>JAOWCC010000577.1:131482366-132023429 GCA_030867875.1 Actinernus sp. WN-2022
ATTTGACTTGTTGCATGCTAACCAAAAATGTAGACATTCTCAGTTTCCCACACATTGTGTTTCCTTCATTTAATCTGTCTTTAACCAAAAAATCAACTAGGTAGAATACTTGTACTATTGTGGTCAAATAATTCCATCGTTTTTAATGGAGAGAAAGTTGTAAAATATAGTGGTTCACTTCAAATTATATTTTGCTTACTTGCGCGACCACAGATGACAACAGATGACAAATTGGTTAGCAACAGTCAAATTGTGTCTAGAAACGTGAGTGATCAACTGTTGCAACGAATGCAAAATTCAGACACTGTTACAATGTAAATGCTCAACCTGAATCTGCAGTACATGATAGTCACTTGGCAAAGCCTCTGGAAATAAATGAAGCCTTTACCAGGCAAAAAAAATTTTCAACACTTGTTGACATCACATAAGACTGCATATTGATTACAAAACAAAGCCTTGAGACATGCCAAACTGACCATGCTATTACATGTACATACACCACCAAAAAAGGAGAATAATTTAGTACTAAAATTATATTAGTTTTGCCTTTATTCTTGTTCTGGGACTCGTGGAGTTTGGTTTTTGGACTCATTAATTTTGGTCTGGGACTTGTATTTTCTTATGAAGTGCTCTCCAGGACTCTGAGCATGCAATTTGTAACAAAATCACTGATCTGCTAACTAATAGTATCTATTGACTGGCAGTTCTTCAAGAACATTATTCTGCCTTATTATTGTAGGATTCTAATTCCTTGCAAGATGGTTGGTGCTGTAATTGGAACTAGTGGAAACAAGATAAAGAAAATAACAGAAGCAACAAGCACCTCGTAAGTATTAGAATAGCCAATGATGGATATACATGAAAATAATGGATATACATGTATTCTACCATATTGCTAAAGTGTTCTTCAAGTGTCTTGTTGAAACTCTTTGGTGTCCCACTAAAGGCACATACATGCTGCAGCATTGTATACAACATTGCCAACAATTTATTTGAGAAGTGGTTCACGCATGCTGCAATATTGTGTACAACATAGAAGGCACAGCTATCACATACAGTATATTATTTTGGTCAGGGCAAAAATAGTGGCATTTCAACGGCTTAAAGCATCATGCCATTGCTAGCAATGTTGCAAGGAATGTTCACACAATGCAATTTGTTGCAAAAGTAGTAGCCTGGATTTCAGCCGTCTCCTCTGGTTCGTTCCTCCCGAGAGAGACGTCTGAATCCAATAGCCGATAATGCCGCCCAGTGATGTCACTACCAGAAAACCTGGTAGTGATCTTTGATTGGTTCATATTCTATAATTTTGCGTACTTATCAGCCGAGAAGACGGCAGGATTCACTTTGGACTCGTGATTGTTGATCGTTGAGTTTCAGTGGAGTGGTTGACTTTGGCAAAGACCTTGAATTTGTAAGGAAAACATCTGAAAATGGATTGAAAGTGTCCTGCACAATAACCGGCCGACTAACCTGTAAACATGTACATTTTATCGCGTCGTGTCCTCAGGGTTGTTGATAATCAATTATTTGTTCACACTCGCAGTGATAAAGAATGTCGCTACTCTCTCAGGAACTGTTCTTTCCCGTAAAAGAGTCTTCCTATTTCTTCAAAAATTCTCCATTATCCTTTCATGTTTTTCTACTTTTCTGTTATATTATTTACATAGGTAATATCTCGTAGCTGTGTCGATTCTAACGGCAGATCGTGAGACATGTACAAAGATCAACGGAAGGACAAAGATCAACTGTACTTTGCCTCCAAATATAATATAATGATTTGTTGCTTCGAAAAGGTTTTCACAACATAATAGGCACTTGAGAAGCAAATGGGATGGAGATATAATATATATATAGGTAAGGCTTTTATTTTGGCCGGCATAATCTCAAATAATTTCTCAAGGCGAGCGATGGCTTCGTTTTTGTGACCCACAAACTCTTACTACCACTGTGACAGTTTTATTTGCATAAATTAAATTGTTAATCCGCCTTGACGTCACTGGATGGTATTATCGGCTATTGGATTCAGATGTCTCTCTCAGGAGAAATGAACCAGAGGAGACGGCTGAAATTCAGGCTACAAAAGTAGTACTCAATTGTACTTCTGCAACATTGCCAGCAATGTTGCACACAATGTCAGAGGTGGATACACAGAGCAATTTTGCCATTGTGCACTACATGTATTGTTGCTATGTTGCAGTATAACAATATTGTGGTTATATTGGTGAGTAATACAGTACTGCTTGAAACCCGTATTCTGATTGCATTGTACTGCATGCTCTAATGGTTAGGGTGTTGCACCATTATACTGTATAGCTCTTGTTTTTGTACTGCACATTCTAATGGTTAAAGGGTGTTTTGTATTGTTGGGTAAAGCCAATGATGTGGCTCGTTTTGAGCGGTACAGGCCGGCTACTATCAATAGAAGTTGGTTTTTACTGTCTTTCACCTTTAGTGTACGTAGCTGGCTTGTATAGGCTTTCTTTCAATAGACCAGTTTGGAAATACCACTTATACAAGATGACTGTAGATACATTTATTATAAGTAATAGAATGGCATGAGGTAAATTAGTGATTAAATTTCCCCAAGAGCCGAGGGAGGATTTGTGACAGATTCTCCCAAGGCTCGAGGGCAAATTTAATAACTTATTTCCCAAAATGTCATGCTATCACTTTGTAATACTATAATCACTGAGGAATGAACAAATCTCTGAGAAGTTTAGTTTTCTCTGCCTAAACTAAAGAAGTTACAGTTGAGTTGCGTTAATTATGCTTAATTGAGCACCATTGATTGAATGACTCTGTCTTCCCTTGGGGTCAAGCTTGTTGTTTTTGAGAAGAATAACACTAAATTATGTGGTTAACTAATACTCAAAGAGCATGCATGTTTATGGTTTTAAGTATCCCACATGGAAGAAGCAGGTTTGAGTAATGAAGAGAAGAACTTTCTTGAACCATAAAATAGGCAGGGTCAGGGTTTTCAATAGAAGCCGGCGAATCTCGCCGGGTATTTTATATGAAATTGGCGCCTACTTTGATTTAAAAATTCCCCAAAAATTAGATATTTGCGCCAATGGCGCTCGATGCTCGCCGCCTACTCTTCAAGTTTTACCACTTACTTAAAATGTTATTGAAAACCCTGCAGGGTACAGGGTGAACAGAACTAAAAAGTGTTTGGAAGTTGTCTGCAACCCAATAAAGCAGTTCCCATGGGATCACAAGTTCATTCAGTGATTTTTGAAGTGATACAGTGTATACGAGCATGTGACTGTTTCCTCCAAAAGGCCTAGTTTGAGTACAAAATGGAACTTAGGCCACATAAAAAAATACTTGTTTAGCGTCCCCGCCCGACCTGAAAAATGTCCCGACCTCTAATTTATTTTATTTTATTTTTCATAAAAAAAAATTAGAAAGTGTAAATGCGCCCGCGAACACCAATTCTTGTACCCATAACCCCTACATTTACCACTTAACATTTACCATTTAACATCAATGCCATTTTGTTTCTATATCACTCTGTTGTACATGTCAACCTCTGTCCCTTTGTCTAGTCAAGACAAAATAAACTTCACATAGGAAAAAAAAACTCCCTCCCTACCTGGAAAAATTGAAATGGGTGGATGCTAAACAAGTATTTTTTATCTGGCCTTAAGTTAGTTATTAACTTGTATCACATCTGCTGCACATTATAAATTGTACTGACAAACTTGTTTATCATTGTCAAAGCTATCTACCATGTTCCTCAGGTATAAGGCATACCTTTTTTGAAAGAAACAAAAATTGCCTCAAAGTTGGGGGTGCTGCTAACCCTGGTGTAAATCCTGGACAGGATCCTGCCTAGAGGATCCTATTCAGGATCCTGTACAAGATCTTAAATAGGATCCTGTACAGGATCCCAACAGGATTCTACACAGGATTCTATTCACGATCCTGTAGGATACTATTCACGATACTGTAGGATCCTGTGTAGGATCCTGTGCAATTCCTGTAGGATCCTGGGCTATTTCCTGTAGGATCCTGGGCTATTTCCTGTAGGACCTGGGCTATTTCCTGTAGGATCCTGGGCTATTTCCTGTAGGACCCTGGTCTATTTCCTGTAGGACCTGGGCTATTTCTGTAGGATCCTTACACCCAAATTGTATACCATAGTTGTCATTAAACATGAAAATAACACAGTAATTGTTTTAAAACTATGTATAGTTTAATAGAAACATGCATGTAAGTGAGCTACATGTATCATTACAATCGCCAGACAGTAAAATACTCCTATTTCTATAAATAAGTTAAAACTATTCACTTACAAACTGTACATGTACATGTAGTTCGAGTTACATGTATATACAATACACATGTGTAGTCCAATTCAAAAATGTCATATTCTATTAGTCTAAGAGTCTTGATGGTTCCAATAAGTTAACTAAATTAGTCTGACTATTTACTAATCAAAGTTAATGTCACCTAAATATTAGAGGGTAAGACCTCATCTCTAAAAACCTTACATTTTATTGGACTCCCTTTGGGCCACACTATAAAGAAGTTATTGTTTAGTGAATCAAAATTACAGAGTTGAGACTTAATATGTAACAAAAACTGCATCTCATGGAAAATGTAGGAATGCCATCACCTTAACTGGCCTTCAGTGACTTCTGAGATGAAATTTGAGCTTTTGAATCTGACTAGATAGATTCTTAAAACATGCTCAAATTGCTGTCAAAAATAAATGAAAACTAATCGATTTGTAATACCTGCATAAGTACAGACTTCTAATGTTTTATGTGAAAAATAATATTCATACTAAAGGTTAGAGTTAAAGGGGTTGTGTCATGGTGGTCATGAGAGGCATTTGTAATGATCTCCTGACAGGTTTGTAGCATGAAAGGATTAAGTTAGATCAAGAATTTCAGGGGGAAAAAGACTTAAAACATGAAAAATTTTTTTTGACAAATATTAGATTTTGGAGAAAATCTAAAAACCACTGGGTGTACTTGGAATGGACAGTGATTTTGAAATGAACCGAGGAACCTTGCGCATAGATGTATGTGGAGTGGTTAAAATGAAAGCAAAAATGACAAACTATTTGTATGTATTAAATAGAATGACTATAATTTTGATATAGGTGTTAACACCTTAGCCTTAGCTATAGGTTTTACAAACTACAGATTTAATAACAAATGATTCTGATCTTCACTCACTACTTGGCAGTCAACTTTTCCCTGATTAGCATTCATTGTTGGTGATTATTTCAAGAATTAATCCTTTAGCCCCAAGGGTGATCAAAGGGAAGCAGGCAGATCATGAGTATTTGGAGTTGATCAAAATGTATCCAAATGTATAGAGAAAAGAATTTGGATGTCACTTTTGGGGCTGAAAGGGTTAAAAACTTTGGTCCTTCGTCTTTAATCCAAAGCCTGTAAAAACAATTAACCACAATAAGAATTACAATTTTAGATGAGTACTGTGGTGTATAAAGTCCCATGCGGTTTGCCAACCGGGAACTGGAAAGCGACAAATATTTTTCTACAGCCCACTTCCGTTTCTACCAAAATGACTTCGGTTTTGTGGGTGATTGTGTTGAATAGGGTATTGAGGTATGATGTTTACAAATAAAGTATCATTCTTGTTAAATTTGGTACCTCGTGCTACACTTGATCGGACATTGGAAAAAACAATCGCCCCAGGCCCCTTGAAAATCTAAGATGGTGGACCACAGAGTTTTGCCAGGTACAAGAGGTCATTGCTAAGCTGTTAGCTGAAGCACTGTTTCACCACACACAGTGAATTTCACTAACCTATCCCCTTAGCTAAGTACCTTGTTACTTTGCTGGATGTTGCCATTTTGAAATCATGTGAGAGCGCTTTGCATTTCCATTGGTCAATAGATTATGCAAAGCTAAGCTGTTTCCTCTCTTCAGCGCACACAGTGAGTTTCTCGCCTCGAGAGACTAAAAATATCACCACAATAGTATTTTTCCTCACGGTCAATTGAGGCAAAAAAAACTCACCAAAATTTGCTGCACGCAAGAGCTATTATTAGCTTAGCAAACCACCTCATGCCTGTTGGCTAAGCTAATACAATGTGGCTCATGTGAGGTGGGCTTAAAGGAATGAGGTTCCTTAAATATGTTGATAGTTAATGGGGGAATAAAAGCAGAAGAATTCGGAAGTGATTTAAAGACGGCAAGTTAAAATATACACAAGAAATGACAACAAAAGTTGTAACCATATTTGAAGTTGCAATATGGTATGACTTGGAATGGCAACAATCTCTTCTGGAGAAGTTTTGTCTCAAGTACGATCATTTATGAACTTGAACAAAATATTATTTTTCCCAAGTTGGGGTGCAGCTTATGTGTTAGTTTTTTCCTTAGACTTTCTTTGCAAAGCTGGTTCCCATTTATCAGGCCAAAGTGGGAGGAATAGTCATAGTTTTTTTACATTGTGTCAAATCTATTTCTACTTCCTTGTGCCAAAAACCTATATCAAAGGAAAACATTACTGTAGTATTTGCCATTTTATTAATTGACCTAAATATTTCTCTTCTAACAGCATTGACATTCACCGAAAAGAAGATAGAAGGGAAGTGGACAAGGTAAAGCTAATCACAGTTGTGTGCATAAAAATGTCAGGTTTCACTGTACTGTATGCTGTCGAGTGTAGTTAATTCCTAAAATACAAAATGAAGTGGAGGAATCTGTACTCATTATTTGATTGGGCAATAGCCAACTAAGAGCATCATGATTGGTCAGAAGTATGTTCGGAAAACTGGTTTTCCGCGGTGCTATCAGACTTCTAACTCTTGAAACTAATTGCCGCAGTGGTCTGCAATCCTATTTACTTTAGCCTGTCAATTCTTTGTAAAACAGATAGTCCATTTCCGAGATATGCCTCACTTCCTACCTACAAAGGATTCAATATGAGGCTCTGTGCATAATGCTAAGTTGTTTCTTGACATGCTACAGCACTTCTGTAGTTTGTCAAAAACGACTGAGTATTATGCACAGAGCCTTGTATTGAATCCTTTGTAGGTAGGAAGTGAGGCATATCTCGGAAGTGGGCTATTGATGTAATTTTAAAAATTGCATGATGTTGACTCGTCACTTTGCTACACGTAGCTACAGCATAAACAAGAGGTCACTCCATTGACGGATCATGAACATTCCACTTGCCATTTGTAAACAAATATATGGGAGTAGCTGACTAGGATTCTTGTCTACCTTTACCAAAAATTGGAACATTCACTGAGCATGTTCTAAAAATGTTTTTAAAGTTGCACTTCGAGAAGAGTTAACCTTTTTCCACGGGAGTTTTAAATTGACAAACTACCAGTAGATCTGGTTTGACACTTGAAGGGGTGAGCAGTAATAGATCCCACTTGGGATATAAAAAAATAGACATTGTAACGATAATAATAACATGCGCACAGCACATTTTACGACTCGCATGGTGTAACTAGTTTACAGTGGTACAGCTATTGTTGATCTGCCTCTCAGAATAAAGAAACTTGGTTCATGGCTGACTCAAATCAGGTTTGCCTAAATTGGTATTACTGGTATATGCAATGATGCATACTTTCGTAATGAAAGTATAGAACCCTTGTAGATCAAATCTTTTCCCAATTCAAGATTTTTGGGAATTAATTCTGCTCCAGTTAAATGTATAATCATTTCAAGTCTGTTGAGAATTCAATTCTTCATGGTTCATTACTATTTCTGAATGAAGGCAAATGAAGCATTAAGAATCTATTCCCTAAAGACTTCAAATGGCAAACAATAATAATAATAGAGTTTTGGGAGCGCTACACAAAGTCTCAACACTCTTACATAATTCTGAGATGAAATAAAATAATTAAAATAAAATAACTGATCTAGTAAAATATTTGTTTTAAGTTTTAAGTAATGATTTAAATATCTTTAAAATTTCTGCACAGCGGATAAGTCATACATGTATCTAAAGGGGTCTCTTGAAAATGGATCCTCATTGGCATTATGTATTATCTAACAGTTAGTCACAATTCGTGGGACACCTGACGACTGTAGCAGAGCAAACATGCAAATCCACCAACTCATGCGAGAAGAAACAGATGCTAACCTCAGAAGGTGAGCACAAATTATGGGCATAAATCCTTAGTTCCTTCTGACATCAATTCACTAATTCATTTGTTTTGCATTTCATATAGCAATGAGATTGAAATGAGATTAGTTATCCATGATAGTCATGCTGGAAGAATAATAGGTAAGCTGATGTGTGATATCTCGACCTTTGTGATCCTTCAATTTATACTTTTAAGCACGACTATGAAAATTTCATTTATCTTTGGATGAGCAAATAAGCATAGCAAATTACACAAAGGAAAAGAGAAATTAATTTCTAATCAATAGGAAACACTGTATTGTATTGTGCTGTCAACTACCAGCTAATCAAATCTCAGAAGATCAGTTTAAGTAATGGTTCGCGTAAGAACAGGAGCATTCAACAGCCAGGAATACACAAAGGTGTTTTAATTTTTCTATCGTTGAAACTTGATATCTCATTGGTAAAAAAGAAATAAACCTCCTAAAAATAGGAAAGAACTCTGATTTCACAATATTTTTTTAAAGAAAATGATTGAAGCGGATAATATGTAACTATGTAAAAAAAAAGAGAGAAATTCTATGTGGGGAACATTAAAATATTTTATGATAGCTCTGCTTTTGTTTTAGTGTCTTTCTATTGGCTGAATTTGTTTTGGAATCAAAAACATATACACAACAAGCGATTTCATGCATTTTAATTTGAGAACATTAATACCACTAGTCGAGAGATATCGTTAGAACAAATTGAACCATTTTCTATGTGGGATTAGTGAAATCACATTCATTGCCGCAGAACAATAGATCTTGCTCCAGTTCTTACACAAACCTTCAAAAACTCATGAATAATTAATGAGCATTTTGTCCAATCAGATGAAGCAAATCAGTCACGTGCATGCGCCTTTATACCTGATAAAATCAGGTATAAAGCCACCGAGCCACTGTTTAGTTCCAATTATTAAACCAAACTCAAAGCCGTAAAATAATAAAAACGTGCATTAAACTTACATATTTTGTGCCGGAGTAAAAAATTTAGAGGCTGCCGTCATATCAGTCACATCGCCTTCCAAGTCTTGAACTTTATCGAGGTAAACCACGACACCAAATCCTTCAAGTGCAGGTTCTTCTTGCATTGCGAAACGCCGCTTCAAACAACATAGTATGGTAATTTCTTCATGTCATTCCCTTGAGATGTTCGTAATTGCAGGCGGTGATTACTCGAATATTTTGCATGGCGTTGTGAATACAAAGGTTCAATGGTTCATTAAGTAACCATTCCCTTGAGATGTGCGTCTTTCTTTCATTGCATTCTTAAAGCATTTTTGAAGCCGTTTAAAACACTCACAGCACGTGTTTTAAACAGTACTTAATGCAATGGGCAATGCGAGCATCTTGTTTATAAGAAAACTCTTAAGATTATTCAGTTTATTGTGGTTCTGTTTTCACTTTTAAGGAGACTGTGTAACTAGCTGTTTAGAACCACTCTGTATTTCCGAATTTCTCTTGTAATGCCTCATAATGTTTTCTACTATTCTTAAAGCCCTTAACTGGTATTGGAAGCAACTTCTAATGAAATATCATTCTCATCAAGATCTCAATCTATGATTGAACTTGAATCCCAATTGCCTTTGTAAAAATTCAAGATCAAGATTATTTTACCAGTTTTTGGGTGCTGCTTGTATGTGAGTTTGTTTTTGCATTTCAGGCTCCTTAGGAAATACAGTATTTATTTACATGTAGTTACCAATTACCTGTGTCTGTTTTTTTAGGGGGAGGGGAGGGGAGACTTGTTATATATTGTATAGCAACACTCTTGGAAGTTTACTTGATTAAAGTGTCAACTTTTTTCCATACTCCCCAACAGGAAGAAAAGGCAATAATCTGAAAGGAGTTATGGATGAGACTGGGGCATCATCCATTAAAGTCAGGTATAGAACCAATTTATTTTAAGGTGTTAAATGAATGGGTAATTAGTTAAGACATTTGGAAATGAATGCAGTGGCACACAGTTCAGGAGCTAAAGCAGTGTTCTCATCAGAATTGTGTAGCTAGGGCTCCAGGACCAATTTTACAACTTGTATTCCTTTTTAGAATTAATTCTAATAGCTATTTTTTTTTCTGCTTTGTGCCCTTTGGGCCATCCAGTATATCTTTAGTGTGTCCTTTAATTTAAAGGTGAGAATCCTGCCATGGCGCAGTCTGGTGAGAACAGTTGCTAAAGGAACTCCAAGTTAAATGCCATAATAGAACTTGAGTAACCCGTACATGTATTTAATTAGCAGTAACATTGTATGTGGTTGTAGGGCCCAGTGAAAGAACAGCATACATTTGTATGTGACAATAATATTGACAATTCTAAATTCTCCTCTATATTCCTTGCTCTGTATAAAGGGAGAACCTGGGACTTGGTCAGAAGTTGCTTTCATTGTTCTTTCACTTGGTACCTTAACATTGTTCTTGCATTTAATTACAAGTACTAATAAAAATTAAGGCCTTCTTAACTTTTAGATTTAGTCTTCAACAAGGACCCGCACTATAAAAGGGCCTCTGCCAGGCATGCTCACACCTTCAGTTGTCACTCAGCCTTTGTCAAGTGAACATCTCTATTCAAAGCTCTGCATACAACAGTCATGATGCTCCACATGACTATTGTTATCGCATGAAATTCAAATCAAACACTTAATGTTTACTGTCTGAAATAACACTAAGGAGTTTGTAAACACTTCTAAAATGTTACCGACAGGCATAACTGAGCACTAACTTCCTGCTGTTTACTGTTTTTGGCTTATTTTAATTTTCAGCAGCAGTAATTTAATATTCAAACAGAAGAAAACTGAAAGCCTGCTTACTTGCTTTACTGTTCTGAATTTGAATTTTGAATCCCAAAGGGAGAGAAAGGAGTGGAGCTTTCCCTTTTATAGTGCAGGTCCGTGTTTAATTTGAAATCTTCCCCTTCTCATTACATACTTTATTTATTTATTAATAGACATTATTCTGCCATATATCTGTTCTATTGTACAATGTACTTGATTGTATAGATGCACAACAGATGATGTCACAACAAAGAAATACTCCACTAGTTGCAGTCAAGTGGTGTGACTTGTTCTTGCCATGTTGTAACATAATCTGTTATTATTTAATTTCGTGAAAATGCGTGTGGTTTTCCTCTACCATGGGCTATCACAAATAGACCTATAGTAGGGTAGCCAATCAGAATGCAGGATTTGTAATAGTCCACTAGTTGGTTTATACTAAAAGAGGATAGAGCCATGGCAGAATGAAATATCTATCTGTTTTATAAATACAATAATTATTATGGTAAGCGATAAAAGAGGCTATGGAATGATTTCGTGCAAAATGTGACTACATCTGTGCAGCTGTACTGTAATATTAACATGACTATTAACTAATCTTAGCATGTGTTTCACATTGTTTATTGATGTATTTCTGACTGGGTTAGTTGAGCAATTGTATTGCCTTTGTTGTTTTGCATCGAGGTACAGGTTAATGTTGTAATCCATCCTTGCTGATATTATAAAAAGAAATGAATAGATAAAAATGCAAATTGAATTACTGGTATCTATATTTTAGTGGCAACACTGGTGATAGACTTGGTCACTCATCGATGCTAAACCCAGGTGACAGAGTTGTTAGCATCAAGTGTTTGATAAGAGATGTGTCGGAGGAGGAAGATCCCATCGATGAGGGTGAAGCCTTTGAAAACTGTAAGAAAGCGGAGGCTATGATAAGCAATAAGGTTCATGAATGCCTGAAGAAAGACATGGATGACTTAGTGGTAAGCAATGTGACAATTAATCAGCTGTAGAAACAAAAGTAATACAAACATCAAGTACTACTGAGCTAGCCAAGAATTTTGACAGCAATTCATTGGTACAATGTACCTTCAAGTGATTTGTTGTAAAAGTAACTCTTAGATAAAACATGTTCACAGTAACTTCAAGAGAGAATGAATTTTGATTCTAAAATCCACATTAATTCTAGAGGGACAAATACATTATAAATGTGCGAAATGTAACAACCTAGTAACCAAATATAAATTTATAAAAGCAATGAAAGTTTCGGCAAAATATAATGTTCATGACAAGCTGTCAATTATTGCCAGGACACAGACAAATCGTGATAATTATTATTTTGCACTGTACATGTAGCTGAGTTCAGTAATTGCTTAATCATTTCATGACAAAAGAGAACTTTACCTCCAGAGTTTTGAAACTGGAAATTTGAAAGATACCATAGAATGAGTTAATGTCTGGTGTATAATATATTTCGATGAACAGCTACATTTATACTAACAGATAACTGCAAGAGGACTTAATGAACGTTGGATTTTGGTTTGTTTCAGCGATCAAAACAAATGCAGCAACCTTTCTACCACCAGCCAATGCATTGGAACCAGGGCCCTGCTTATGGTTCTGCAGCTCCACCTATGATGGCAGAGGTATTGGATGCTGCCTGTTGTGTTGAATGGGTAGTTCCAGCAAATATTCATACCCCTACCATGGGTGGCATCAATATTTTATCCCCCCTTGTGTTTGGAAATTATTCTATGTATATTCTCACTAAAGTTTATTTCTTAATGGCTTTGCTAATCATTTCATAGGTAACAGGACTGATAAAATTACATTCCTGTCCATTCCAATAAAGTAACGCAATAGCTAGTGGTTGGATTTGGTTTTGAATGGTCACATCACACTGCAGGGCTTAGTCAACACTCATTTCTGTGCTGATTTGAACCGGATAAAAACTTGTTTTAACCTCTTCGATATGTGTTCTCAAAGTCCAGCGGGGCATTTTGAGTTAAAGAAGTTTTTTTTGCGATCAATTTGATCTTGCTACACTGAATACTATACCGAATATACTGAATAATAACACTTTGTCGCACAGTACCTGTCACTTGTAGAACATTCTAGACTACTTTAACTGATACGACGTAGACTGCACTAGAAGATTCCATTGAAAGGTTCCATAACTACATGTAGTTAGAATGCACAATCCTGGTGACTCAACACAGTTAGGCAAAGGTTCTAGAAATACTGCATAATCAAGCTTTGAATAGGTATCAAGCTTGTTGCTAAATATACTACTAAATATAGCCTGATCTGAGGAGTGAACCGGACAAGATTAGAACTTGTAAACAGAGACCGGAAGTTGGAAATATACATGTATATCCACCAAGGGTGTAGCCAGCCATTTTTAGGTGACCATTGCTATATTGAATCAAAAATATAAGGAGAGGGATAGACCATAGTAATTCCAAACTCAATGGGGTGTGGCCTATAATAATTAAATAAAACAACAGGAGGGGTACCCTATAATAAAGTTAAACAAGGGGAGGTTTACCAACATTTATATTCTCAAAAATATAATAATGGCTGCTGATGTTCGCATTGCGGACCAATTTTTTTCCTTTTAAGCCCTGAAGGTACAAGCCAAACAAGCGCTGAAGGCGCAAGCTCCCAGGGGGGTCCCCCCAGGAAATTTTTTGAAAGCTCTGAAATGCTGTTTCCAGTGTTTTCAATGCAATGTGGGTTTACAGCGGTGTTCGTGTAACTTGAATGCTGCATTTGGATTGGTTAGCACCCTTATGAATTATTAATGAGTTTGATAATTGGTTTTACGACACTCAATTGAAAAAGGCTACCAGTAATCTAAATGCTCTGTTGTACTGTTTGAATCACTATAGAGTGCTGGAGGTATGATGAATATGTCACAGTATCCATACCCACAAGCTGCTCCTCCTTTTGCTCAACAGCAAATGCAGGTAAATTAGTATTAATTTTCATCTGTATATCCCTTTGCTATGTTGTGTGTTAGTCAACTTTATAGTGTTGGATCATTGTCAGGACCTTTAAAGGAGCAGTGTCACGATTCTGATTGGTTGTTATAGACAATGGCAAAATCATGCTATGTCACGCGCTGCTGCAAATTTCTCTTTCGATTGACACGCCGGGCACGAATAACCGTAAAAACGGCGGGGTTGAGTGTAACATAAAACGTAAAAGTAACGCCATTTCCTTACTTCTACTCTAAATTTGACGAAATGTTGGCAGGTTGGTAACAAAGTAAGACTACATTTTTCAGGACAATTGTTTCTGTATTGTGACGTTGTTGTGACGTCATAAGGGATGCCTCCTTTTTTGGTGAAAATTAACCTTTAAAACATGTTTCAAAAATATTACATCATCAGAAAGCTTTTATGAAATATATTAATTAGCCGAAAATTTGAACTTTCTACGATAAACATATTCAAAGTTATGGACGATTTACTGTTTTTATGACGTCATTATTAGTGACGTCATACTTCAAGCTTAAATCAGATTGCAGACTATAAAAATATTATTAAAGAGAATACTATAACTTGTGAGTGTTAGCCAAATGCATTTCATTGATAAAATTCCAAAAACATTGAACTGGCCATTTACTGAGGGTACACAAATATCTTTATGATGTCATAATGACGTATACGAAAAATGGGGCTTCAATTCTAAGCTGTTATACTCAAAAAAAATCAAAATTCTAAAAACAACACGTTGTTACTACTAAAGAGCTCTATTATTGTGCAAAATATGATGCACCAGTATTTCGAACTGTAAAAGTTAAAACAAGCGACATTTTCATAAATGGTTTTATGCTATTTATTTCCCGCCAATTTTTGGCGGGAAAATTACCAAAATTCAAACTTTAATAACTTTCCTTTACTTCAACCGATCGATACCGGGTTTACGATTATTTCATTCTCATGAACAAAAGATTTTAAAAAGATATAATAAAACGTTTTTACAGGTAATAAAAATTTATAAGAAACCTATTAGAAAAGGATATATGATGTCATTGTGATGTCATAATGATGGCTATATTAGCTTAATTTATCAGACTATGTTTTGTTTACACTCCTTTATACACCTACCAAAATTAATTCTTCTATGTCGAAAACTTTTAAATATATATAAAACCCGCCGTTTTTACGATCATTTGTGCCCGGCGTGTGAAATAAATAAAATGCTGCTTTATCAAAATATAACCATAATTATAATACTGAAGTATAGTTTTAAAGCAATTTCGGCTCGAGATATCATGCAAATACGCCGATGCAAGCGGATTACTCACAGACTTCTACTTCTGTCACATCTTTTGATTTCTTGTCCGCCTGACACATTTTCAAAACTTTGGGCATGAATACTAATCGTGACACTGCTCCTTTAAGATATTGAGGTGCAAAAGTCATAAAAAAATGTTGTGCTGTGAAATTGTTCCTCTAGGGTCGAACAGTTGCTGAAACTGAATTGGGGAGAGCTCTGACAATTCTGTGTGCCTTTGGTCCATTCAACAACATTCAAGAAATGGCAGAAGCACATTTATATGCTTCCTAGAATGGTATTGAAAATAAATTTATACATGTATGTCTTTTTCCCCCATTTAGCAACCAACCATTCGTGCCCGTCTTGCTATACCTCAAAAGTATGCTGGTGCTGTGATTGGCACCAAAGGATCTTTCTGCAACTACATGAAGACTCTGAGTGGTGCTTCCAGAGTTCATGTTTCTCCAGATGACAAATCAGGAGAAAGATACGTAGAAATTGTTGGCCAACCTATGGCCCAATACTTTGTAAGTTTGTGTGGTTACTGACATTGTGCATTGTTTGGCTTTTTCAAGCTGTGATTTGTTAATTTCTGGATCCTGGGCAGATTAAGTAGTATTTTAATAACTTCTCTCCCCATTTGAATGTGAATGCTGGGGAAAATGCAGTGGAATGGATTGCCACGTGTGGATTGAGATTTTGAAGTTACAGTAGAGTAGACTAATTCCTGATTTTATTCATTTAATATTCATATGTACAAATAGACAAAATCCTATAAAAATCTAATGTGATTCCAGCCAACCCTTCAAACCGTTTTATTTGGGTTTTTGTTAATTCTATTGGTAAGCCCTCTTTGGGGTAAAGCAGTATTTCTGATACAAAAATAGAAATTCCCTATGGAATTGAAAAATGCAATCCATCTTGTTTTTCTCACATTTCTCTTGTAACACAACCAATAATTGGTAAATACTTCATGGTAGTGTTTCGTTCCATATAGTCTCCCTGTTGATTTTTGTATATTTTGTTTATTTGAATATTGATCATTGATGTAGTAGTTGTGTATAGGGCCTCCGTTGATAACAGTTAAGTTGTAATTAGCTGAAGGAGTTACCCTATCAAAATAAAGTTCTATACTATACTAATCATGTTCTCTACTGGTTTAGAGTATTATGCAGGGGGAGACTATGGAATGAAACACTACCATGAAGTATACAATGTATACCCAATAACTGTTCTGTGTCAGATGGAGGTTCAGTGCAAAAACCTCCATGTGAGCAAGACAATAACCTAATTTGTGGCTTTGAAATATGAACAGATATTTAACAATAATTAAACTGAGCTCAAGGTTTCTATTATACAAATAACACAAACTTCCCTAATTTCTCCTCTGTCAAACACATTTTTTTTGGTGTGGATCCAAAATAAGATTTGGAACAATGTAGGCATTGTATGTGAGTAATTTAAGCAACTTCAAGGTGAAAGGTGCGTGGGACCATGAGTGTTTCCATGACAACACCATAATTTGCACAGTAATGTGTACTTTCCATTAATGCCATACATGTGCAAAGTTTCAATAGTTTCTACTCAATATTTGCAGAGATGTTCTTCATTTTGTGATTTGTCTCCAGGCTGTGCAACCAACATGATGTCATAGGTCATCTCAACTGCATATTACAAAAACCTGAATATCTCTGAAACGAGATAAGGTGTTGACAAATGGAATAATGTCATCCATCATTTCAAAAGCATTTTAAAATTAGATCAACTTGATTTTCACTTCATATGTACTTTAAAACTAGCATATAAGCTCTCAGGCTTATATTTGTTTTAAGAACATCAAATTTCCAAGGGAAACTAATAGCCTATAGTTCCGAGACAAGCACACACTATCTGTCGTAATTGTTCATCACAAAATTGTCTTCCACTCTCAGTGGGTGCTATTATACAAATAGACTGTGTCCGTTGAGGAAATATCGGCTGATAGTTGCCCGTGGAAATTTGATGTTCTTAAAACAAACATAAGCCAGAGAACGAAGTTTTAAGTTTTAAGAACATCAAATTTCCATGGGCAACTAATAGCCAATAGTTCCGAGACAAACACAGTCTATTTGTCGTTATTGTTCATCACAAAATCGTCTTCCGCTCTCAGCGGTCACTATCGCCTGATAGTTTTCATCCGCGGCCGACAACTATCACGTCACGTGATTGCTTTTAGCCAATGAGCGCATGCCAAAAATTTTTGGTGAACTATAACACCTTATAGTTTGTATCCACGGACAACAACTATCTCATCGTGATGAGCGTGTGCCAAAATTTTTTGGTGGACTATAACAACCAACAGAACTTAGCCTTAGATTCAAGTCAGAGTTGAGATTACATATATGTCCAGTTTGACCTGTGTCTCTAAGTTCTTACTATAGTTAACTATTATTGCTTGAACATTTCGTAGGCCCAGCACTGTGTCTACTGTAAATTAGCTGAACAAGGATACAGCAATTCTGATGGAGAGCTGAAACTTCGTGCTGAGGTTACTGTACCTGTGAAGGGAGCTATTAGAGGAAACAAGGATCAGCAAACCAATATAATAGGAAAAATCATTGGCAAAGGTGGTCAAAATGTGAGTACAGCATGGTGCTTTTTTGCAATGTTCAGAGGAACAGAACAAGACCTCAAATGTAGATATATTCCAATTCTTGTAATACACGACTTTCATAATGGCCGCCTCCTAATTTGCATATGTGATTTTCCGTTTCGGTAGTTTATCCACATGTATAGAAATTATGAACATTGCCATGTGAAAGAGCATGTCGACATTAGTGAACTTGTGAAAGTTGAGTGCTGTAGCTTATAAAGCAATGAAGTTACAGCCAGTTGAAATTAGAGAGATTTGTATGAGAAAAAGAACGGAGGCCTTTCTAGCCTCGCTTTCATATTTTTCTGCATTACAAATGCTTATAGCTCAACAGCAATTTTCCACATTGCTCCAAAACTCAAAACAATTACTAGTTTTAATGTGATCTTTCATGTGGTAGCATTGGTTTCCCCCTACAGATTTATCTTCCAAATTATGCAAATTATGAGGTGGCCAAAGGCGGCCATTATGAAAGTCGTGAAAACATTTATGTAATGATCTTGCAAAAGACGATAGGTTGCTGCATTGGGGATATCCCCACATACGATTTTGCTTAAATTTGGATTTTTTTTAAAAAAACTGATGTATACAGTCCACTCTACACCCAGAAAATAGTGTTTTTTATGCTATTAGCTCATTACTGTGAGCTTGAAGAAACCACCATCCAGCCAATTGGAAAGGGAGAAAATAAAAGATCTGTCAATCTCAAATTTTATAACTTTCTGACATGCAATATTTTTCCAAATTAAACCATAGTTTGATCAAAAATAATTAATGAAACTTCAAAAATTATTGAATGAAAATGTATTATTTCGATAGTTTTCTATTGAATTTATGAGTATCAACTAATGAAATTACGAGAAAGAACAATAGAAAATTAACACCTTTTTACATTCCTTGCTATTCAGTGCTATCGTTCTTAGCCAGAGCATGACTTGATTGCACAACAATTTATATTTCAAGTTAGGTATTTTATCAAGTAATATAGAGCAGATTGAGTGTCTCAACCAGAATCAAAGTAATTACAGTGCCAATCACGAGAGCAAGTAAAAACTCAAAGAGCCAATCATAAGCTGACATAGTTTGTGATCAGTTTTACTTGCTACAAGGAAATATAAACGCGATAATTATGTGGATGGCTCTTGCTAAAACGAAAATTGACTTACGGAAAATGACAACTGTTTCGTTTTAAGTTAGAACTTGATTGGCTGATAATTAGAAATCATTTTTCACAGCCAATAGAAAAGCTAAGCAAACTCAAAACCAAAGGAATCGCCGAATTAATTACTTTCAACACTCCATCGACAACCACTCTAAGATCATAGTAACATTGATATCCAATGGATTGACTGAGAATATTATCCTGTTATCATAGTAACATTGATATGCAATGGATTGACTGAGAATATTATCCTGTTATCATAGGAACATTGATATGCAATGGATTGACTGAGAATATTATCCTGTGTATTTTCAGGTTAAGAGCTTGGAGAAAGAAACAAGAACTTACGTCAAGGTAGCAACTGATGAGCAAGATGCTGATCCAAAGGAAGCTGTTGTCCAGATTGTAGGAAGTTTTGCAAGCAGTCAGGTAAGTCATCTGCCAGATAGTAACTGGAAAATACCAGACACAGTTCGATAATACAAATAGGTGTACGGAAATTTAAGTGATAATATTTATGTAGAGGGAAACTAATGCTACCGCATTAAAGAAATTGTAAGTGTGCTCAGTTTTAGAGCAATGACTGGAGGATTGCTGTTGAGTTGTTGGCATTTCAAATACAGAAACATGAAGGCATGAGGCTGGCAAGGCCTCTGTGTATTTTCTTATACAGGTCTCTAATTTCAAATGACTGTAATCTTCCTTGCTTTAATATTACAGTGGGATGCACACATATATGACCACTTTTAATATATTTGCATACTTTTGTGCATGTGCCACGTGCAAGATTATCCAATCACATACAAAAGTGGTTCATCAAATAAACAAACAAAAACACTAAATTATGACAAGCCACTTGTATGTGACTGGATAATCTGGCACGTTCACAAAAGTATGCTACATTTACGCATTGCAGTGTAAGCTCCAGTGCTCAAATTGCACTTGATTGCTGATGCCGACATGTTCTTTACATGGTAATGTTTTCTGTACATGTGGATAAACTATTGCAACACAAATACACTTTTTTTTTATGACTGCAGTCTACATGTGTAGTCTTGTAAAGTCATAGCTTCCCATATTTCATGGGTCATTTATTTAATTTTATTACATGAAATGCAGTGGTATACTGGCTGATAGCAAAACTGTGAAAATGATATCTCACTGCTCCCGTTGCAGATGGAGATATCATTTATATTGTAATATGTAGGATATGTTCTACCAATCAGTGTGAAGCATTGTCACACTCATTTCACTCAATGACTTTCATGTAATAAACAGCAAATTACATGGCTGCTTGGAGATACACAATTTAGGTCTCGTGTTTACTTAATAATTAAAATCACTTGTTCCCTACACTCACTCCATGAGTTTGTTCTCATCTGCAACACAATCATTCAGATTGTGTTTTGTAGCTCTACTTCTATTATTTTTTTATGAGCTAATCGGACCATGTTCTATATTTCCTCCATTGATGATTTGACCGACGTAATGAGGTGTGACATTTTGCTCATTTCCACAGCATGCACAATTTAGAATAAATGAAATTGTTAACCAGTGCCAACAAGGTGGCCCACCAAGTGCCAACCATCCAGGGGGCAAGAGGCCTCAACTAAGCTGAAAATCCAGACGACTGCTTTTTGAAACTGAAATCTGGCAACATTTTACCAGGTTCTGTCTTGGGACATGTCTACGAAGGCAGTCCCTTGCCTCACCAGTTTGTAACCTTTGTATGTAACCCTAATCATGTATGTTAGGAATCTCAGTGTACCAGGCCTGGTAAATCAAATCTGCTATTATGTATCTTGAGCTACTTGTGTTTCCACCTTTTACTTGGGCAGATGATTTTATTTCTTGAGCCACAGTTCTTTCTTGAGCCATAAAATGATATTGCAGCTTCTTCAGTGTAAACATTTGTAAAGATTGTGGAATCTTGTTTGGTGTCTTTCAAAGAGACTGGAGTACTTTTTCTCTTTAATTATAATTGAAAATAACGAGTCTTATTTCTAGCATATTTTCTCCAAACATAAGGTCAGATTTTAGATGTACCGGTACTACTATTTGGCTCAACTTCTGATTAAGATGCTGTGAATAAAAGGGGATAATAGGACTTATCCAGGGGAGGGCAGGCATATTAGATTATTTTAAAGAAAATTTTAAACGCACCAAGGACCCAACTAGTGATTAAGTATCGTTAAGAACGACACCAAATAAAGAACCACAATACAGGTGTTTTAATTTTGAACAATTAGGTGACTTTAACCTGGTTTTGGACCAGTTCTAAAGTTAAAGGGTTGACTATTTTGGTATTTTTAAGGCCAGGTACCAGTCCATGACTGGGTTGTGCTCTTTTGTCTTTTGGAAGCGGTCGTTGATGTTGTGAATGCATAATGTTTTGTGTGTACATTTTGTTCATTTATGTTTTGCATGTGTGCATCCCATGTGAGCTGTACACATGTGAATCCTAAACAAACATACAGTGCGTGATTGTAAACGTGTGCGTTTGTTTGCATTGTACATTCAGCAGCACTTTTTCATGCTAGAGCATTAACTAAATTATTGCTTTCTCTCAAAATCTATCCACCATATTGGTGGGGTTTTGTAGCACAGTGTACATTCCATTTTAGCAGAGAAGGCATTATAATTCCACTGTTCTCCCAGCTTAGTGGAATAAATATTTTTATTAAAGAATGGGGGAATTCTATCAGATGAAGCATGAAAAGGTATAATATATCATAAGATTATTGACTGCTAGAGGTACGAAAATATAGTATATGTAAAGTAAAGGATTGAACAAGTCACCTAGTATGTTTGGCGTGTACCCATAATTCGAGAGCTGTGGGAAGGGAGGGGAGGGTGGTTGGGTCACTGCTCTGCTCTGTTTTGTTTCATTGCTTTAGGGAAGGGCTTACAAGACAAATTATCTTTTCCAAAAAAATTCTCCCTCATTTCTTTGTGCCAAGATAGGATGCACCCCCATCGTGTAACAAAATTAATACAAGAAGCTCCTGTGTCTATCATAGTAGTAAGATGAAACCGTTTCCGGTTTTTAGTCATGGTTTAAACACTGTTATCCGTACATTTAATGGAATCTAATACAGCATGTATCGCAGTTCACAAAATGGGACACTTGTAGAGTTTGTCAGTCCCTTAAAATATTTGATGCACAAGAACTTGAATTGCGGCATCAGCTGCCAATCAATTTTGCAAGCAGTAGACAGTCGTGCACAGGGCAACTTAAGGTGCATTTTCCACTCATGAAACTGTAAGTTGCCCAGAGGTGTCAAACGAGGTCGCATGTTTGCTTCACATGGCTTGCAGTGGCTGCAGCGATTGTTCTTGTTCTTTAATGATTTGAGTATAAGTCAGGACATATATCACTCTCTTGAGGTCTTTCTTTCAGTGACCATTGCATTTTTGACTAGAAATCCTCTTAAAGAAATAGTTGAATTGGCACACCTTCAAAGCGTGCAAATGCTTAACAGTTTACCCCGTTATTCGTCAGTTGTTTGGTCGTGGTCACTGAACGGGATTCCTCGGAGCCTTATTAAGGTTGTCTTTTGTTTCTTCGTATCTACTCATTAGTGATTATTAAGTTTTTGGGCTGCCGGTATCCTTAACAACACATAACTGCACTTGTTTGTTACCGGGGGTTTATGCAAAGACCGAGTAGAAAGTAGAGGTAGTGCTGAGAGCATATCTTGTACCAGTGTGAAAGTGTTACGGTTTTACCAAACCCTCAAGTTTTTATTCACTTAAATTGCAGGAATGCCACAAGGTACAACACGCCCCTTTTTATAGTCTTTTCCTGCGACATGCTCACGGTAGCCAGTTCGTATATTTTAAATAACCAACGGCTGTCTGGTTTTTAAAACATGCTTATGCTAATCCTACATTCTTCCACATCCACACGCGAGAGATGTAAACGAGTGGTTGCTTTTCATATTCAGTACTCCGCGCTCCAATCAAAGGTATTAAAAGTGTCTACAATTAGACGAGCTGTCGAGACGTTTTGGGCTTAGCCCTTCATCAGTGGATGGAATGTAGGACTAAGCCGAACTGTCTGGAAATTAGTCTAATTTGTTGACACTTTAAATACCTTTATTTTCTCCATATCTAGTGCCACGCTGCTTAGAGAACTCACCTTCCGCTTTCCGACACTGATTTTAGCTTGCGTTTCTAACGCACTTTCTAACGACAACCAATCGCTACGGTGAAAGCACCTTTACGACTGGATGATCAGTTACTTCTGTCGCGTGCGGAATGAGATGGATTGGGAAGCTTGTTTTTAATTTTTACATACGTTATGGTATTTAGAATCGGTACTCGTGGTGAGCATGACGTATGGGGGCCAAAATATCGCCGATATAGGGACATTCCTAGCGTTTGCGTGTTCATACTGTACATCTTTCAAGCTTACTAGATCTGCAGAATCAGCATGGAGTTAGTGTGGTTTCTTTTATGGATACTCGATGTGGAATGAATTTGAGCATTATTGTAATATAATTCGAGGTGTTTGTTTGCATTTCTGATGCCTGGTACACCGCAGATACCGCTCACTCGCGGTGCTACACGGAATGGATGCATAGCCCATATTTTTCTCAAAATTAAATTATTAAATACACGAGGTTTTATTCTAGTCTTTATTGTGTATGTTGCGTTTGGATTGTGCCCAGGTTACATGTACACGTCTACAACGACCAAGGAGGATTGGAAGGCCTTCCCACAATCCTTTGCGTAGCAACTATATTATCAATTTTCCCCGTCACGTGAGCAATTCATTCTGCGTTGAATTTCGTGGAGATCGGACCTCAGCAGCACAAATTTTCACAAAGCATCTCAAAACCAAAGTTTTTCCTGGGATTTTGACGTCTTTGACTTCCCCGTATTTCTGGCCATTATTTTACAATGAAAGCCTACGAAAAATGGGAAAATATGCAGAGAATTACCTGTGATTTTAGTGAAAAGTTTTCAATTTTAGAGGTTGGCGCGCGCTGCTGACGCAATCTGATCACGCCATTTTCGAACATGTACGAGCGCGCGACTGAATAAACCAAAGTATTTACTTATTTCTGCCCTTTATCTTTTCAGGTAATCATTGTTTTTAAGTAAAATGATAAACAAAGAATCGTCTGTTTTTTTTGTATAATTAACAATAAACACCACTCGTACTGTTCGCGAAATGCTTCACGAAAGATCGGCGTGAGTACTGTATATCCAGTGAGCGCGACATTTTGTGAATGGTATCGAAACACCGTATACGTAAACAATACGCATTTTCAACGGCTTTGTAAACCTCTTAAACCTGGAGCCCTTTGGAGCCCTTTGCACAAATTAGACACTTAATTTATTTATGTCACTGCTCATGCTAATTTCCAGGTAAGGTTAGTTGTCTAAAAGGTTTGTAGTTAATTTCTTTCATGGTAAGATTTACGTCTTGAGTTCGCGGGAAATTTCTCCCAAACAACCTCTCGAGAATAGCGTCCGATAAATATGCTCAGATTGTATGAAAAGTTCAAAAATTGAAGATGTTTAGCGAGTAGTAAAGTTAGAAAGTATATTTCTGACTTTGTTGAATCCATCTCTAGTTTCTAGAGTTAAATAATTTCAAGGAGAAATTTAGTTGGAAATGACAAAACTCGCGGGAAACTTCAAGTTTCTCTTCTTCTAGACAATTTTTCAAGCGCAAGTGTTCATGGGAAGGCCTTCCAATCTTCCTTGACAACGACCAAGTCACATGAACTAAACCTCGGTAACTATAAAACTTACCCTAATCATGTCGAAACGTTTCCAGGTAAACTTGCAACCTTGTTTCTGGGGTCTTCTGCGAGAGGAAAAGATCATGGGAACGAGGTTGAAGAGTCTCCTTTGCAACTCGAAATGCAGGGCAGTAAAGAACAAGAGTATCGGACCTTAATGCTAAACAAACCAAAAACATAGCGCCCCTAAGGGCAACTCGTGGATGGTCAGTAAGCTATTTTGGTATATACTAAACATCACGTGACCGATGACGTCATCGTTACGTCGTCACCACTAACTTGAGCCAGCTGGCATTAGAAATGAGGGAGATGGGCATGTACTTAAAATCACGTGACCGATGACTTACGTCATCGCCACTAAAGGATTTGTTGGAACCCAATACCACGCCTGTCCTAGTTTGAACTGTCCGACATTAGAAATGAAGGAGATATGGGCATGTACTTAAAACACGTAATTGATGACGTCATGGTTACGTCTTCTCCTAAGTGATTGATAGCAACCCACTACCATGTCTGTCCAGGTTTGAGCCAGCTGGCATTAGAAATGAGGGAGACATGGGCATGTACTTAAAATCACGTGACCGATGACGTCATCACCACTAAGTGATCGATAGGGACCCACTACCATGTCTGTCCAGGTTTGAAGTGTCTTGGTAGGATTGTGTGACAAAGTTATTATTTAGTGTAGCTAAATCAAAAATGTCCCGCTGAATTTTGAAATCACATCGAATAGGTTAAAACGACTGTTTTTATCCGGTCCACATCGGCGCAGAATTGAGTTTTTGGGAATCTAACGCTAGCCAAATGTAACTTGCAAACGTTTTATCAAATATAAACTGCGTGACCCAGGTCTACTGGCTGGAAGGTCAAAGAAAAAAACGTTTTTTTTAGGATGGAACCTATGTGAATATATAATGTTATTTCAGTTCATTTTCTCATTCGAGAACTTCGAATTCAGGAATACTCATGATGGACTTTAAAGTGCATATAAGCCCTGGCTAATTATATTTCTTACGAAGAGACTAGAGGCCATAGTGAAAGGATTCCGATTTATTTTTCGTGGTGTATTAGCCGTTTAAAGTTGCCCAAAAACGTGTATTGGGTTGCCTGTGGACCAAAATCAAGCGTGAAAATTGGCACTGGGTCTAGTTGACGTCATCACCAGAACATGCTCGATCCGCCATTGCATGAAAAGCCTTGCCGAATAAAGCTCTCGGAGTTTATCGCGATATTATCATCTTTCTGATATATTATTCAATTATTTTGCGAATATGCCAACGTTTTATACCCGCGAAGAGACTAGTTCTGTCGATGACGTCACGTTTCATTCTCGTCCCAGTCCCCGAATGTGCGCGGAAATTAATCTAAGTCGCTAAAAAAATTATGAAAACATTTTTGTTTAATTTTTTAAGGTCTAAGCTTTACAAAAAAAAGCTTAACTGGTCAGGGCTTATATGCACTTTAAAACACTTTGCTTATAAACTGGCCGTCTCTATCTGCACTCGCGCCATTCTGTTCAGCTGAGCTTAGCAAAACGCCGATATATATACTTCATGGTAGTGTTCCGTTCCATATAGTCTGCATAATACTGTAAAACAGAGAAAATGATTATGCAGGGAGACTGAAACGGAATACTACCATGAAGTATATACCAAAACGCCAACGGAGAGTCCGCTCGATACACTGAAAATCGCCCGAAGTACACACCATAAAACGATGAATAAATTAGCTCTAACCCCCAAACCCCAATAACTCGTTCTGCGCTTGTACTCACCATGAGTTAAAAATGAACAGGGGTGCTACTGACTGTATATAATTGTTCATGTGCAAATTGATTTTTTTTCGCTATGTAAAATCATACAAGGGTTTTCGTAGAAGAAATATCACTTGACGATTTGCGCACAAAATAAACTCCCTTGCTTTAAGATAGTAACAATCCGTTTTTTAGCTTCAGATTTTGTAATGTTGATTTCTAGGTTGTCTTTGAGATGGGGGACAGTGGTTATTTTCTTGTTACTGGAGATACCAGTTTTTTTTATCTCAAAAATCAAGTGCGAATAAGGTGTATTAACCGCTTGCATCTCGCACCGATCTCCGGCGCCGTTCCCAAGAACACCTTTGGTTTCCATCAACACTGCAAACGCAGCTTCGTAGTTTTTCACGATAGACCATGCGCGGAAAACTGACATGCACGCGCAATGGCTTCTTTTCAGCCTTTCTGCAACTTCGTTCTTCGGCATAATATATGAAGATCCAGAACCTCTACTCAAGGAAAGCATTTACTCTGTTTCAAATTTAACCCGCTCATGACTGGTGTCTCGTCTGTAATGTCACCCTTCCTGTGGGTCTTTCGTTCACAGCGTTTGCAATGACTCCACAGACTGTATCAGTGGGCGGTAGCTGCTGCTGCTGCTTGTGGTATTTCTCTTGAACCCATCGATGTCTTTGGTGCTTCTATGGGGTTTGTTGGAGCGAACCGGGCACAGCTGAAGGATCTAACTGGTCCATGTCCTTCATCTTGTGAAGCTGTGGGTGTCGACAGCAGCTGATTTACACAAGGGGCGTGACAGAAATATAAAATTTACAAAATATTAAAATATATTATGAATATAGATAAAAATAAAATGTTTGAATATTACGTAATAATGATTAAATATTTTTATAGCTGGTATTTGTGAGCGGCAATTTTAGTCTTGAAAGAAAGGAATGAGTTGGAGTCCCTAATTTCATTATGGAGCGAGTTCCATATTTTAGCCCCACTGTACGAGAAACTCTTTTTCATACTTTCGGTTTTGGATAAAGGTAACTGCAGTGAGGAATTGGAGCCCCTAAGATTGTTTTCCGTGACCTCAGATTTCTGTTTAAACAGATCCATAAGACAAATTGGGGCTTGACCATTTATGACTTTGTACATTTGTTTCGCCTTATTTTTAGCCCTTTGAGTTTCAAGTGTTTCCCACCCTAGAGCATCTAATGCTTCAAGGTGGGGAGCATCGTTTCTCATTCAATATTATCCGAGCAGATCTATTCTGTAATATTTGCAAACGTTTGGAGTGTCCGTGACCTAGGGTGTCTCATACCTCACTACAGTAATTGAAATGGGGGTTAATAAGGGCATTGTAAATATCAACAAGGGTATCTATCTACAAAGTCCCTCACTCTGCGTAGAGCTCCTATTCCTGAGGACACTTTTTTAGCAATTTGACCAACCTGTTTGTCCCAGGCCAAATATTGATCAATCTCAACACCTAATACCCTGCTATTTAAGACCTGTTCAATTTCAATCTTTGGCTGTTTGACAAGATTTCTAAGTTTAAAGTGGGATCCAATCAGCAGAAATTCAGTTTTCGCTACGTTGAGGAGACTCTATTTGTTTGCCAGGAGCCACCCCTTTATATAGTCATCTCAAGTTTCTCTAACGATCCCCCCGAAACGGTTAAATTCGTGTCATCAGCAAACATACGAGATGTTGAGTGCTTTAGACATTCCGGTAGATCGTTAATATATAAGAGGAAGAAGAGAGGGTCAAGGATAGACCCTTGCGGGATTCCACAAGTTATCCGGCTTTCGGAGGTACCGAGTCATTTGGCTGGCATATATGTTTACGATCAGTTAAATATGATTGTAATAGATTTAAGGCATTTTCAGTTATTCCAAGGATTTCCAATTTACGTAAGAGTATTTTATTATTTACTGTATCGAATGCCTTTTTTAGGTCTAAAAATACGACCAAGTTAAAAAAATTACGATCCATATTAACATACCAGCTGTTAGTACAGTTAGCACCCACATTAAACTCCAATCCTGACCCTGATCTGCCCAAATCAGGTCAAAACCCTGACCCTACCTCCCCAAACTGAGCTCAAAACCCTGACCCACCCGGGCGGCACATACATAATACGTCACAAACAGGAGTACCCCCCCCCCCCCCCCCCCCCCCCCCCGGCGCCTTCCACATCCGCCGCCACTTGGCAACCGTCATTCAGAGGACAACGTCGTCCCTTTCGGTGGAACTTTTCTAGACGTCGGAAACACACGAGCTGCTTCTATGCAAGAGCCCATCTGTCATACTGCCGTTGGTCCATCCCACACATGACGTCACTTTATGTTCCCCTCTGCAAATGACACACTCTGGTTTGGTTGGTTTAGTCGCTGAGGTACTGAATGTGTTAGTGGGTATATCAATCTTTTTATGATACACCTTCGTCATCAGTGTAGTTCTGAGCCTGTTCCGAGTTTCTCAGATATACTGGGGTTATCAAAGACCATTTCTTTGACTCGCACGGGAAAACAATCCTGAAAGTGATAGTTTGGCTGTAATTATCTAATATAGGGCCACGGTACAACCCTACTGTGGTAAGTTTTGCTAATTTATGGTCCATGCACTCATACAAAATCTGGTCAATATATACTAGCGTTTACTATATAGGATACAAGAAGTAGTCGGGGAAACGCAAGGTAAAACCCTGGAGGACGTTCTTAACGGTGTACTCTTCTGCCACCGTCTGGACTTTAGGGGGCAGAAATAGTGTCATCTGAGGTTGTACTTCGCGCCAGAACGCCCGAGGGTCTTCAGGGTTAACAACGTTTAGGATTTGGGTGTAATGATCCAACATGAGGTCCGTTTGTGACCGTCAACCCACATGCTGAGCAATGGTCTCGTTGGAAACACCCAACATGGATGGACCGTTTCACCTTTGAAAATGCCGCCTGTTTTGGACGGCAGATCCCACGCTCTTGGATGAAGCCATCGGAAAGAGATATATGCATGCATGGCAGCACACAAATTAATGTAGAATTCAAGATATTGGAGACAGGGCAAAATTTACGGTCTTCAGTGACAGCGCTTAACAGCAAACAAGTTGGAGTGTTTGCCCCTAAAGTCTTTCCAAACGTGTGATTAAATAACATACCCTCGTCGCTAGAAAGGCGAAGTATTTCTTTAGTCTTGATCCTGCCGAGATCAGACTGAAGCACGATCACCCGAAAAGAAGTCAAGAAAATATATATACAGTCGATGCCAAAAAGGTTGTCCAGCAGAACATAATATAATACTATAATATCCATTGTTTTGGGCTATTGTCTAGGCCAAAACAATAGGCCAAAACAATGGATATTAAAGTATTATATTATGTTCTGCTGGACAACCTTTTTGGCATTGACTGTATATAAATGTACCGGTTAATAAGAGGCACGTGGAGTAGACACGGGCGATCGGAGGTGCAAAATCAGCTTGGTGAATTTCCCAAAACAGTATGTAGGAGGGGCTTGTCTAGGGGTGGCCCTAGCCTCTGCCTGTTTTTGTTTTCTCGAGTCAAGCGAAGATAATCATTTATAAAAGAATACGTCACCGGGTTACTCGCTCTGGACTCGTCGTCCCAAGGTCTTCCCCTTCCGGCGAGGCTGAATGCGGCTTTTAATTTCGAGATAATATTCTCCACAGTAGATGCCGCCAGACGCTTAAGGCAGAGCCGGCATGAGGAAGAATTCTTGAGACCATATTCTTTGCAAGAGCAATCATGAATGGGCGTTTTACCTTTTCTGTCCTTCCAGACCAAGAAACGTAATTTGTCACGCGGTGCGGCTGAAAGAAGGTCTTCAGGGATGGGAAGTGATGCGAGGAAGTCCAATATTTTCCAATCTCGATTTGTGCCTTTAATTTCGTACGCTTTGGAAGACTTCCTAGAATCCAATTCGACAATAAGGTTGTCGATGGCCTGCAAATCAATCTTGATTATTTTCTTGCTGCTGTTGGGGTTCTCAGTGTCTTCCGTCCGACGCGTACCACCGACAGAACTGACAAAAGTTAAAGCAGTTATCGTTGGGGTATATAGGCACATTGACAGCAGGTGATGGCCGGTTTCCAGGTTCTTGAGACAAAGTTTTGTTCCTGATAGGACAAAGGTGGACATTTTAATGCCAACATTTTAAACTTTCGATGCCTTTTATTGCTATTGACACCCGACCCCTAAAAGATACCGCTTGCATTGAATCGAAATGTCTGTGTTTGATCGTGGATACCCTAAGTGGTACCAAACTCCTGATTTTGACCCCTAAAAGGTACGACGAGCATCCATGTACCCCTCATATAAGGGAGTCCCCCCCAAAACCGGGACCAAGATACCTTACAATTTGGTAGGGGACTAATTATACGGACTTAGATAACGCAACGAAGTAGCCTAAGGTATAACACGCTATGTACGCAGTGGCCTCAGCGAGTTGGAAATGAGACCAATGAGACTCCAGGGATGGTAACTAGCCGATGTACCCCCAAGGAACGGATGTAATTAATTGGTAGCCGCCATCCTATAGTTTGGTAGATGCCTACGCGCTAGCTTTCCAGCCAAATGTGTTGTAGGTGAAGTACCAACCATCCCACTGGAGGCCGAAAAACGTACGACTATCCGGTGTGAGGGCAACATGGTCATATCCGCTTTTGTCATCCATGACAGTTTGGAATAGGCCCACGCCCACATATCGAGGTGAGTCCTTGATGAAATCGAGGGAAAGGGAGGTCCTTAATCCATAAATTTAAATGCCTTTCCGATCATGCCACATGCGTGGCTTTGTAGGTTCTATCGTAATTGGCATGACAATGGTGGGGACCCACTTCGTGTACTTTACCCCAAGCCGTAAGAGAACCATTCTCAACTCTAGCAAGGATAGTAGAAGTTATAAATTCCTCGAACTGGGTACAAGAAGGGCTATTGGGAAAGAGGGCCTCGGGTGGGAGCGGCGAGTCGTATTTAACACCATCGAAGACTCCCTTAAAGGGTCGTACAAAATCCATGATGTTGACACGTCACGATGTGAGAGAGCACTCCGTTTTTTGATGAAAATGCAAAAGGACCCATGGTATATGGTAACATGGTATATCTGACCATCGAAGAGGAAGGAGCTCAGAAAGCGTGCTCAGTAGATAACTTGAATCTATGTCTTTAACATTGGATAACCTACGATCTACTTGGAGGGATGAATTTCTCCCAAATATCCGCCAGGAAATACAACGGGAAGCGAAGCCATTGAATGAAAAAATTGTTGCTTTAAACCGAAAGTTCGACGAGATAGAAGCTTCGCAACAATTCATCTCTAACCAATACGATACTCTTGTGGCTCTAGTCCAAGACATTAAGAAGCAAGCTCAAGGAACCGAAGGCCGGATACAACAAATCGAGAAAGACGCCAACTTCTTGCAAGATGGCAATTACAGACTCGAGAGCCGCCTCGATGAACTGGAACAATATACGAGGAGGGATTCGCTCGAAATTACAGGAATCCCAATTGTCCCGAACGACGATCCCGCTAAGCTCATCAAAGAAATGGCTACCGTAATTGGCGTGGAACTAGACGATCAGGATATTTCTATAGCCCATCGACTCCCGCCTACAAAGAAGGTCCAAGATCGGATCATCGTGAAATTCACTAGGAGATCAAAACGCGAAGAAATATACAAGAAGCGAGGCCAATTAAGGACAAAGAAGACCAAAGATCTGCCGACAGTCCGAGCCCAACCAGAATCAGTTGCTATCAAGCACAACGCTGCTATCCATATTAACGAAAGCCTCACCTCCTATAGAAAGCGACTTTTTGGGCGTATTTTAGAATTCAAGCGTAATTATCATTACAAGTATCTTTGGACCGTTAATGGAAGGATTTTGCTAAGAGAGTCTGACACTTCGCCGCCATTAACCTTTGTCACGTATGAACAGTTCGATGAATATCTTGACCAGATAGTACAATAGGTTACTGAAGCCTTGTAAACTTAATAAGCTTGTCTTCATTAACTAATGGCTGGTCTTCAAGAAATTGTAAGTACTCTCCCTTTTTATTCACTATCTGATAGAGAATTTCATGCTATGTTTGGAAGCTGGTCTGGTTTGCTAAACGACGATTTTGACCTTTATGATTTGTTTTCTAATCCAGATAAACATGACGAATGCGACTCTGATTTGATGCTTGCCGCGCCTAACTCTAATTACTTTTCAGTTTCAAAATTAAACAAAGCTATGAATGAGTCTGGCCCAAAAGCCCTCTCAATTTTTCACTGTAATGTTAGAAGCCTTCCCAAAAATTTAGATCTACTGGAAGAAATAATTTGCTCTTTAGACTTTAAACCGGATATAATAGGAGTTACTGAAACAAAACTTAACGAATATTCTGTTACAAATATTGACATCCGCTCTTATAATTTCCTTCATATTGATTCATTAACTAATGCTGGTGGTGCAGGCCTCTACATAGCTAAAAATATTAAAGCTGTACCTAGACCAGATATCAAATTCGAATTGGAATTAGTGGAATCCTGTTGGTCCCAAATTGATCCAGGAAAGAATGCAAAACCTATAATTGTTGGTTGTATATACAGACACCCTACTAATGATCTTGCAGAATTTACTACTCAACTAAATAACATTATTAAAACACTGAACCCCAATAAACATCAAATTTACATATTTGGTGACATAAATGTTGACTTTTTTAAATGTAATATACATTCACTGACTGAAGAATATTTAGATATGCTATTTACTAATAGCCTTCTCCCTGTTATTACCAAAGCTACTAGAATAACGGATCACACTTCAACACTTATTGACCATATCTATACCAACACACCTTTATCCCAGATTACTTCAGGAATTGCTACTGTTGACATATCTGATCACCTGCCAATATTCTGCATAGTTCGAACTCAAGTGGAAAAAATTAGTCGCAAACAATATTATCGAGATTATTCTAAATTTAATAAGGATCAATATTTGGCTGATATAAAATTAATAAATTGGGAAGAAGTCTTAGATGTAAGAAAGAATTTAAATGAAAAAACACATGATGCAATCAATGCCATAATGACTACTGTTAACAAACATGCCCCAATGAAACAGGCCTCTAATTCAAAACAGAAAGAACTCAATAAACCTTGGCTTACAGCTGGCATACTTAAATCAATAAAAAGGAAGCAAAAAATGTATCGTACACATTTTAATAGCAAAGACCCACAGAAAACTAGGGAATATAAGCAATATGCAAATATACTTACACATTTGAAAGATAAAAGCAAAAAAGACTACTATTCCAACCAATTTTTTAAACATAAAGATAATCTTAAACATACTTGGAAACTAATTGGTACTCTTATTAAACGTAAAACAAAAGGACAGTCCTTACCCATTAGAATTGTTCATAATAATAAAACTGTGACCCAACAAGCTGATATTGCAGAACATTTCAATCACTACTTTGTTAATATTGGTCCAACTTTAGCAAGCAAGATTATAAATAACGATTTCGTAAATCCCACACAATATATAAACAATTCTCCATCCTCTAGTTTTATTCTATCGCCTGTGTCTGAAGCCGAAGTTTTAACACAATTTGCTACACTAAATGAAAATAAAGCATATATAAATATTCCAAATAAATTTATTAAACTGGCAAGTGAACCATTATCTGTTCCTTTTACAAAAATCTTCAATGAATCAATTCTAACAGGGACTGTACCAAATATTTTTAAAATCTCGAGAGTAACCCCTATATTCAAAAGTGGCTGTGCAACAGAATTAGGTAATTATAGACCAATAGCAATTATTTCATCATTCAGTAAAGTTCTGGAAAAAATGGTATATGACCAACTGATGTCCTTCCTTGAAAAATATAATATACTATTTAATTATCAGTTTGGCTTTAGGAAAGGCTACTCTACAGAATATGCAATACTTGAAACTATAGAAAACCTGAAGACGGCTATAGATGAAAACAAAATAACTTGTGGTATATTCCTAGATTTTTCGAAGGCATTTGATACGATTAACCATGATATTTTATTGGCAAAAATGTATAAATATGGCATTCGTGGTTTACCACATAATTGGTTCTCAAGCTATTTAACAGATCGTAAACAATATGTTAAAATTGATAATACAGAATCTAGTCTAAGAAACATAACCTGTGGCATTCCACAGGGATCAACTTTAGGCCCTTTACTTTTTTTATTGTACATAAATGATCTTCCAAACTCCTCTCAAAAACTCCTTTTCAGAATATTCGCTGATGATACAAATATTTTATATTCTTCAAATAACTCTGAAGAACTAGAAAGAGTTATTAATGAAGAGCTTGCTAATGTTTTAAAATATTGTGCAGCAAACAAATTATCGATTAATTTAAAAAAAACAAATTATATGTTGATAACCTCCCCTAAGAAGAACCCTAATATAAGAATAACTGCTTGCAATATTGAGCAAAAAACATATATTAAATATCTTGGGGTTTTTATTGACGAACACTTACGATGGGACACTCAAATTACACATGTTAATAATAAAATTGCCAAAAATATTGGAATTATTTGTAAGCTAAGATACCATATTTCTATTACTATTCTAAAGCAACTTTATTATACTCTTATCTATTCGTATTTGAGTTATGGCCTAATGACCTGGGGTACTGCTGTTAAGACTAGACTAAGTAAAATTAAAACAAAGCAAAATAAATGTGTTCGCTGCATTTTCTTTGCTAGCAAATTTGAAAATGCCACCCCATATTATAGAATTTTGCAAATTCTAAAACTTGACAATGCCTTTAATCTGAAAATCTCCACTCTTGTTCACAAAATAAAATATGTTAAAATAGGTGTACCACCTGTTTTTTTCGACTTAGTCCCCTCTGCAACTGATATTCATAATTATAATACTAGATATGCTACTAACCAAAACTTATACAGACCAGCTTCCAGAACTAATTATGGTCTATCGAGATTTAAATCTCTTGCATCACGATTATGGGAAAAAATACCGTTAGAAATAAAATCCCTCCCACACAATAGTTTTAAAAAACAATACAAATTATTTTTACTTGAAAACCAGGCCTAAGTTACTGTGTAAAATTGTAAATATAGAACAATAACTAAGATCGACTTAATATATTCATACCATCTTTATTCTTTGCATATATATAAATATATTGTCAACGTCTCCATATAATTATGTATCAATATTGTAAATAAATTCTTCTTCCTATTAGTATTAATTCTAGCCGCTTACCACCCAAGAAAATTTGTACAATAGATATTTATGTATTTTCTGTGCTCCAAATATCCTCATTTATTTTTCTTGTGATAGAGGTCAACTAGAAAGCCTATGGCTCCTTTGACCTCTATGCACATTCTTGAAATTCAAAACTATTTTATTATTACCGTACCTCTCTTTTTCTTTCTACAATTATTTTCTTGTGTAGTTATCTTTAAAAGAAATAGTGCAAAATAAAACGAACTTGAACCCGTTCCCAGTAAGGTAGATGCCGATGTATTTCTCCCGCGAAATACATATCAGGATTTCTAAATGCCAAAATCTGAGGAGAACCGACAGGCCAGTCTAACACGCGATAAAAAGAACAAAATTACGACTGAACGACAGACCAGTCTAATTAACACGCGATATAAGCAACAAAACCACGACTAAACAACAGGCCACTCTAACACGCGATAAAAATCAGTAACAAAATCACGACTGAACAACAGACCAGTCCAACACGCGATACTGAAAAATAACAAAATCACGACTGAACGACAGGCCAGTCTAACACGCGATAAAAAGAACAAAATTACGACTGAACGACAGACCAGTCTAACACGCGATAAAAAGAACAAAATTACGACTGAACGACAGGCCAGTCCACGTGATATAAACAACAAAACCACGACTCACGCGATAAAAATCAGTAACAAAATCACGACTGAACAACAGACCAGTCCAACACGCGATACTGAAAAATAACAAAATCACGACTGAACGACAGGCCAGTCTAACACGCGATAAAAATAACAAAATTACGACTGAACTGGACAGACCAGTCTAACATGTGAATAAAGAATTGCAACATTATTAACAACTAGTAGATAGAACAAACTACAATCAAAGATAACATGACATAACCCAATAGTCAATACATAAGGACTTCCTCTTCCTCCCTTCCCATCGTTTGAGAACATTTGAGATTATTGAAAACCTTGCACTTTCGACCTTTGTTTCCGCCAATTTTGAAGTACCCAATCATTGGACGCCGTGTCTGTTTTACTCTGAAGAGTGCACGTGTGCAAGACTTCCAAGTGCTATTGCATCAGAACTTGATTCACTTTCTCGCAGTGGAAATATAGCAGTCTGTTTTCAGAGGGTCTTCAAAATAATTACATGTAAGTATCATTTCTCTTTATCTAGAAATGGTTTATAGTTTTACGTTCAACGTGTATATCGGTGAATCATTTTATAGTCGCTTTTAATACTGTACTAGTAACAGTTTCGCTAAAACACTCGGCAGCTATGACTCAGTATATGAGCAGTAGCCATTTTAATATAAGATCGAATGGTGGAGCAATTGATTTAAAGGTATCGTAAGACTTTGTAACCGATTGTATTTCATGCTTTTCTCAATCGCTTGACTGAGGAACTTTAAATTTCATGGAATTTCACGGCTTGGGGATCTCATGGATACAAAACAGCCCAGCAGCCCAACGGTTGCATCGAAAAGGGGAGAGGGTTTGCAAGTGGTTGATATCGAGAAAAAGCAAATAAATACTTTATAGGCTACGAAACATTTGCGACATATCTTTAATACGCGGAGTGATTCATGTCTTCTCAAACCATATTACTCAAACCGTTGCTCCATAGTCAGTATGCCACGTGGCTGATAAACCAGGACTTGAATGGCTATTTATTACGCATAATGTACATTTCTTGGTTGCTATGGAAACGAATTCTAAAAATATACCATCATTATCAGTTTGGTGAATTTTAGGGCTGACCTGCACATTTTGTGAGAAACAAATTCCTCATTCATTTACAGCAAATTAAGCAATGACTCTTCAAGTGTAGCAGCAAAATAATTGCTACAACAAAACCACAACAAATTTCGATCCACATTTGATGTAGAAACAAGAGCCCATCTGGGCTTTCACTCGGGCCACTATGTTATGGTGTCCCATTGCCGCCAAAAATCAAAGTTTGCATTCTTCATTCAACTTTGTGTATTCTTACCATGTTTGTGCATTCGACATTCGACTTTGCGCATTCGAATGTTAGTTTTTACTATTCGAAGTCGAACTTTCTGTATTCTTGCCGTGTTTGGGCATTCGACATTGCTTGGTTTTAGCTCGCAACATACGTTTGTGTTCATTCGATATGCTTATCCCATTGTTCCGAGGTGTAGTAATGCAATATGAGTGATTTGCCTTATAGTATTCAACATTCATTGTTTCGCATTCGACATTCATGTTTGCGAATTCGGCTTGTATGAATATCCAACCGCAATCCAGTAAAAAGCAGTACTGCGGGCTCAATGTCTATAAACAAAATGACGATCGTTTACCAAGAATTGAAAGTTTTCTTGTGCCGCTGATGCTATTTCAACTAAACGAAAGAATTTTGGAATCCAGTTGATTAGGTATGTCTTTCAATCAAAGAAATCGGACTCGATAATGTCTGTTTTTACAAGCTGAAACTGAAAGTATTTGGAGTTTAATTCACTTACCGTAAATTATTTAAATCAATAAGAACAGAAATCCAGTTCACTGCAACTTCAAGGACTGAACACAAGATGTACTAAGCTTAGATATCACATATGTAAGTAATTGCTGAGATTAATGTGAATAAAATATATGAGACAGGGGCGTGATCCAGGATTTTTGAGGGGGGGGGGGGGGGGGGAGGGGGGGAGGGGGGGTGGCTGTTATATCTTTTTTTGGGGGGGGAACATGCATTGCCCCTGTAAAATGCTGCAATTTGGCCAGTCCAACCAGTCCAAAGGGGGGTGGCTAGCCACCCAATCCCCTCCCCCCTAAATCCGCCCATGCTGAGAACCATTCCAAATGCTTCTATTAAATTGTATTGTCTTAATTTGCACGGATAAATTATAAATGGTTCTATCTCATTCTGATTCTGGATCGCCTTTTTGCCTCAACTTGAAATCAAAGGAATTGATGTGAAGAATTATTGCAAGTCAAAGGCATTTTCACGGTTGTTGCTTTTCACCTTGCAGTACTGTGGTGGTATATGCACTTGTGCATTAAGCAAGCACAACCAATTCATACTTATTTTGTGGATGTTGAGTAATAATTTGAAATTAAGTGAGTGCTGAGGGATAAATTTTACATAACGAATCTGGGAAGGGGGGCAGGTGTGAACTAAACTCTAGCCATATAATTATGACCACCCCCCTCCTCCCACCCAAAAGAAAGATAAAGAATTCTGACTCCCAGGGATGCAGATAAAAGCCGGTTGTAACAAAATTACAGCTGGTATGATAGGAAAAAGCCAAAATTGTACCCTAGCCAGGGAAAATACCCGGCTTTTACAACTACTTTTTTAATGTGACTTATTTTAATGAATACTCACTTGTGCTTCCAAGATGCCCACCTATTTAAAAAACTAGCTACATCCCGGTACCGCCTCCCGGTTAGCTCAGTGGTTAAGTGCCGGTCTGTTGTGCGGAGGTTGTGGGGTTCAACCTCTGGCCGGACCAACATTCAGGGTCTTAAAATAACTGAGAAGAAGGTGCTGCCTTTGTGAAACAATTTCGTTCACGAGCTGCAAATGGTTAGACCTTCACGTCTTCTCGGATAAGGACATTAAATCGTAGGCCCATCAGTGGATGATCATGAATATCCACCTCATGGAAATGCCACTGATTAATCCATTATTCTTTTTATTATTACCCCCCTCTATTATGATAAAAAAATATACCCCCCCCCCCCCCCCCCCCCCCAACACACACACACCCTTCACCTCAAAATCATTTGGTGTAGAATGTTAGGCAGCATGACGTTTTTTGAAATAAACTTTTTCTTGTACATTTTGATCAACTGTTAGATGGTGTAATTATCTTTAAAAGTGAAACTAATGTAATTAATCGATAAACATACTGTCCTTGCTTGTTTTGACACTTACATGTACTTTGGGCCTTTTAAATGTATTGCTTCAACACTTCTCTGCCTTTCACTTAACTTTAAATAATAACATTATTAATATCATGGCCTATCATCTGATCCACTGCTAAGTGCTTCCCAAGTGCATATAGCTACCATAGGTAGATGTTTTTGCATTGTGAGCCCAACTGTGGTGCATCATTGTACTGCGGCAGAGGGAGCACTAATCTAGGGTGGTGGGATGCTCCCCCAGACATTTTTGAATAAATGGTATTTCCTGCAATACGAGGCAAACATGAAAGGAAAAACACTAGTATAATGATAATAATATGACTGATCATGAATTACAGTGGTATTCAGCAGACACATAAGAACATTACGATAATATATGTAAATTTCCCACACTTGGGTGTCAACACCCCTATAGTAAACTATTTAAATCTAATAGTCGCAAAGTCATATCTAGATCTATTGGTCCTACTAACTACTTTATTACATTTATACTTATCATGCGGATGTAAATTATAGCCATGATGGACTTTGATTAGGGAATGAAGGCCAAACTTTAAAGGTGTGATCTTACAAAACTAATTTCATGCAGTCACCTCATCCCACCGTTGATATAGCTTAGAAATAACCAGCCTAACTTAAGGGCATCTTGGTACTCCGAGTTTAGAAATATAATCCTCAAGGCCCTCTTTTGGATAGCTTCTATGAGATTAGCTATTGCTCGTGGTTTGTAGTTTTGCTATAGTCGGATGCAAGTCACTGTGATTACTCGCAGCTTTGACCCTCCCTCCATCCCCTTTTGTCCACTTTTGTGTGACCCACAGTGCTCAGGGCTGTACAGTTGCCAGGGTTACCTAGCAGCTGCAGCCGAGTTCTCAAGCACTGCTTTTTGCAGACTTGGGCACTGAACCTCCAACTTAGATGATTCGTCATTTGGTTCAATTCATTTTCTGTTCCTGAATTAGCTGGTTTATTTAATATTGACTTAAAGGTAGCTATATATGCCCCTACTAGCTATCACAAAAATGCCTTTAAAAAAGTTTGAACCCCTTCTTGAGATGGCTAAAAAATTCCCTTTTATGAGTTGAAAAAAATGCTACCATAAAATTAATAATAAATGTTCCATAATTATGAGATCATAACATTTTTTGTAGTCATGTTGTTAAAATGGTAATTTGGTGAAAAGATGTGGTGAGATTCATTGAGATTTTAAATAGTTAAAATAAAAAAATAACAATAAAACATATGGGAAGGAAAAGGGTTATGAATTACCATTGGTGATGTTCATGGTAGGGAGTATTATTGCAGAATACCCCCCTCCTTTAATTTGGTTCATTAATAATTCATTTCTCAACTTTTTCATACAAACCTTCTAAAAACCTAACCCTGAAATAATAAAAAAACCTAACCATTTCGACCCAAAATCATTCATAGAACGAGTGTAAATACACCTGAACTAAAGTGGATAGTTTAGTGCAGTTTTCCAGCAATCTTTTGAGTGGAGGGGGTATTCTGCAACTAAATAAGCCTTTAATAGAACCATTTAGAATGGTTCTCATAATTTTTATTCGCGTTTCAGCAATTACTTACACATGTGATATCTAAGCTTAGTACATCTTGTTTTCAGTACTGGATTTACGGTGTTATATATATAAATTTAAATAATTTATGGTAATTAAGTGAATTAAACTCTAAATATATACTTTCAGTTTCAGCTTTTAAAAACAGACGTTATCGAGTCCGATTTCTTTCATTGAAAGACATACCTAATCATCAACTGGATTCCAAAATTCTTTCGTTTAGTTGAAATAGCATCAGCGGCACAAGAAAACTTTCAATTCTTGGTGAATTTAGCTTTTTTAGTCCCACCCGAGCTGAGGATCGGACAAGACAATAGCCATTTTGTTTGTAGACATTGAGCCCGCGGTACTGCTTTTTACTGGATTGCGGTTGGATATTCATGCAAGCCGAATTCGCAAACATGAATGTTGAATGCGAAACAATGAATGTTGAATTGACAAATCACGCATATTGCATTACAATGGGATAAGCCTTTTGAATGAACACAAACGGATGTCGCGAGCTAAAACTAAGCAATGTCGAATGCACAAACATGGCAAGAATACACAAAGTTGAATGAAGAATGAAAATTTTTGACGGCGATGGGACACTATAACATAGCTATAGTGGCAATACTTACTGTGATGTCACACGATACAGGCCAGCGTGAACACAGTCAGTTGCTTATAAAGTATCACAGGTCGGTGCTTATTCATTGCCAAATTACTTTCTTGTTCTTCCAAAATGCAAGCAAGCCCTTTCATCGAAGGTTATATAAAGCTCTTAACTCTTGACTTATAAAAGAATTGTGATGCCCAAATCACTAGATGCCATACAAGTCATACAAACACACAGGGTTTTTTTGCCAACCAGATTATATATGCAAATATATAAATGACATCAGTGTTTACAAACAGTAAGTTTACAAACAGTAAGTATTGCTATATATACATCAATGTAGCAAATTTTTTTGGCCCCTTGGTTGTGCAAGGCACGTTTTTTTCTTTGATATTTTGCGTTCCAGGATATTATTTTTTATTTTGGACTACGTACCCTTCAGATTTCTGATGGTGTGTTCCTAATAAGATTGAAGATGAAATACACTTTCATTTGAAATTCTCTTAGTAATAACCAAAGGGAAGAATTATTAGCTGAATTTAAATTAGCAGTCTTTAGGAGTGGCCAGTAGCATGGTGACTTTCATTCTCTGTTCCCCTAGTATATATGTAATTTAATATTTTTGTTTTTCTCGTATGTAAATTAAAGAAGTTGACCTTTAATTTTACTGTAAACACTACTTATTCATGTAACACACGTTTACAATTTAGTCTGCTGTTCTGTTATATACTGCAGGTTCGGAGTACTAATGGGTTAATGGCTCAAATGTATGTTTATATTTGTACCATATATATTAAAGTTGTATCCTGTCCATCCTGTGATGGCGCTATCACTATATTTCTCTACTGTTCTTTCTACCCCTGCGGCTCTTTATTGCAGCTCGCTGCCTCGCGGCTCTTTCTTCATGGCTGTTCTCTCTGGAAGTCATGTTAGTTGTATTCGTGGTCAATTTGTGTTCCTCTGTGTAACTTTATCTGCTGTTCTTGCTATATACATGATGAGCCATTACAAGTCCATCTTGGTATTTGTTGGATTAAAGATTATAATATTAACTGAAATGCCTGTTGGTTATCTCTAATTAAAATCTTTACCCTCATTCCCAAAACTCATTATATTACAGAACTATAAAGGGAATTGTTGGAAGCCTTTAATTTCTCGAACCAAAACCTCGGCTGTGAGAGGTTTCTTGTTTAAGTTTAAATTAATTCTGTGATGAGTGTGTATTTCTGGCTTCGTGTTGGCCTACCGATCACGGTGTTTGCGTTGGTATGTATTATGACCGAGAGTAAAATGAAATGTGGCATAAAACCTACGAAATGTACCTCAAACAAGAATACTAAACGTCCGCAGAATCTTAAGATGGCGACTGGACTGAAGAGAAATCTATTGGCACCATCAATTAATGCATAATTATAAAATAACGCATGCACAGAAATTGTTGCACCGAACAAAAAAATAAATAACGGCCTGCAGATTTAGACTCTTGCCTGCCACAGGCAGCCCGAGTATTAAACTGCAATGTAGATTGTCACTATCTGTCAATTGGACTAGAATCACTATACAAATGGCATGCTAATTTGTTTACGCACATGAATATTATGACATATATATATCAGTAGCAGATCTACCCCCCCCCCCCCCCCCCCATAGCTGTCAAAACAAGGCCCTGCTAAGTCCTCCCCCTTCTGGCAAGGAGAAACAAGGTCCACAGGCCCAGGCGTGGATCCAGGGGAAACAAATGACCAAACAAGCACTGAAGGCGTGAGCTCTAAGGGGGGTCTGGGTGCATGCCCCCCCTCCAGGAAATTTTGAAATTTTCAAACTCTGAAATGCTATTTCCAGTGTTTTTGATGCAATATTTCCTTTTAAGAGGTAGCTACCAAAAACAAATAGACAAAATCTGACTGTTTTCCCTAAAAGCATGGAAACATGTGCAGTCTGGATCCACGCCTGACACCATGCCACTAAGGGTTAAGATATGTGAACCTTGCAAAAATGAGGCGGAGGGGTGGAAAGCCATATATATTACATGTACCTGTTAATAATGGTACCCTCCCCAGCAAAACAAGTACACTGATTTATTGACAGACGTAATTTTGTAATAAAATGAATAACAACTATTGATAAAGAAACATTGTCCTATTGTTTGTCTCCTGTGGCGTTACGCCCAAATGTTGTAAATAAATAAATAAATAACAACTGACATTATCTGAAGTAGATTTTGCTGTAGAGCTAGAATTTTAACATTGTGTTGAAAAGTTAAATCCTGCAGGGTGCGGCCAAGCTTTCGAAAGGTGTTTTAAAATAAGTCAATCACATCAGTCATGCGATCAGCACCACAATCTACTCCTTTGCTCAATGCATTGAGGTTTTAGAGTGACTGACTGTATTTGCTGACTAATTGATCATGTTTCATTATCGTAAATGGTATCTACTTGTAATAACAATAATAAAGGTTTATTCAACAGCATGTTCAATATTTCAAAAATTCATTATTCAACAAAGTGGCTCTTCGTCCATTGAAATATATAAACAATATTACAAAAATATAAAGATAAGCAACTCCTAGAAATTATTACTACTACATTGTGCTATCACTAGGTAAAGTATGTAGTGAGTGAGTAAAAGCTCAATTCTGATCAAAAAAATAAACATGTAATAACTACAATAGTGTATGAGCATTAAATTAAAGAGATTGAAACTTATATTAGGTTAATTAAGTTAACTAATTTAAGACTGTGTATCAAAGCCTTCACTCAGTGTTTCAGAAAACATTTAAGTAAATGAACAAAACTTAGGGTGTGTTCGATGGACCGTATTCCGGAATAAGAATACCTAGAATCACAAAAATCACGTTTACTGGGATTTTTTAGCCACTGGAATAATAAATGTATCGTGAACATCATATATCAGCAAGCATTTGTAGTTTGTAGTGAAAAATATGCCCGAACCAGTGATTTCCAGAGACTATTCCATCTATTTCTATTCCGGAATACGGTCAATCGGACGCACCCTTATTGTAATTATATTGTTGCATGTTCTGATAACTGTTGGTAGGGGATGAGTTAAAAAGTTGATGTACTATCCTGGAAAGTATTATTATATTTCCAGAGATGGGTTAAGTGGGATGTGTTAGGATATTTTTTTGTTTGGGGACATGCATTGCCTCTGTAAAATGATGTAAAATGCTGCAATTTGGCCAGTCCAACCAGCCCAAAGGGTGTGGCTAGCCACTCAATCCACCCCCCCCCCCCCTCCCCAAATCCGCCCCTGCACAGCATATACACTTCTATATAATTCATAGACACAATACTCGAAGCAAGAAATATTCTATTCAAATATTAATGATAACAAAATATGCCTAATGGACTTGATTTGACTAGTTGTTATCTATGCCAGACTGGTAAACTTTTCCAAATATTATTGTTGAAGCTAGTACATCTCATATTTGCAGCAGGTATCTGTGTTGTCACCTATAGATTAGGTAGCACTTGCTATATTGACTGGTCCTTTTTTTAAATTAATTCCAATAAGTTGACAAATATAAAAACTAAAAAGGAAGCTAAGCATATTGAAATACCGTAAAGATTCGATTAAGCGCCCTCCTTCAAATAAGCGCCCCCACCCGAATAAGCGCCCCCTTCCACTGCGTTTCCTGAAATAAGCGCGCCCTCCCCCCCCCCCCCCCCCGATGAAATTGTCATGGGCGACCTTAACACTTACCGATATTATCTGTACGTTACAACCGTACAGTATTACTTCCGGCCCTGAAAGTACTGACTCAGCCATTGACTGACACACGACCAGGTTTTTTTTACATGTTACAGTTCTTGTTAGGATCTTAATAAAAGTTATGTTTTTTTTATTGAATTAAAAAAAAAATTAATAAGCGCCCCCTCTCGAATAAGCGCCCCCTCTTTGACTCTCAAAAATTAAATAAGCGCCCTGGGCGCTTAATCGAATCTTTACGGTAATCCAGGAAACTAATAACATAAATTTATGCCAAAATGGGAAAGACACGAGCTAGCAGTGAGTTCACAATTTTGAAAGTCTATGTTCACAGTGACTCTTTATTTTATTCGTTTTTTTGCTACTAATAATTTGGTTTGGGTTTGCATTTCGATGTCATAAATTATTTTATTAGAAGAATATTAAAAATTGTAGTAATTGTGATTAATATGTGGTAATAGTTTGGCCTAAAGCCCAGAGTTATTGGCAAATTTAATTAGTCATTTTAATATTCTAAAGTTTTGTTTGAGGGAAAGTTAATTTAATAAGACAACAGGGGATGAAGATTTTGAAATTGGGAGCGTAACATTTTTGTAGCCGCCCTTATCGGAGCCCCCACCATAATGTTTTCGTTATGCAGCACATGCGCCAAGTTTTTTTCTTTTACCTTCCTCAGCTCAGTTTAATTTTAAAATTTGTTAAGTAATAGATTGTTTTTACTGACGTCACAAAAAAAATTGCCTCAAGAAAAGACTGATATTAGTAAAATATTTTTAATGGTGTGTATAGAGCAGGTAAAAATATGTAAATGACCGAGTACTTCGTAACTGAGCTGTCGGACAAATAACATTCAAACAATTTAGTGTAATTTGTATGCGGCGGCCATGTTGGTGTACCTCTTTACACCAAGATGGCGGCCGAAAACGTACTCTACCAATAAAGCTGATTTTCCCAGCAATATGATTAGCATTCACTTCAAAACACATTATATATCACTTTTAACGTTAAATCAAGTCAAACATTTTAAATTGGCAGGAATATATGGGTTTCCATGACATTTAGGAAACGCTGAGCTGGGCCGTCACAAAATTCAAAATACTCTAATTCAATAACGATTCACCGTATCGACGTAAAACTTTCAAAGAATACTGAGTATACCGATACCTAAATCATATTAAAAGAACAGGGTTATAGATCCTTTAGTTTAGATTTTAGAATTTTGATGACGTGAAAACGATCTATAGATCAAAAACGAGAGCAAGTGTTTACCAGTGGATCCAAACACCAACAACAGATGAAAGCATGAGGTTGCTTCGGCCCACCCCTACATATAATTAATGAATGGTCCCTTACCAGGAAGAATTCGTAGGCGCTGCTCACAGGGTGCTCCATGATGTTATTTAGGTTCAGTATATATCTTGGTGGCCGGGCAGAGGCTCAGTACACCTACTTTTCTTGTTATTTATAATTCATATCTTCTCTGAAGAAAACAATTTACTGTAACCTTTCTGTAAAGATGTATTACTGAAATGTGCAAACCTTCTTTTCCTACATGTAGATAATTCACAATGTGTGGAATTTGGGCCATCTTTGGTATTCCTGACTACTCCAAATATGCTACTTACGCTATGGCTATCTCTGGTCGTGGCCCGGACTGCTTCCGGATGGAAACCATACCCCATTTCCAGAATTGCTGTCTTGCCTTTCACCGATTGGCTGTTGTAGATGACCTATATGGAATGCAGCCAATGAGAATTAGGAAGCTACCACACTTGTTCCTGATTTACAATGGAGAGATATACAACCACAAGCTCGTAGAGGAGAAGTTTGAGTTTGATGTATTTACGAAATGTGATGGCGAGGTCATTTTACATCTTTATGACAAGTTTGGAGCGGAGAAGGCGGCCCAGATGTTGGATGGAGTCTTTGCATTCTGCATCATCGACACCAAGAAGAAACAAGTTCATCTTGGTCGGGATACCTTTGGTATTAGACCGATGTTCATCTTGAAAGAAGTTGAAACTAAACGTAGCGTGTTGGCGCTCTGCTCAGAAGCTAAAGCACTGACAGAAATTGAAAAAAAGATCCGCGGGAATGGCCACAAGTTAGAACTAGAACCTTTCCCGCCAGGACATTATGCTTCTTACAATCTAAGCACCAATGGAAAAGTGAGCCTCATAGAAAGTGGTCCCTATACATACGTAGGGAAGCCTCCTGTCTTCGATACCAAAGTAGAGGCCACCACTGATGTTATGCACAACATAAGGGAGATTTTGACTCAGGCAGTGAAAAAGCGACTGATGGCCGATCGACGTATTGGATGCTTTCTGTCGGGTGGTTTGGACTCTAGTTTGGTGGCTGCTCTACTGACGAAGCTGGCAAAGGAGTCCGGGATAGATTACCCAATACAGACCTTCTCAATTGGCATGGAAGGCAGCACAGATGTTGCGGCTGCGCGTAAGGTAGCGACGCATATCGGTAGCGAACACCACGAGGTGACGTTCACAGCCGAGGAAGGCATCCAAGCCCTAAGAGATGTTATCTATGCCTTGGAGAGCTACGACATTACAACAATTCGTGCTTCGGTTGGAATGTACCTTGTGGCTAAGTACGTCCGTGAACAGACCGACACTGTTGTTGTGTACTCTGGTGAGGGCGCAGACGAGCTATGTCAGGGCTACATTTACTTCCACAAGGCACCCTCCCCTGAGGAAGCAGACACGGAATCTAGAAGACTTCTAAAAGATCTTCACTTTTATGATGTCTTGCGTGGCGACCGCTCAACTGCAGTGCACGGTTTAGAGATCCGTGTCCCTTTCCTGGATGTAGCATTCACATCCTACTTTCTGTCTCTGCCACCAAAGGAGAGACAGCCGCAGAAAGGAATCGAGAAGTGGATTGTACGTGCGTCCTTTGATGGTACAGATCTTCTCCCTGAGGAAATTCTTTGGCGGCCAAAAGAAGCATTCAGTGACGGCGTGTCCAGTACAGATCCTGGCAAATCCTGGTTTGAGATTCTACAGAAGTATGTAGAGGAACAAATTCCTGATGAAGCCTTGAGTAAAGCGGAGGAGCTATATCCATTCAATACTCCCAAAACAAAAGAGGCGTTCTACTACAGGAAGGTGTTTGAAGAGCATTTCCAAGGCCATCAACATCTCATACCGTATTTCTGGATGCCAAAATGGACTGGAGCAACAGACCCCTCAGCGCGCACCCTATCGCACTACAAGTAAACTTGCAATCCTTTAGTTATTTGAAGGAAAAGCTATAACTTGTTTTTTATCCTTGCCAGTCTTGTTTGCAAAAATCCTGCAGCCTGTGCAGTCAAGAGTCTGCATGTCTTCTACATCATAAATGAAACTAGACTGAATCGGACTTGTCGGTCGACTCGGTATATGCACATCAGCAATTGTAGTTAGAACTGAAATCGGCATAGTTCTTGCGCTTGTAGGTTTCGCTGTCGATTATAGTTAATGCCTGGATTACTTTTATTTACTAAAGCCATTCGATAGAGTTGGCATATTATTTGCTCAGATTTCGACCCAATGACGTTTCCTGCGATGGGAACTTAAATACGATATTAATGCGCGATATAGGTGGAGAATGTCCACATTTTATCGTTTAGGCAATTCGCTCCATAAGCCTTGTTTGGCAGAGTGGAAGCATGTAGTCTGACGGATGTATTCACACGTACTGTCATTAGACCTTGTATGATATAGGCGCCGGCAGCGTAGACGTTTGAAGAATTCCCTCACGTTTCGCATCACCGACCTTTCAACCTAACAACAGAAATAGCGCGTGTAACGCAATCCACGCTACGTAAAAAAAAAGGTGTCTGTACTTTTACCCACAATCCTTTGCGCGAGAAAAACGTTAAATCCGTTATAAAATCAAGGTAGAAAGGTTTTGAATCTTTAAAACAACAACAACTTTATTCAAATACCACAACATTATATATACAATGAAAGGGAGATTGTTCAGAAGTAGGGTATTTGCTACCCAGAATAACTATAAAGCTAATCTAGCTTGGTAGCCAGTACAAACATTGTTATCAAGACGATGTTACTAGCGGTCTGTACTTTTACCCACAATCCTTTGCGCGAGAAAAACGTTAAATCCGTTATAAAATCAAAGTAGAAAGGTTTTTAATCTTTACAAGGCAGTACAACCATTGTTATCAAGACGATGTTACTTAAAAGAATATCTGATTTCTACGTGGTATTTTGACTGTTAGTTTCGCAAGGAACTGTGGTAAAATGGCCAGCTGCCATCTTTCCTTATTAGTAAGAACTGCGAGCGTGGAACTCTAAGTAATACCAAAATGATATTCCGCGCAACCACGAGTTTTGAACTAACTAGATAAATAGGCTGATAGGTTCTTACAGTCTTGAAAAGGCCTTGAATTTGACTAGTGCTCGTCGTGAAAAGTCCTTAAATCCAAAATATCCTTCAAATCAGAATCCCAAATGTCCTTGAAAAGTACTTGAATTCTTAATAAGATTTTCAGAAAGAAAAATAAGGAACAATACTTCGGTTTATAAATGCAGTTTGATGGTTTCATGTCTGGCAGCCTCCTCGTGCACTGTGAGCATAAGTACTTGAAAATCAAAATTTGTCGCTAACTGAAGTTCTCGAATTTGGTTGGCAGAAACTACGAACCATCTATTAGGAATTGGCTGTATTTTGTTTTTTAACACCGCTCTAAAGGACTAAATTTTCAACAATGCACGTAGAAAGTCATACTAACTGAATTCCTTGTTGGAACAAATGAGCCAGATATCAAACCCTATTGATATTTTATAAGACCGCGTATTGTGCATCAAAAATAGGCAAAAGACCGCTTCTGGTGCTGAGCTAAAATCGATTTTAGCAAAGATTTCACAATATTTGTGTTGCTTTTTGAATGGTGAAAGTTAAATTGGAGTGTTAATCCAAAGCGGAAATTTTAAACAAACTTCTCTCGTCAGGGCTAGACCAGGATGTGTAATGCCAGCAACTTTTAACGCGGTTGAATGGCTGCATGAGTAAATTTCCCGAAAGAAAAGCAAGAAACTAACTTTGTGCCACGCTAAAACAGTTCTCAGTCAAGAGTTTGTTGTTTGCGACTAATAAAATAGTAATTAGAGCGGTGTTAATCCAAAACAAGAAATATAATTCAGGGCTAATTTTTGTCGCTTTTTAAAATATTACGCTACAATTAGAAATAAATATCCTCTTTAGAAGTTCAGATTTCATTACACTTGCCTTGGTCAAATATCCTGGGTGTCCGGCAGCCTATCCAGCTATAATTTTACTTAATATATTTATTCATTGCCATTTTTAGCTTACAAAAGTAAAAACTAAGGCTGGTTTAACAGACGCCAGGAACCCCAAGCCTTCAGATGTTTTAAGGTTATACCGTAGAATCCCATGTATAGTCCCCTCTGTAGATAATAACCTCGTGTACAGTCGTATTATGACCGGTATAATTTCCCCTGTAGAATACTCCCTCCTCCAGCTCCAAAATCATGTTCTTTGTCAATAAAGGGTCTACATTGTTTGCAAGTTATGCACTAGTCGATTGAAACTCCGGCCCCTCGACCCCCGGGACATAGCGGGGAATGTAACATTTATACAGTGTTACATTTTGACCTTTTCCCCGCCCATCGGAGACAGTTGGCTGTTACAATAATAATATATAATAATAGGCCATATTTATATAGCGCCATATCACCACAGTCTCATGGCGCTTTACATTTTACTGACATATCCCGTCAGTGAATTTTTCGGACTGCTATTTTGGCGCCAATGGCAGCCACGCAGTTTACAATGTTGAGTGTGTGGTTAGTGCAATGGCCAGGCTGCTGTACCGGGTGACAATCCCCTTCTCTTTTTCGAGTAGTATAACAGGTTCTTTCACGTCCCCTTCAAATACTGATTAGAAGTAGGAGACAAGGCCAACGGCTTATAAAGGCGTCCCTGCCCAAGGACGCGGCCGGGTTCGAACCCCCGACCTCCCGCACTCTAGACCGTGCTGTACCAACTGAGCTAACCAATACCCGCCCCTATGGCCCCGGCATGTGCTTCAGAATTTTCATTTGGGAGGAGGCATTGATAAATTGAATATACATAAGCTTCAATCTGTTGTACCATTATTTGAAAAAAATACATTTTCTGAAGCACATCACTAGCGGATCCGGGGAGGGGTTTCGGGGGTTGCAACCCTCTATGATTCCTGTAAATCACTGTAAATTCAAATATAAAATCTCTAAATTAAAAAAAAATCCTTTTGCAAACCCCCTTTCACAAAATTCTGGATCCGCCCCTGTACATTTTCTATTACTATACATGCTTTCCGCACTTTTACAGTCTCCACCATTGTCTTGTTTATCAGAAACCGTTGTCTGTCAACAAAAAAAAAACTGCGACAAAGGAATATAAAGGAAATGTCATGCAGCTGCGTTAAAATCTGATATTTTGCCGTGACGCAAACTTTAACAAAACCGGCTTTGTTGTTGCAAATAACAAAGGGTGTGTAATAATAAACACTTCCTGATCTACTACTCGTGACTTAACTCCGTATAAACACTGCCTCTGATGGAAACACCCAGGACTTGTTTAAATTAGCTACGATTTTTGCGTGTCCCTAGCTTCCGCCATGTTTGATACACGTTGTTGATGCTCGGACCCAGTCCGCTCTGTCTTGGCTGGCGTTACAACCACCGCTAAAATCCCCATAAATTTTGCAAATTGTTACTTTCCCCGTTCCACCGGAGAAACGCAGCGTTAAATGTGCGTTATTCCACGGCCATGCCCCCGTTAATGCCCCACTACGTCCCGGGGGCCGGGGGACCGGGGGGCCGGGGTTTCAATTGACTAGTGCATTACTGCGCTGGTACTATGTTGTTAAATAGAGACGATAGACTCCTCATGGTTTTGTGTTATCGAACTCTTCTTATTTGCCCTGTAAAATGCTATAGCAAAGAGAGATGAAGGCATTTTATGACGGAAAGTTGCCGGGGATTTCGCGGTATACCACAGGTAGCCCAAGCATGGGATCTGTATAATATTTAACAGCATTTGTATGATATTTTTTAGTTTTCCTTGTACAACGTAAATATTGAATAAAACTCGACAAAAACCCAAGCCGCAAGCCTGTTTTTACTGCACGCAACAGGGATCCACATTTACAATAGAGTCCTGTACGCAGCGGCGTCAGATTATTCGCCTGATCTAATTATCACTACGTCGTCGAACACCTTTGGTTCGAAGGTTGTCTTTAGATTCAGTTAAAGAAAACCATACTTTTTGGTTAAATATGAGCTGCACAAAATTGGATCAGGACATATATGGCAAAGAACCATTTTGCGCAGCAGTATCAATTTCGGAAAGGTGAACTTTGTATTTATTAGTCTCGCAATCGTCGTACCGAGCTCCACTCTCGAGTATGCTGTTTTGTGAGTGTTTTATCGAGTATCCTCACCACTGATTTAGATCCTTGCAAGACATGGTAGCCCTGAACTTTGAAGTATGCGGTACAGCACCGAGAAATTTTTTCGAGTTGCTTCCAGATGAAATATCGAAGATCTCCAAGTTGGAAATGGCGTGCCATTGTCGTCGAAGTTGTTTATCAGTGACTACAAAACAACAAATAACGTATATGCTGGCACGGCATTTGCAGTAATCGCTGTGAATCTTTGTCGAAAAAAAACCTACAAGAAGCATTGATATTGAAATCTCAGATATTTTCTGAGATAGGAGGCCTGATTAACGGGAATTATATCCGAGAAAGAAAAGCTGGGGAAGTCACCAATGGATTTGACCTGAATGGCTCAATCAATGACCTACCGAGCAGAACAATCAGCTTAAAACCAAACTTGCTTCATGTTGCTGTGAAATTGCTGATTTAAAGGCTCGTTTAGTGGCTTCAAGTCGTTCCAGAGAAAGCCCGCCAAAAAGCGTTGGAAGCCCGCCAACAGAAATGAGCAACATCCCGTTAAATTCTCCCAGGCTTCAATTACGACTTTGTCGAATTCACCGGAAGGTCATGCAACAAGTTATCCAACTTCGCCCACAAGTACCACGGGATCACCATCTACAAACTTGTCCTTAAATTCTTTGTGCTCTTCCGTCAGGGATATAGAGAATGATCCCGATTACTCGCCTGAGACGAAGAGCAGGAAGATCCAAAGCAAAGTAAAGGCAGTCATGATCGAGTGATATAGATGATGCGTGCACGGGTAATGGTGAGAAACTATCCGACCTGATCGCTCAGTGCTGCCTTATTAAACGGGGAGAAAACTTCGAATCCAAGAAGTTAATCAATGAAGTTCTTTCCAGAGTAGAGCAAGAATGTGGGGTAAAGTAAGCCTTCGAAGAACTTATCTCAGCAGACTTTTAGAACAAGCGGGTTGAAGAAATGTGTGTGCCAGATTGGATGATTTTGCTTTGTAAGCTAGAGGTACTTTTATATCTGACGATGGTTGGCAGACCCTTTTGAACAGAACTAAGATTGGAAAAACAGGGGTAAGTATTTATATGCAAATAATGAGGCGGCTCAATGATTTTGAAAAGAGATCGAGTTTTACTCTGACACGTAAAGGAGCTCGGGCTTTCGACTTTTGTAGTTGTAAGTTAATTATGTTTTATTTGAACAGTGTGACAACACATACAAAACTGACATGAGTTTACATTAATTATATTTGTACCTGAAGCTTTTTCTTTTTTTTGTAACATTCATTAGTTTTTATTTCTTAATTAGTTTGAATCTTTCAGGCGTCTCGCCCAAGATTCATTAGTTTTTATTTCTTAATTAATTTGAATCTTTCAGGCGTCCCGCCCAAGATTCATTGTTCTTTTATTTCTTAATTAGTTTGAATCTTTCAGGCGTCCCGCCCAAGATTCATTGTTTTTTATTTCTTAATTAGTTTGAATCTTTCAGGCGTCCCGCCCAAGATTCATTGTTTTTTTATTTCTTAATTAGTTTGAATCTTTCAGGCGTCCCGCCCAAGATTCATTGTTTTTTTATTTCTTAATTAGTTTGAATCTTTCAGGCGTTCCGCCCAAAATTCATTGTTTTTTTATTTCTTAATTAGTTTGAATCTTTCAGGCGTCCCGCCCAAGGTTCATTATTTTATATTTCTTAATTAATTTCAAGGGTGCAGTTATCAGTTCACTATTCTTTCAATCTTTCAGTACACCGTTTCCATCTGAAAGAGAAAAGAGAAGGTCTCGGTGCGAACATAGTTAATAGAGTGCACTCTATTAACTATGGTGCGAAGCACTATGGGAAGCTCAAGTTATTGCATCCTTAGAAGACCATCCTGGCTTACCGCATTTATTTGGAGTGTGTTCTGAATCGAATCGTTCTTCAGTTTGACAATGTGGACAATGAAAGTCTCACCATGAGCAAGGTATCGAGCTCTAACCTGGCTCTCGACTTCCAGGCTCGTCTAAATATTTCGAAAGAACTCTGTGGAACAATGATTTATATGTATGAAAAAGGCTTTTTACACAAATATATTAAAGGCAACCATGTTGTGCTGGAGAAGAGAAACGAGGAGAATCAGTAACACCCAGTGATAATAGACTTTGGAAAAAGTCGTCGAATCGCTTCGTAAAACCAAAAGAGAATGCGGAGAAGCCAGCTAAACCGTACCCGCACTTCGCGACAGAGATTTTGCGAGGAGGAAAACAGACGAAAGCCAGTGACACGTACTCGTTTCGAAAGCTAGTTGAAAGTTAAACCTTAGATTTTGTTGAGCAATGTACACGGCTGAACCCACTTCGTCGATCTTCTCTTCTTCGAGTAGCTACCTTGCTCGATTCGCTCTAATTTTTGATGACATTTTTTGCTGATTTAACCTATAACATATATCGTATTTGAAACGGTTACATAACATTCTTTGCTAAGAAATTTACAGTGTACAATGTAATGTAGAGTATGGTACGTATTTAGATATTTCGTAGCATTATTTAGAGTCATAGTTCTTGTTTAAGGGACGGACCATTACATTATTGATGGGGGGGTTGCGCAAATCCCAAAAAAAATATCGAGCAAGCTCTTCTATCGGAAAAAAAATATCGAGCAACACAATAATCAAGAAAAAAAATATCGAGCAAACACTAGCTGGTCTCATACGCATTTACAAATTAAATTAATAAAGGCAAAGAAATAAACCAGGGAAGAAGACTGGTTTGTTGTTATACAGATCTGAAGATCACACAGACTGGTTACCAGGAATCAGTCACTTATGTAAATTATCCAAGATGGCCGTAATCAGAACAGCAGATAAACTGATGGGACGATCGATCGCAAAAAGTCACATGCACTCATAAATCGAAACTTACCCTGATTTAACTGACTCTATATATTTCGGAAAGAAGTTATCTGGTAAACGATGAGTTCTCACTGGCCTAGTGGATAGTGAGGGTTATAGGATCATGTGTACTGTACGCAATGTTGGCCGACGTATCGGTCGATGGTTGGCCGACATATCGGCCGACTGTCGACCGACCCGCGGGCGACTGCTGGTAGCGGATCGGTCAAGGGGTGGCCGACACGTCGGTCGATTTTCCCCCTCCTGCTGTGTATGTGTCGGCCGATAGTGGATCGGTGGTATATCGGTAAGGTGTCGGTTATATGTCCGTGGGGTATCGGGGAGATGTTAAGTTATAATTAAACTATTCTGCATACTGTTTTCACTCAAATAAACAGTGACTCTTTTGGATTTTTTTTACCTGGAAGGTTTATTGCATTGAATATAATTCAGTCTAAGTGTAGTAATATTCCTTTCTGTTGCGGTATAAAATGTTCCTTTATACAATTAAATCTCTCATAGTGACTGATGAAACTACTTCAAATGCAACGTTTAATATCTTAATTTGTGTTTTGTTAGTGTCTTTTATACATCCGCTCGCGCAAGATCGATTGCGTATATAAATCGCTAAGTCCTGTATATTGGATCCTATACCTGCTATACTCCTTCGCTACTGTCTGGATGATGTCCTACCCACCATTACTAGGATAATCAATCTGTCCTTTGAAAACTGCGAAATGCCATCAACCCTGAAGCAAGCTGCATGCTTTATCACCTAAATTAAAGAAGCCCTCTCTTGACCATGAGACATTTGCTAATTTTCGTCCTGTTTCAAACCTGAAGTTCATCTCTAAGGCTGTAGAGAAAGTAGTTGCTGTACAACTGAACAACTACTTAAAAGAAAATAATCTCCATGAAGTCTTACAATCAGCATATAAACAACACCACAGCTGTGAAACCGCATTAGTACGAGTCCAAAATGATATTCTTAAGGCAATAGATGACCAAAACTGTGTAATTCTGCTCCTCCTCGACCTCTCCGCAGCATTCGATACCGTCGACCACAGTATCCTCCTACACAGGATGTCCACCAAGTTTGGCATCAAAGAGAAAGCATTAGCCTGGTTCCAGTCCTACCGTACCGACCGTAAACAGTTTGTAAACATCGATGGTATAGTCTCTTCCAATCATAATCTACATTATGGCGTGCCACAGGCTCTGTTCTAGGTCCCATCCTTTATCTCCTTTAAACTGCACCACTTGGAGATATACTATACGCAAGCACAACATGTCATTCCACCTATATGCAGACGACACACAGATATACTCCACCTTCGTCTACAATATCTCTGAACAACTTGCCTCATCGAAGCGCTGTATAGAAACCTGTCTACTTGAGATTGAACAATGGATGACTTGTAATAAACTTAAACTTAACAATGATAAATCTGAACTTTTAATTTTACACTCCCGCCATCGTCCGTATGCTCTCTTACCATCTCTTGCTGTCGGTAATGACACTATATACCCCTCTAGTTATGCCAGAAACATTGGAGTAATCTTCGATGACACTATGTCTATGTCTCGCCAGGTTAACTCTATTTGTAAGTCGGCGTTCTTCCAACTAAGGAATATTTCTAGAGTAAGAAAATATTTGTCTGTTAGTACTACAGAAATTCTTCTACACGCATTCGTTACTACTAAGCTAGATAACTGTAACTCCCTATTATATGGCCTACCAAAACAACTAATCCAGAAGCTACAATATGTCCAAAATGCTGCCGCTCGCATTATATCGTATCATGCACGCGTAAATACGATCATGTCACACCTACTTTAAAGGAACTGCACTGGCTACCTGTAAACGAGCGCATCACATTTAATATTCTTCTACTTACTTATAAGTCCCTTAATAACCAAGCACCTGTCTACTTAAGAAATTTATTACACATCTACAAACCTAACAGAATGCTCCGCTCGTCATCTGACACACTTCGCTTGACTCAACCGATGCCTAGACTTAAAACCTATGGTCAACGCGCGTTTTCTATATCAGCACCTCAAATCTGGAATAGCCTACCTGTAGAAATAAGATCCAGCCCGAATGTGAACATCTTTAAATCTAAGCTCAAGTCTTATCTTTTTTGCTCTGCTTATAATCTGAACTAGTTATGAATTATTATTACCCATATGTACTACATTGCTACATAGTTTACTTATTACTCGTTACGTTAGTAGATAAGAATTAATTAATTTGTTATTTATACATTATTGTAAAGCGCATAGAACAGATATGCTATATGCGCTATATAGATATATTATTATTATTATTATATCGCACCGTTTTGGTCTGGAACAGGGTACCGATCTTTTTTTATCTGAAGGGGAGATTTCGCCTTGAATCTGGAATAGAGTAGCAACAATAGGGCCATTTATACGAGAGGAAGTTAGCCGCACCGCTTAGCTAAGCAGCGAACGATTCGTATAAATGGGTCAATTTAAACTGAAGACTGACACATGTATAGGCCGAGCTATCCCAATGAATTCGTCGATACTTAAACATAAAATAACATTTGAAAATATTGGGGTCGCTACGATTTATTAATAAGCATCATTTTTTTACTGTAGGGCTCGGTTCTAATTCTAATATATACTCCGCGCACTCCAATCGGAGTATAATGCAGAGGCGCATGGCTGGAAAATAAATAAAGAGCTGCTAGTTTATGCTATCTTAAGTTTACAAAGGTAAGCATTAACAGTTGTGGCCTCTACAACCTTTGAAGTACATACCTTTGAAAATATCACAGTCACCGTTACCTCGGCCGACTGTCGGCAAACTATCGATAGCTATTGAGTGTCAGTGATCAATCGGACGACTGTCGGTGCATCATCAACCATGTCGGCCGACATACAGAATAGCCAAATCTTGGCCGAGTAGCGGTCGACTCTCGTCCGACCCTCGGCCGCCTATCGGCTGATCGTCGGTCGACATGTCGACCGATACATCGGCCGCGACCGATACGTCGGCCGACATTGCGTACAGCACACATGATCCGGGTTATAAATGTTCGCAGGTTTATACACAAGGCCCGGACACAAGGCTCTTCTGGTTTCACTTCTGCTGGTAATCTTAATGCAACAGTAACATTTTTGATAAAAAAATAGATCAAGTTGAAATATTTATATGGAATATAAATCGTAATGATAGGTTTTGGGTACCAGTTTGTGTTTCATTACTTCTGCTGATAGAGGGTTGATCTCTATGTGATGATTTCTTGCTTTGACTGTCCTTTTCCCCGTTTTCTCTTAGCCCGTTTGTCAGCCACAGAATACCCATGCTTTGTTTTGGCAATTTCCATTAATTATGTGGCTTTCTTTAACTTCCAAGGCCCAACCAGGAATGCTACTTGAGCGAGCGGGAGTGCGTGCAATGTAAAACAAAACAGTCGCGCTAAAAAAATATAGGATTGTTGGTACAAAATATATTGCATTAATATAACTGAAAAAATATTTAGGTAAGCTCAGAAAAAAATATCGTGCAAGGTCATGGCGCTTTAAAAAAATATCGTGCAGGGCTAGAATCAGAAAAAAAAATATCGAGCAACTAAAATTCTCGCAACCCCCCCATCAATAATCTAATGGTCCGTCCCTAACCGCTACTAGAACCCGCGTCAATTTGATGGTTTTCTCGGCCGACTTCAGAAAAGTGTGCGTTATTGTATCATGATATCAACACTTTCTTTGTTGTAACGATGTGATAATTGGTTTACTGAAATATCTGTTGGCGATTACTAATAAAAAAAGTTTGAAGACCGATTAAGCGTTGGCTCCCTACAGTTCGCCGAACAAAAGATTCACACACGTATCCCACAAATATGCAAAACTTGCAACTTTGAAAGTTGCATTCCACTCTTATTTAAGGCTTGCGGCTTGGCATGTGTGCCATGTTACAGCGAATTTCAGTTAAGGAACACAAGAAGACACTATATATAGTTTTTTGTCGAGTTTTATTCAAGATTTACGTTGTACATGGAAAACTTAAAAATATCGTACAAATGCTGTTAAATATTACACAGATCCCAAGCTTGGGCTACCTGTGGGTATACCTACATGAGCGCAGTCTATAGACTATCCGTGAAACACTTCTTAACAAATAGTATCAAACAGCACTACTTAAAGTGTTTATGAAACCAAATTTTGCATCTTTATTTTATTGCAGAATAATAAAGTTCATTATTTTCTGATTATCAAGAGTATATTTATTTTCAGTTCCTCCTTCGGAAAGGTCTCTTTTCGCCATTCAAATTGACTACTTTATGCTAAAAACTATATGAAGGGTGAACAGGGTCAAAAATGTCATTACATTATTTTTTCTCAGTGAGACCGTATACCCCGGCCGTATACGCAAGGCGCGCGAAGCGTATCTTATCGATAGAGGTCAAACTCTTGAACCTCTAGGTATGAATAAACGTGATGAGACTTAACTTGTATTTCATAATCATCATCAGGTAATTTTTTTTTTTCGTTTCCTACTGATCTCCACCTTCTTTTCATTGGTTTATGTGTTTTATCATAAGATATCATAATTCATAATTCATAATTCATGTATTATTTCGTAATGATTCTAGTTCATTGGATACATTGTAAGCCTCTTTCCCCTGAGATCGGCCGTGCCGATCGAAATATTGGAAGAAAAAAACTCTCTACCGTTGAATAAGCCTTTCCTTTCTTGTCTAATTACATGATTATACGTTTTATTGGGTCGTGTTGACGTTTTATTGGGCCGTGTTGACGTTTTATTGGGTCGTGTTTTCATTTTTATATTGGGCCGTATTGACGTTTTATTGGGTGGTATTGACCTTTTATTGGGTCGTGTGACCATTGTCATTTTATTGGGTCGTGTGGACGTTTCGTTTCGTCGTGACGTCGTTTTATCCGATGAAGTCCGGGTCGTTGCGACGCTGTTTCATCGGGTTGCCGTTGTTTTATCAGGCTATGCGCCTTCAGAACGTGTTACCTGCGGTCGCACCCATTAGTCGCCCAGGGTCTCGCGGCTAAGTAATCATTTCCCCGCCATTTTGCTGGATGAATTGCTGGAGATTTGCTGGGCCGAGCGCCATTGCTACCTTGAGACGAGTTGAGTGTGTCTTCCTCAGTTTTTGGTTGCTGAAGCAATGGAAGGCAAGGAGAAAGACAACGGCAAGGACCTTATCAGTAATTTAACGGCAATTATTAAGTCGGCGATCGATAACTGGATCGTCTTAAATCATCTGAAGGAAGCTCATCAGTTGTTTCCAGGGAATTTCAAGTTTAGTGCCAGTGCGGGACCGATCGTTTATTAAGTCGTAGGGGGGATGGGGTGGGTTTGAAGAGGGGTACAATTTCCAAAATCAGTTGAAATTGGGGGGTACATTTTTTGTAATTTCAAAATATGGGGGTACAGTTTTAGGTTTTCATGCAACACATTGACTTGATTTGAGCTACTGAGCAAAACTTGACGTAATAACGTAATAAACGATCGGTCCCCTAGTTCCTCTAGACTAGTACCTCTACTGGGTTCTGGAAATAGGAAAGCCAGTGATTTTCAGATAAGAGCCAACGAAGACTTCAGGTAATGTTCTTTTTACTGAAGGTTATTTTTACTTGAGGTTGTTTCATTTATGTTACTTATATTACTAGAAGTAATCAAAGTGCGTTTGACATATATTTTTGTATGAGAAATGACTGGGCTTCCTGTAGTGACAAATTAAAATACACACGGCCCTGTATTGCTACAGGGTGTGGACTGTATGTGTAAACAATTCATATCCCTGTCTTTAAATAAATGTGAACAGTTTTGAATGTTTTGACATGGACCTGTTCAGTAAAATAGGTAATGCACTAGTCAATTGTAACCCTGGCCCACCCCCGCGACATGAGGGGATTTTACCGGGCAATATAGGGGCAAATACAATGGCTTTACAGAAATTTCATGCTCTGACCCAGGGGCAACCCCGGGATGGGGGAAGATAATTACCAATAATTTTATGACGTTATGTGCATGTGAAAAAAGACCGCCATTTTATGCATTGCATGCTTTCAATATGGCAGCCGCTGAAGTGAAGCTATAGCCTATTGCTGGCTTTCACTTGACGTCACAGCCGCCATGCTGGTGTACCTTAAACAATAGATCCTCGTTAGCTTCTTTTGTTGGAGCACCAACATGGCCTCCATGCCCTTTGTCATTTGAATCCCTGGGGATTGAGTGAAAACCAGCAATAGATGATTTGAATGAATGAAAGTATTCATCAAAGCAAAACGCAGAGTAACAAATGGAGACCAGTTCACGGTAATGCGGGGGCGGCCGCCGGGCAACCCACGGACAACCCAGGGGGCTTAGCAGGGGATTTGTAGCAAAAACATGCCCCACACGCGGGGCATTAGAGCGCTTTTGCGTCTTCGTCAAAATACCCCGGGGACATACCCACGGGGACATACCCACGGGGTTTGCACGTAATCTGCTGTCTCAACGTTCAGCGGTATTTGTCATAGCTGCTATGACAAATGCCCCTGGGTGCCCGGGGCCCGCCCCCTCGGGATGGACGCTGATACCCGCATAAATTCCAACATTTTGAAAGGGGTGCAAACATGGTGCGAAATACAGTGTTTGTATGCGAATCCGATGTCAAATAAAATCCGTAAAATTGAATTTCTGAAATATTCTTCAGACTTAAGATGCCAGGTAAAAGATTAACATATCGAAATTTGAGGGATGTAGCTGTGCTGGGAAGCGTGCAATCGTGTTTTCAGTTTTCCATACATTGTCTGTAAAAACGAGTCAAATTCTGCATACAAATTTACAGACGTATGGAAAACTGAAAACACGATTGTAAAACCAAAGAAATATAATATTTTTATCATTTACTAGTTAAACAAATAAATAAAACAATGCAGACCTTAAAAAACATAGCAACCTTTGAAGAAAAACAGTAAAACAAACAGGCAAGCAAACAGACATCCACTACTTTCAAACTTACAGCGATTATGCATGTATCAATGTTAAGCGATTATGCATGTATCAATGTTAAGCGATTATGCATGTATCAATGTTAAGCCGCAGGTGGGGGGGGGGGGGGGGGTCTCTGGAAGATGTGCGGCATTTGTTCAATCTTGGCGTGCCAACCCTGGGGAATTTGATTACAAGCTTTGCTCCAGGGTGTGCACTCTGTGTCTCTGTGTCCTAGTCTCTTGTTTCCCTGTCGCCATCTTGGATGTTGGAAGGTATGAATTTCAAAAATGCGTTTTCATCTGTTTTCATTAAGTTAAAAAGAACGCTTCACATTTATTTGGGATCACCTCCAGTTCCCCCATTGTCTCAGCTGTATATATATATATAGTTTAAGGAGGAATTTCGTTGCCCCAGGTGGGGCAATTTGATCACAATTGACCATTTTTCATTCCCCAGGGTGAGGAATTTGACCAAAAATTCTCGAAAAAAGTCTAATGCCGCACATCTGCCCTCCCTCCCTCCGGCTTAACATTGATACATGCATTATATTCTGGCTCTCCGTAGCAATTCAAGTACTAGGGGCCGGAAGTGAATAGTGTTTGACTGCCTATGTATACATTGCGTCTCCCTGTCCCAAAAACGAACCCGTAACCGTCACAAAACGAGTTATCAAGTATTTAGAGCTAGGGTTCATAAGTAAACGGTGAAATAGTACTGAATAATTGCAGTATTTTTGTTATTGCAATCTGACACGTGACTTCCGGCCCGAGTATTTGAATCAAGCCCCGTTGTCTTTCTCCTTGCCTTCCATTGCTTCGGCAACCAAAAACTGAGGAAGAGACACTCAACTCGTCTCAAGGTAGCAATGGCGCTCGGCCCAGCAAATCTCCAGCAAATCATCCAGCAAAATGGCGGGGAAATGATTACTTAGCCGTGAGACCCTGGGCGGCTAATGTGTGCGACCGCAGGTAACACGTTCTGAAGGCGCATAGCCCGATAATCCGATGAAACAGCGTCGCAACGACCCGGACTTCATCGGATAAGACGACATCACGATCCAATAAAACAATGACGCGATCGGATAAAACGACGTCACGACGAAACGAAACGTCCACACGACCCAATAAAACATCAATAATACCACCCAATAAAACGTCAATACGGCCCAATAAAATGAAAACACGACCCAATAAAACGTCTGGCACGGCCCAATAAAATGTCAACACGACCCAATAAAATGACAACACAGCCCAATAAAACGTATAATCATGTAATGACATTTTTGACCCTGTTCACCCTTCATAAAAAACTGTCCGGTTTGCTGCGCGGCCAAATGAGCTGCGTGACGTCACTGTGAGGACTCGCGATCGTTGTTACAAACATGTGCCAACCAGAGAACCATTAGTTCCTGACACAAAGCGGCCTTTTGAAATAATGGTTAACATTAGCATAACAATTGTAATGTTTATCAACACGAAGTGTCGCAAAAGTGCAGTGCTGCACTGATGTATGTAGCACCATTTAGTGTAAATCTCAGGTTTCACGGATGTAATGACTGCGTTCACGTATACTGAACCCTTTAGTGTTAGACTATTTTGGAAAGTTTCCAAAGATGAGAACCGAACGCTGAGTACTTGTGTCAAGTATTGTCTCGTTTAGGAATATACCGCATCCTGAAATTAAGCAATATAAGAGCCCCTCAATGGGGTTAACCGTCAGCCGTCAAATGCCTTAAAATGTAACCGTCAAAATAAAGATGGTTTTACCGACAACCGTCAAAAAAATTACCGTCAAACATGTAATTTAATTTTCTAAGCGTTTTGTTTCAAATAACCGTCAACCGTTAAGCCCCTAAAAAATTAACCGACAAAGCTACCCCATCCCCCGCCCCCCTCCAATTGAGACCCTCATTGTTCTCTGTTATAAACACGCGCGATTATGTTGGGAGAACAAAGAAAAACTTGAAAATCACGAGCCGCTTGCTGTTATAAAATAACGACAACATGCAACAACAAAATTTAAAGGAGATAACGCGCGTGCACTGTTTCCATATCTTCAGCCTCTTTTGGACATGCCTTTTAGTAGCCAATCAGAGCGCGTGTACCATTTAGGTTATTCGATATGCACGTTTGTGGTCTTGAAAAAGCTGCTGACGTACAAGCGGAACGCGAGTGCATTTTGAAGACCGAAATTGCATAATATTTTTGACAGGACCTAGGAAAACCATATTCTATTTGTTTCGATCTACAGTCAACTCTCGTTATTGCGGACACCCTCGGGACCGTGATTTGGTGTCCGTAATAGCGAGAGTCCGTAATAACGGGGTGCGAAACAAAATTTGAATTTAACCATGGAAATGTTTATTTTTGCACATGTATTGAACAATAACACTGTTAACTGAACAATTGTCCGCTCAGACGTAAATAAGTAAATAAGCGTAAATAAGCGTAAATACGTAAATAAGCGCTTCCCTTTCCTCTTGAAATTTGATTATAGACTACTGTAGTTAAGCTTATTTACAGCTTTGGAAATGACAGACATTTGGCATCTCAATGTAATGTTCCTATGTTACAGTACAGTACACATATGATATGAGGTGTCCGCTATAACGAGAGCTAAACAATAAAATTGTTACGTTGGGATCACGTGAAGTGTCCGCAATTCCGTAATAGCGAGAGTCCGCAATAACGGGAGCTGTTTTCAGTCAAACCTCTATAGCTTTCGCCGGGGATCTGGCTGCTGTCCGTAATAGCGGGGTGTCCGTAATAGCGGGGTGTCCGCAAGGCGAGAGTTGACTGTACTCGTTTCTTCAGAACGGGCGTACTTATATAAAACACGCGATGAGCTCAACATTTCAGTTCAGTCAATGAAATCGCGTTTAGTTTCCTTTATTTATCATAAAAACAAATTTATTTGGCTTAATGGCTCAACTACTAATAGTCTTGCGGAGATTATTTTGAATTTTCGTACAGAATAAATAAACGAATGGTTTATTTTACGTCGAAGATACAGGAAGCCGTTACCGGGTCTCCCAAGCCAGAGGCTTATATTTTAGTATTCCGACGAACTCCAGGATGGAATTAGAATTTAGGTTGGTTTTTGAGGAGGGAGGAAAACCATATTAGAGCTTGTCGGGCAGTGGTAGGATTAGCGGGAGTGCACGCACGAGCCTCTTTCGCATAAACACACCAACAACTGAGACAAAATACATGTGATACGGCGTGATAAGCACAAGCACACAAAAAAAGACCTTCGTTTCATGTCACTCGCGCTTATGTTTGTCATTACTAGTTTAGATTGGAAAATAGTCCATTTCATATCGCAAAATGAAATAGGGTAAGGGCTAAAGCGTGAAGAATGATATTATACAGGTGCTGTCCTGCGCTGACGATTGGTGACATAACAACACAATTGCACTGCACCTGCGCGTGTTTGCGCTGATGCAATGCAGATCAGTGTTGCCAATGGCATCGTCAGCGCACACAGAGGAATGTCCCTCACCCTCGGTGAATAGACGAAACATTTAGTCGAGGGACGGAGAAAGGATTTCCTTCTGGTGTGTCTCTCGGCTCCTGTCTCTCTTTGATCCATTCATTTGGCTATTCAGTTGTACCATTATTAATATCTGACTGATTCACATGACGTGTAGAATGATCAAAACCAAAAGACATTATCAATTCTATTTCGTGTACGCATCAACACGCCCGCCACGATTCTAATTTACATTCGATTATATTTTAAGATAAAAGCCAGGGTTCAAAAGCATGTCACTCGGAAGGACTCTGAAGCGAGCGTCGGTTAAAACAATTATATTCGACCCAGTGACTTTTATGGGCAAGGGCCGCCACTCCTTGCATTGCCGTAAAATCCAAACTATCTATTTTTCAAATATTGTAACCGTATTGGCAAAGCTTTCCGAATGCTATCACTTTTATCCTTGGAAACTGCAAACATAATCGCTTAGAATATAATATCAACGAAAATAAGGTGGTACCCGTTTCAGGAGAATAGCTAGCATGACAAAGATTAGTCCATGTTGCCTAGCACAGGCTGGAATAGCTAGCATGACAAAGATTAGTCCATGTTGCCTAGCACAGGCTGGCGTCAGCGTACGGCGGGCGCGAAGCGAGTAAAGATTAAATAATGAAAGAGAAATTAATGAGCAGTTTCTTGCTTTTAAATCGGGGGTGGAAGCGAAATCATTTGACTTTAGATATTCAGGATTCCTTTCTTTTTTTTCCTAACTTATTAATGATTCATTTACAAATTTTCTTCGATATTCATTATTCATTTTAGCCGTTATATTCGTTATTCGTTATTCCCTAAGTTTTAAACAAATATTCATGATTCCTGTAATTTTATAGCCATGAATCATGATTCCGCTTCCACCCCCGATTTTAAATGTCGGTTAAAATGAAATGTATAAATAACACTAATCAGACCTTGAACAACTGAGATATCAAAATGGGGTAACAAAATTAGGTCAGTTAAACGAAAAGCTGTTGGTTACATACATAGAAACGGCTTCTTGTTGCCTAGAAATATACAATAGGAACAGTTAGTTTTAACAATTATGTGCATAAAATGAATGATATTATATATGCTTCGATGGAGCATGACTGACTGAAAAAGAGTCAGGCATTAAGTTTACAAGTGTTAAAATGCTAATCACATCAGCCTTCACAACAAAATTAGTTCGGTCGTATAATCATTTCGTCTCGACGCACTTTTGGCATCAAAGAAGAAGTAAGCTCCACTATGGAAAAGGAGGAAGAAGATGCAATTGAAAATGATCCCATTCTCAATAAGCTGCGTGCTTCCAGCACAAGGGAGTTTTTGTCAAAGGTTCGAAGCCTCACTTGCTGCCTTCTGTACCCAGACCTGCTGACAACTAAAGCGTTTTGTGTTTTTTTGTATGGTGCCAGCGGAGCGCTTTTGCCGTATTTACCGCTGTATTTCAAACAGTTTGGATTCAAGGCCTATCAAGTTGGAATTATTCTCGGTATTGGTCCGATTATTCAGTGTCTTGCAGCTCCTGTTTGGGTTATTTTTGCAAAGAAATGGAAAATAGAGAAGTTTGTATTTTTAAGCGGAATATTATCATGGCTCGTTAAGGCGTTGTTGATTCTGGCCGTTCGACCCCGCGCACAAACTTGCATGCAAGTTTACACAAACGCTACAACGAACATAACATACATGCACACCTACCCTCGATGGGGGCATCACGAGAAGGGAGCTTCAATAAAATGGAGTTTTGTTCTGCCGAAACCAAGTACACAAAAGCCAACTCACAAGCCAACTCACGAGCAGTTTTCAAATATATCCATCGTTAATTCAAGTGCTTCTTCGAATTCTTCCTACGAGGGAGCTGTTGTTCTGCCAAAACCAAGTACACAAAAGCCAACTCACAAGCCAACCCACAAGCCAACCTACAAGCCAACTCACAAGCAGTTTTCAAATATATCCATCGTTAATTCAAGTGCTTCTTTGAATACTTCCCACAAGACAAAAAGAGAATTTCTAAAGGAGCTTGATTATCCGTTTCCTGATGCTGACGCGAAAGAGCAACAGGCCCGAGATGATTACTGGAACGACGAAAACGATGATTCATTTTATAAGTCGAGACATCTGATGGAAAGTTTTAGTGATTCAAAGGCAGCGTTTAGTTCTCAAGCAGAGAACAAAAACAAATTTCAAGTAACACAATTCCAAACATTTGACTCAAATCGTAATATGACTTTTAAATACATCATCAAGATCGATCAGGAAGAATTATACGACTTGTTCTTCATATTTCTACTGTTTGTGGTCATTGCAGACTTTCTCCAGGCTCCAACGTTTTTGTTAGCAGATGCATCATTGTTGAACCGACTCAAAGAAGAACATCGACAGAGTCCAACCAAATTGTGGACCTCGGGATCCCTGGGATGGGTCATATCAGTGATGGTAGTAGGGATAATCATTTATGATTCGGCTTTTCAAATGTGTGGCGCGCCGAGAAGTCTCTATTACATCGCTTTTTATTTCTACATCGGATTTGTCTGCATGGCCGTTGTGAACTCGCTCTGGTTTCAATTTACATCCGAAGAAGACCGAAAGAACTATAAAAGCACTGAGTCTTTGAGAAACTCCTGCTCATTTTTCTGCAATATCAGAGATGGAACTTTTCTGGCGTGTGTTCTCTATGTAGGTATGTGTTATGGTTTCCTGGCGCACTTTCTCAACTGGTACATTGACGACATGAATGGAAATACTTTAATAATGGGGACAGCTAGCGCAGTTAGAGAACTCACAGCCCTGGCGTTCTTCCTTACTGGAGGAACTTTCTTACCAGTTCTGGGACATGTCAACATACTCGCGTTTTCCCTTCTGTGCTATTCTGTGTGCTTTTTCTGTTACTGGCTCGTTATGGATTTATGGGTCGTGGTAGCCATTGGGGCTCTGGAGGGGGCCACGTTTGCTTCTTTGTGGAGATGTTGTGAGAGGTATTTCACTGATCTAGGAACCCCAACAAGAACTAGTAGAATCATGCAAAGTAAGTACTCTTGTTATTAATCAACAGGTTAGAAAATAGCTTCCCATTTCACTGTTAAATTTCTCTTTATTTGTAACATTTTCTCCAAGGGCACAGTTGTTGAAAACCTGATTAAACTAATCCAGGATTAAGGTTTAAAATCTTTAATTCTGTTTGCGTACTACTGTTTTGAGGTTCAAAACTCATTGTCGTTATCACTAATTAGTGTAATTATATGATATATAAAGTTTACTTTGTGATAACTCCAGCACACTTGAACTACATGTATAAAGGTCCTAAAACTCGCGTGCAACAGCGTTGCGAGACAGTTTCACGAGAGGTGTTACACGATGCAATGGTTGGCTTATGAAACCTTTTGGCGTTGCAGTTTCAATTTTCATGAAACTGTCTCGCAACGGACACGTTTCATAAGCCAACCATTGCATCATGTTACACCAAATCGTCTCAACGCTGTTGCATGCAATTTTCACGAAAACGTTTCATCGTGTAACAGGGCCTTAAGCCGGTGAGTTCTCGGCGCGTTTTGCATTTTGCTTCTCGACGCGTAATGCGTTTCGCCATTCAGGGAATCAAAATGGCTGCTGCGTGCGGTTTAAGGCGAATTACTTGAACGATTATGGAGAGAAATTTGACAAATACCTTTTGTAAAATGTCTGATTCGAATTTCACAGGCAAACGAGCAAGTCTGTAATGATCAAAGTGATTGTTAATCCCGCTCTTTAACCAAGTAGTAATTTGAATAAATTATACATCGAAACGAAAACACTGGAAACTGAAGCACTGAGAATATCTCGATCTCAATGTTTAATCGCACGCGCGAGTTTGATACTTGGGGTTAAGGGAGAAGGAGAAATCAATAGTTGCGCAGGGCTAGGAATAAAGGAGTGCATTGAAATTCTTACATAACAAGGATTACTTGATATCTAACGAGCGCTTTCATTAATTCACGTAGCTGTCGTCAAAATTCAATGTATCCCGCGCGGGATATAATCCAAATGTATCCCGCCACGTGATCACATCGTGACAGACAATGGTGATGTGTCGCGCGCGCCACTTGCTAGCTAAAGGCGGGAAAATAAATATTTGCACTTCAGGACTGGCCTCGAGGGAAAGAGTGAGTTTTGTTGCTCGAGACTCTCGATGTTTCCCGAGACGGATCTTATTTTAGCTGCCAATTTCTTTCTCTCGCGCTTGATAAATATATATATTGTTTCTTTGGAGCTTCGCCCCATGTAAGGTAATCCAAGAGTGTCTTGGATTCCAGATCCCGCATCGTGGATTCCGGATTCCTAAGGCTGGATTCCGGATTACTTTACATGGGGCGAGGAGCAGGTTCCATTTTAGACGCTTTCTTTGGACGAAAAAGGTAAGCTTTTGATGAAGATCTAGATGTTTTGGTAAACATATATTTCCCGTATTTAGCTTGCCAGTTAACACGATATGATCACGTGGCGGGGAATAATCAACCAACGAGGGCGCACGTTATATCTGGAAAACTTATGACTCGATATCCTGGAAGTATCATATTTCGTACATCTGCTCGCGAATATCTCGAAATACTGGAATTCTATCCAAATTAAGGCACTATCTTTCTATCCTACAACTTAAACAAATTTACTATAACTTAATCTATCCGTATATATCTTATGCCATCTTAGCATGGGGTAGCGCCTACAAATCTCATATTCAAAAAGTTCAAGTTAAATAAAATAATGTAGCCAGATTAATATTCTTTGCAATTCCCCATGGAAAAGATACGGAAAGTGCTCAACCTTTGCTAAATCTATTAGATATTCTTACAGTATATAACGTCTACCGCTTACATGCTTTAAAATTTACGTATCTATGGCACAAAGGACTGTTACCAAGAATGTTTGACAACATGTTTAAATATGCCAGCAGTGTTCATAACGTATAATACCAGATACGCAGCCAAACAAAACCTCTATAAATCAGAAGTAAGAACAAATACAGGCAAACAAATGATCTCTTTTATGGCAATTGATCTTTGGAAAGACCTCCCGACTAACATGAAGGATTTAAGTGCATTCGCCTTTTCAAAACAACTGAAACGTTACATACTGTCAGAGCAACACTCTATATATCATTATTTTCTCTCAAATTCTCTAAAATTATTTTGTTAACTCTTAAACTCCTTTTTTTTCTCTACCTGTTATAAACACTTAACTAAATATGGCTGGGGACTAACTAGAAAACCCAGCGGTTAACTTAGCCCTCAGGCTCACACATTTCTTATTATTTATTATATTACTCTTAGTCTATCTCCGTTCTTTGTCTGTATTTCATAATTATTGTATAAAAAAAAAATATGAGCAAAAATAAATTGAATTGAATTGAAAAAAATGCTATATAACAAATCACTTTAATGACTGGACACTCAGGAAACAGCGGTTTTTGTTTTCTCTTGATTTCTTCTCTTGATGGATCTCGGGGAAACAACGCTTACTGTTTTCCAAGGGGTCAGTCATTAAGTATTTATTGTTTCTCTGCTATGAATGCTTAAATCGACATTAGCAAGAATCGTTGATGGTTCCTCTCTGGATAATAAATAAATATCAGAAGTAGCTTACATGTAAATGGCCCTAAATATTTTCTACAGCTAATAACAGATAATAACTTTAATACAGTGTCAATGTCAGTATTTAGCAGAGGGTCTGAATGGGGGGGGGGGGGGGGGGGGAGGGGGGTGGGGGTCTTCATGTCAGTTGTCAGTTAAAATTTTGGCCATTTGTCAGTTGTCAGTTAGCTCTAGTTAATCATTACTAAAGAAAATTTACAAAGTTTGACCCACAAAATCCAAATTTGTCAGTTGTCAGTTATTTTTCGGTTGTCAGTTGTCAGTAAAAATATCGTCATTTGTCAGTTGTCAGTTATTTTTAAGGCCGTTTGTCAGTAGTCAGTTAACCCCATTCAGACTCTCTTAGCAGTTCAGCTAATGGGGGACACTTTAACAAAAGATAGAGTAAAATAAGATAAAAGGGAAAATGTAACCTACCTAGAGTTATGTACAATTTTAAAATCTACTATAACTATAATTAAATCTATTATAAAATCTAAAAGTTAATATGCAGAGCTAATTATATCATGAGCTGCATAATTTGCAGCAGTAAGAATTGTTATCTAATAAGCTTGATAAATCTAACTTTCGTATGTTATGTTTAAACGAATTTAGACTGGACACAGTCCTAAGACTAGGCCTAAGCTTTGTCCATATAAATGGTCCTAAGTATCTAATTGAATGCTTTCCATTACTAACTGTTTCAAACCTAGGTATATCGAATTCACTGTTTCTAAGCGAGTAACGCGTACTTTTACATTTCAGTTTTCTTATTCGCTTTTTAAAATAATATTTGTCTATTCAAACCTCTCCTTTAGACGTACTTCAAGCAATATACTGGGGATTGGGAAACGGAGGAGGGGCCATGATTGGAGGATACTTATACCACTGGCTTGGAGCAAAGAAAACTTTCCTTACACTTGGTGTCTCCAGTATCGTCGTTCTAGTTGTTTTTATGCTCGTAGACTATGTAGAGGGTGAGCTAAAAAACGAAGACACAGAGAAGAACGAATACGCGTCTCTTGATGGCGAACAACCGGACGAAAATCGTGAAATCGAGGCAGAAAGTCATCCACATAATGAAGACAACCAATCAGCAGCAGAATAGAAAGAACCGGAAGCAAGAAGTCGTAATCTGTAATAAATTCAAACAATGCAACTGTTTTTCATAATAGATACAATATGAGTGGACGAACTGTATGGGTATTTACCGAATGGCGAGCCGTGAAATGAAAGATTTAATAATGTTACGAAATTTTGATGAATAACGTGAAATTAGACTGACGCTACAGTTTACGTCACGGACATACGAAGTATGCACAAAAACAGGTCCCATAGTCTGTTAGGGGAAGTCCCTAATCGGTTGTACTAACACTAGTGTAGTTAGCTTAGTATTATATATCAGATTTACAGAATTCAGTGCAAGTAGCTTAGTTGGTCTGATTCTGGAACAGCTACTGTATGGGGATCCCATAAAGGCGAGACTAGGTTAGGGGAGGTCACTAATCGGTTGTTCTAACACTAGTGTAGTTAGCTTAGTATTATATATCAGATTTACAGAATTATAAGTAGATTAGTTGGTCGATCTGATTCTGGAACAGCTACTGTATGGGGATCCCATAATGGTGAGACTGGGTTAGGGGAGGTCACTAATCGGTTGTACTAACACTAGTTCAGATAGCTTAGTATTATATATCAGATTTACAGAAATATAAGTAGATTAGTTATGGTCTGATTCTGGACTAACAGCTACTGTATGGGGATTTATAGAGGTACCATGTGACTCGAATGGTGCGTTTGCATGGATTGATTAGCATCTTTATGAATTAACGAATTTTACAACCATGTATACGTGTATAGGCACCTGGTCAGTTCTAGTTTTATTAAAATGTATTGTTAAAGAAATTGTATCACAGGGAGTCCAGCTCAAATGCCTTTTGTGCCTGAATTACCTAAAATATTTTGACATAAAGTAGATAAAGTACATTTCTAAAACTGACTCGTTCAAAACGAAAACCTTGTGGTTAAATAGCATGAATTAGAGTTAAATGTGATGAATTAGAGTGAAATAAAGACTTAAAGTGGTTGTATTGAAGAATTAGAGTAAAAAAGACTGAGTGGGAGAAGCGTAATATAATGGCTGTAATAAAACAAGGGAGGAAACTCAATGGTGAACGCAGTTCTATACCTCGAAAAGTCTGCGAAAATAACCCTGCTGGATCGTTGGCAGTTGCGGCTCAAAAGTACCGCAAACATGCACGAAGACAGTTTCGCATGAATTACTTCATGTGAAAAAAATCCATCCCTCACGGGAAAATGAGAAACCTTCAACCTGCCATATCTGTAAGCTGGTTCTATCTCGTAGAAGCAGCGAGCGCAAATAACTAACGACTCCCCTGGGTGACTGCCTGGGGTTTTATTGCATTTTTCTCTGCACAATTACGGCACGTGCATGGAGAGGTGCCAATAGATGGGTTGCAGTCAATCCCCAGAGATTCAAATGACAAAGTGCATGGCGGCCATGTTGGTGTACCTTACAAAAGAAGATGAGGAATCTATTGTTAAAGGTACACCAACATGGCCGTCGTGACGTCATGTGCAACCTTCTACAGATGGAGAGCAATGCCAGTTCGATGAGGTAGAACCAGGCTTTGAAAATTGTTTGCCAAAGAGAGTAAAATATACATAGTGAAAACTTGTAAAGCTAGAGAAGCCTTATATTATAGAAACCAATGTTTTCAAAATAATAAGCTTTACACTGAACTACTGTAAATAACTGAATAGAGTAAGTATAAGTTAATTAGTTTTGTTATTATTAGGGTAGAATAGCGTAGTTATAAGCACTACCACATCAGCAACGCTGTAAATTTATCGTGGGTAAATAAATATTATTATTTTTATTACTTGAGGAGTCCGTGCTTGCTATGCATCCAAAGAATGCCTGATCAATTCTAAACGCTTGTATCTGGCCCGGTGTAGTTGATCAACGGCGCTGCAATTTATGTTTTGAGGTCAGTCTTTCCTCCTCGTTTTCATATTGCCAGGGAGGTTTTATCGATGAAACAATACCAACTGTTTTGCAAATGAATTAATACAGTGGGGTTCGTTTTCAGTGAGTCGCGTCGAAGATACATGAATTTATGAACTTGGCTTTGGTCATATCTGGCTATCGCAAGAAAGAAAGAAATATCTGATTACGAGGGATTCGTAATTCAAATTGAACTGAGATTACAAGACATGGAATACCATGTCTTGTGACGTATTTAACGACCAAAGAAAAAATACCCACCACCGCAACAAACTTAGAACATATAGATTGTTTAAAATTGATTATAAACTAGAAAGATATCTCAAGGCTGCTCCTAAATCATAGAGCCGGTTGCTCTAACCAAACCCAGAATAAGCAATCACTACGTTCATGGGCCAAGACCCACTCTTCTACTTCATTTTGGTATATGATAGTAATGTCAAATGAGCAGCTTTAATGCTAAAATCACGTGATTAAGTGACGTCATCACTGTCATAAGTGTGCATAGTTTGATATAAGAAAAGTCAAATAACAAAATACTAATATTGCTTGGTTTCCATGGCAACCGCTCGTTAAAATTAAACACACACAAAATTAATGACTTTCCCAGCAAATTTGAAAAGTTGTATTTAATATTCATTCCTTACTACTCTAAGGAGCAAGTGCTATCATACATTTTTAAACCTCCATCCCTCTGCTTCATTTGACATATAATAGCAACGTTGTAAGAGCAACTTTAAAGCCTTAATCACTTCATGGACAAAATGTTGTTTTGTGTACCTCTTAGTACGAATATGCATTTGAAAGGTGCCAGTTACATCAAGAGTGATAATGAGAGAGACTTAGAATGGCAAACTAATGTTTTCGCTTGGTTTCCATGGCAATGCGTTGTATACTTGCACAATATATGTATAACTCCTAAATAAATGGTACTTATTTCACCATTCAATTTAGTATTTTACAGGTAACTTTGTCGGTAACTCTATATACCACTGAAATAACACTTATCTAACGGAATGTGTTATATTATACATGTATCTACTTAATCTTCGTCGTCAGGGTCATCTGTAAGTGAATCCTCGGTAGAATCAGGCTCACGCCGGTTTCTACAGTCTTGTAGATTATACGAGTCAGCGGTACACTGCAGACCGTGGGCAAGATCTCACAGCGGTCAAACGTCTGCGCGTGCGTATTACGGTCAGTCTTCCCGCGCAAATTTACCTTAAAACCTATTACAGTGAACTTCTACCCCCAAAAGTTAAGAAAAATACATGAAAGTTAAGCTTTTTATTTTCACAGTCGACGGGAAATTGAACAAACTTTACCAAATTGTTTCGTAATTTACCAAAAAAGTTCTCAAGGTTTGAAAACGGGTGTGTGATCAGTGACGGCCGCCGGCTCGCTTTGAATTTGTTTTGGAATATGTTGTTGTTGCAAGACTTTTGACGCATGCGCAGACGTTTGACCGCTGTGTGGGGCAAGATAGGTACAGATCGGCAACTTGCAGATTCTCTTGCATTGGCAGGATAGGAGCTCAAGTACAGCCTTGGGTGCCGGTTCCCCACTCGTCCAGTCAATGGTTAACTTGCCATCCTCTAGACTCCATCCAGATCCAACGGGCGTAGGGACCTGAAGACTTCTGCGCAATATTGCTGTCTGATAGTTCGATCGAGCGGAATGATTTCGCAGTGTCCTCGCATGGTGGAAGCTGGTTCGATTCAAGTTCTCCTTTCCTGGTGCAGAAGAGACGATAGCGCAGCTCGTTAACTGATCCTTGGTCCCCGGGTTTGAGGAGTACATCATACAGGTGAACTCTTGAAGCCTCGTGAATAGCTCATCTGACGCTTTCCACTCAATGCCAAGCTGTTTGAATAATTCTTGGAATGCAGGAATTCGCCTTCTGGTCTCCTTTGAGCTTCTGGACTATGACCATGCCGTCAATAATGCATGCCAATGGTTGTGGAATAGCTTCAACTGCTGGGATATCCTTCTAGCTGGAGTTCTTTCGCTAGTGTAGACTTGTTAATCTTCTTTAGTGAACCATCGGCAAAGGCCAATGTCCAGGGAAGAGGCCACAGCAGGTGAGAGAGCACTGAGCTCATATTGCGCTTTCTCTTTTCAGCGATTACGATCATTTGCGCAAACAATACTCTGTCTGCCTTCAGTATGACTTCCCGTCGGAGCTAGTTCCATTTTACCTTCGCTGGATTCGACTCGAGCCTTTGCTCGCTAAAGGAACGGTACGCTCTTTCGCCAATATCTTTGGCCTGAAGTAGATCACGTTCAATCTGTTCGGTGGCTACCCTCCCTGTGGCACGAGCTTGTAGAAGCGCCAACTAATTACCCGCTCGGTATCATGGGAATTGGCTAAAAGAGCGCCTTCACGCAAGATGGAATTCAGCGGTTTCTCATTAGAAAAGCCGTCCGCGCAATTTCCCGCCATTTTTTAACGCTCGCACGCGCTTACAAACACATGAACCGGAAGTAAACAACAGTATTTAAAAGGAAGGAATAGTTTTTTTTTCAAAACAATGAAAGGGTTTGTGCTGTATTTGTTTATGTAAAAGTTATTCGAGGTTTGATGATAGCAAGGTTTATGAAAACAGTTTTAAGGAGTGCTTTGGTGTGGGGGAAAGAAGTGGAAAGCTGTGCAACAGTTGCAGGCAGGCAGTTTTATGCCATAGAAGGGAAGGCAAACAAGCCCGAGGGCGACTTCCTTATGCGAGGGGTACATCGATGCTCGTCGTACCTTTTAGGGGTCAAAATCAGGAGTTTGGTACCGCTTAGGGTATCCACGATCAAACACAGACATTTCTATGTAAAGCGGTACCTTTTAGGGGTCAGGTGTCAATTGAACAAAAAAGCGGTTATCTATTTACATTTTTATTATATTTTAGGGGTCAAAATAAGCTTGAGCCACGCCCATTTTAGTACCACTTACGGGTTAAATCGAAAATGTCCGACGAGCATCCCTACCCCTTTTATATGGGAGGAAAAATGGATATGAGAATCCCAATTTGACCGGTGACTTCACGATGCTTTTTCCCGTTGAACTGTGGTTCGAAATTCTTTCGTACTTACCACTACTTGACATTCTGTCCTTCTCTCGTGCCTCGAAGCGATGTCAAACTCTTTCGGAACAAAACCCCCCGTGGCGATTTGTACTATTACGAGACTTCCCCGAAATGGCATGCTTTACGGGAAGCCCTATAAAGACGGATGTTGATTGGATTTCCTTATATAAGGGCATAAAATTATTGGTTCACGATATGGATATGCGTTTACGATCCCTGGAGCACGCAAATGCAAACCTGAAGGAAAAACATTCTAAGGTAACATTCGCGTTGCAGTCCACTTCTCGCCTTCTTTCACAGATCTGACAGATGACAACATCTACAGCGCATGAAGTTCCAGTAACGGAGCTAAGGGAGAGGATTTTTAGAGAAGTCGTGAAGCAAAAGTTGAAGCAAACTCAGACCCCGGGAATTATCTCTACTAAAGGAATCGGTCAGCCCCTTTACTTTGCCCATATCCCGAATCCCAGGATCGGTAGCGAAGGCGCAGGGAAAAGTACTGTCCGTGAGCGCAGTAGGATCTTGGAGCGAGTTCAAGTGAACGTAGCTGGTGGAAAGGATCACGGTACGAAGCAACAATCATCACTGATTAACCGAGATGAGAATGGGTTCCAATCGGCGGCTTGAAAATATTCAGAATTGGAGACGACGTTGCCGGTAGTTTAAAAAGCGAGCTCCCATGGTCCCTTTTTAGCCTAGTCAAGAAAGTCATTGATAATGAAACTGGCGCTAAATTTGGAACTGAAAAGGGTACCAGATCCCTGCTGAAGGAATGTGAATATGATGTTGAATGCGGTACGCTTACAGTCAAAGGAGATGACGGAGAAGGCAAACTCCTCTACTTTGTTCGTGCCACCAATGTGAGGGACATTCTGAAAAAGACAGTGACTACCCATTTTGAAAATGGAAAACCACGCATTGGGCGTTTTGGTAACTGGAGACAAGGGTGGAACCTCTATCAAACTTGTTATGCAACTGCAAAATATTGAAAAAATCCATTCAACAAGAAATGCTGTCGTGCTAGAGATGTTCAATGGCCATAAAGATAACAGGGAGTGCATTGAAGCTGTTTTCACTCCAATATTTCAGGAACTAGATGTCTTACAATCAGAGATAACAGCACTTAATCTCCCAGTGCTTCCCAAGGTTGCCATCCCCACATACAACTCTACTCCAAGAAAGAAACGTCTCTGCAAAAGACGCCGTAAGAAATCAAAAACAGGAAAGGAGAGAAGTAGGATACCAGATCTAAGGTCCCACTTCAAGGTATTAAAACAGTACACCATTTAAAAAATATACAAAGTAAGGATAGGCCAAAAAAATTAATAGCCCTCTTTCCGTACTTTATTGTTGAAATGTACATCTGAATGTTAACTACTTTTATCAAACTCATTAATAATTCATGAAGCAAAAACAAAGGAAACCACCGACCGATAAGTGATCTTTAAATCTGATACAGATTTCGTCCTGATTTACATAAACTTTGGCTTCGATTTTCTCGGCTAAAATAAGTTGTATAACCAAAATAACTTAAAACATGACTCTCTACATCTTAGACGTTTGATAAGTAAGATAAAGAATTCGTGTCCGATCTTTATCCGATTTACAAACGCTTTCAGCTCGAGTTTGTAAATCGGAAAAGATCGGCCACTCATTCTTTATCTATTACTTAAATAATACCATGATCTCCTTGATTTTCTTTGTTCATTCAAGCACATTTAATCCCTAATATATCTCCATTATCAGCATGGATACTTCAAATAAATCTCCCTCATACATAAACAAATGACTGCAAATAACACATTTGAATTACAGCAAATTTCCCTCATGTACAATGTAGTTTGAGTGTAATTTCCTGCATGAACCTGTGTTTTTATAAACACAAGATTAAGGGGCAAGTCATTTAGAACAGATTTCGTATGTGTGGGACCAACATGTCCGTAGCCTTACCGTAACCGTACTGTAACTTACAGTCTGTACCGTAACTCTATAATTTGATTGGATCAGAAAGACAAAAACAATAGGGAAACATTTCAATGTCATGGCATGCCTTAAGGTAACCATGCCAGAAGTTATTGCAGTAACTTTCCCACTCATACAAAATCCACTCTAACATGAAATAGTTTGGTTAGAGAGCTGGGGATGGGTATTCAGTCCGAGGTAATAGGAGCACTGCTTGCCTTCGCTAAAACAAGTAAACCTCAAAATCATATATTTATTTCAAACAAACTCTTACAGAAAGTGAAGGAAACCCGAGCACTTTGACCTCGCAAATTCACAAACATACCCTACCTTTACAACATGAATCAATAAAATTAACATCAAATAGACTTACCTTGAGAAAATGCCATCCCACGAAGGTCGATTTTGAGCTTGAAAAAATGCTCCTGAACCGAACAGTAAACACTTTTACGCCATAAATGCACGTTCTCGCCATCACGAAACTCTTCCCGTCTATCATGGTTTTCGATATCATGTCAAAAGCCTACTATCTCCGCCACGTTTTCTTTGGTTAAAGTCCATCGAGAAGAGCAGGACACCATGCAAGTTGGCAAGGTTCAAAGCCTATTGAACTTCATGACAAATTTCGTAAAACCTGAGCCTTTTTAAATAGCTAAATGGCAAAGTAACATCCACCACACAATTAAGAAACTTCTCGTGGCTCGAGCCAGCATTCTCCTTAATTACGAAGTCAGGTCCTCATCTCAATCGGGGGAGAACGGGTGTCAAGATTTGGATCGGAAAACCAATGGAATTTTACGATTTGTGAGTAATGCGCGTTCGGTTTCGAGTTCGATTCTGGCGAAGCACTTCGTTCCCGCGAAGGTGGTTACCCATGATGCAAAGCGATCGAATAGTTGGCGGAAATCTGGCGTTTACAAGCTCGTGGTGGATAAGGAAACAAGATCTTGCTGTTCGATTTCAAATGGATTTATCCAGCTATCCAACGCTGACAGTAATGGCTTCCCATCTGCTTCATCTCTGGCGATCCGGCTCTTCTAGAGATCATTGTGCTGACAGCTTGATTTGTTCCTTTAAATTCCTCATGAAAATGCTTCTATATTCCGCTACTAATATTTGCCGAGAGCCTTGGGCTTTAGGCTAAACCTTTAGTGCCCCCGGGGTTTGCGTGTATTTAGTTACCGTTCCCTCGCATGCTTGGTCTACAGGTACAGGTATATTTTTCCAAAAGGGTTACCAGTTTTCCCTATCTGCACAGCAACTCAACCTGACTTCAAATAGTCGAGAACATCGGGGTGTTCGTCTCCGAGATGGGCCATAATTTAATAATTTATATAGCGCTTAATTTATAAAAAGATATTCTAAAGCGCTTTACATGAACTATGATTATAATAAATATAAAAATGTTAAGCTTTATATAAAAAAGACATTCTTGAGTTAAAAGTATCTAAAATAAAATATTTCAATGTTAATAACAGTGTATATATATGTAGACTAACATTTAAAAGCAATTCTGAAAAAATGAGTTTTGAGATTGGACTTAAAAGAGTCAACAGAAACACTCTCGCGGACAGTCAGCGGAAGAGCATTCCAGACCTTAGGAGCAGAATAAACAAAGGCGCGATCACCAAAAGTATTGCACCTCGTCCGGGGGACCTCTAGGAGGAGCTGATCATCATAAGAGCGGAGGGCATAGCGCCCCTGCGTCTTGACTCGCACCAGTTCAGTCAGATAAAGCGGAGCCATGCCTTTGAGAGCTTTGTAAACCAAGAGAGCGATCTTGAATTGGATTCGGAATTGCACTGGTAACCAGTGTAGTAGCATCAGAGATGGCGTGATATGCGCAAACCGAGGCACGTGACACGTAATACGCGCAGCTGCATTTAACACTCGCTGTAATCGATCAATCTGGTATTACGGAATGCCATACAATAATGAGTTGGAATAGTCAAGATGAGAAGTCACAAACGCATGAATCAGAGTCTTGGTTGATTCCTCAGATAAAAAAATCCTGATTTGCCGTATGTTATACAGACCTCGAAACGCTTTGCTACACACCTTACCGACGTGTACTTTCATAGTCAAGTTACGCACGGAGCTAGCTGGCTTGATTTCGGAGGCACCTACATGGATGTTGTCAATGTTGACCTTGCATAATTGTTGTCGAGATCCAATAATTAGAAACTCAGTCTTGTTGTCATTTAGCATGAGTTGATGACTGGCCATCCATACTTGAATGTCAGTGATACAAGCCTCCATAGCTCTTACAGCCCCATCCTGCGACGCACAGGAACCAGGGCGAAATGACATGTACAGCTGCGTATCGTCAGCGTAGCCCTGAACAGATGGTAAATGTCTCTTGACAATGTGAAATAAGCGAGAAGCATACATTATAAAGAGTATAGGACCAAGACAGCTTCCTTGAGGAACTCCACTAGAGAGATCAAAGTCCCTAGACTGTTTCTGGTTGATGAAAACGCGCTGTTTCCTGGCAGCCAGAAAAAATGTGAGCCAGCAGAGAGCTTTGTCGGTAATTCCAAAATCATTCTCCAGAATGTTTCCCATGATGCCGTGATCAATGGTGTCAAACGCCGCGCTAAGGTCCAATAGAACCAGGAGAGTGACTTCCTGTCTATCCATGTTCATTAGAACATCATTGTGAACTCTGAGTAACGCAGTTTCAGTTGAATGATACTGTCGGTATGATGACTGGTTGGTTGGGAGAGGAGCATTTTCATTACAATGTCCAAGAAGCTGTGGAATGACTGCCCTCTCCGCCGTTTTTGATACAAAAGGCAGGTTACTCACAGGTCGAAAACTATTGAAGACAAGCTCCAGTCCCAAGTTCTTGAGCAGTGGAACAATGAGCGCAAGCTTCCAGTTCTCAGGAACACAACCACTATCCAACGACGAGTTAATCATCTGCATAATAATTGGAACGAGTTCATGAGTACACTTCTTCACTAGCCAGGTAGGGATCGGATCGAGGTAACAACTGGCATTAGATGCAGACATTATTAAATCACGCACTTCATCGTCAGAGACTGGGACGAACCTCGTAAGCTTGACTATGAGGGGAGGGGATTGCAATGGATGGTGGCTGCACAGCGCAACTTTCAATGTTCTCCTTGATAAGCGCAATTTTGCGACAAAAATATTAGCCAAAATCATCTGCAAGCTGCTGCGGGCTGGCGTGAGGCGGAAGTAGATTATCTGTACGTTCTTTAGAGAGAGAGTTCACAACTCGGAAGAGCTTCTTGGAATCGCCCGCGCATTCATGTATAAGGCCGGAGTAATGTTCTTTCTTCGCCTGTTTGAGAATAGCACTATACTCGTAGCATGCCCTCTTATACGCAGAGATATCAGAGGGAAGATTGTTTTTTCTCATTCTTTTCTCAAGTTTTCGACGCTTAGCCTTCAGCTTCTTAAGTTCTTCACTAAACCATGCGACTCTAGGTCGGACAACTAGAACCTTGCGCTGCAACGGAGCATGCTTGTCCAGAATAGACCGCAAGACGCGATCATAGTTTGCCGCGAGCTCATTACTAGGGAGACTGTAAAGTTCCGAAGCAATGATGTCATCCTTAAAAGCTGCCAAGTCAATCTGCTTCCATTTGCGGTAGACCACCTCTTTAACTGTAACTGATGGAGACGGAATGGCTAGAGAACATTCAGCAAAGCAATGATCTGATAAAAATAACGAAGGATGAGGAGAAAGTACCATGACATCGTTAGATGACCGAGTGATTATGAGATCAAGCCAATGACCAGATATTTGAGTCGCAAACGCCACGTGCTGTTCAAGTCCAAAAGTTTGTAAAAGGTCTGCAAAGTTCTTAGCTTCCGCATCCGATGGATCATCCATATGGAAGTTAAAATCTCTAGCAATGACTAACGCCTCCGAACAAATAACAATACTCTCAAGATAGACCGTGAACTCTTGAAAGAATACACTGGCCGTAACAGGGTGCGCCTCAGAATAGGGCGGGCGATATACAATGATGAACTTTGTAGTACGGCCATGCGCAGTAAGATTCCACTCAGAGGTTTCAAATGATTCTCTCTGTCTTCCTTCAACTAAGTTAATTTTGAAGGTTTCACGAAAACAGATCCCTGTTCTGTTCTTATGATAGATACGACGACGTTATGTGGCCATTTCAGCCCGGGTTTAATATTCTAATTATTGCTGTGCCATTCATTCTCATGATTTTATTACGTAGCTGATTGGTTCACACGGACACGTGATACAATTTTCTGAATTAATAAAAAAATGGCGACTCGAGCTTAAGCGAGACGGGAGAAAAATTCAAAGTTGCCGCGGACTCCCATAAACCATCACTTCTCCCTCGGTACTAGTCCCAATTCAAAAATAAACAAAAAGGAACGCCTGCTAGATAATTTTACAAGATGGCCGACTCGTTGAAGCAGCGAAGGGGGAGGAAATGCTATAGTTTTACCCAATCTGTGGCTAGTTTTGAGACTCTACTGGCAATTTAAGTCCTTTGAACCTTCATTATTACACAAACTGGATTTGCAAAACCGAGCCGATTGAAGAACACAAAGTGTTGGAATTAGGATAAAATCACGAAGCAATATTCGATCTTTCAAAAGGAATCGTAGGTGAGGATAGGAACGCTTAATAAGTATTGCAAACGAAGTTATAATTCAAGCTGTTGAGGTCTTTCGTCATACTACTCCTTAAAATGGCGACTTGATTCTCAGTGCAGCGCGATATCTCCCAAAAACGACCCGATATTCAACGCTAAGTTACCCTTTTTGTCTTCAAAGCAAAGCTTATTAGTGTGTTGTTCTATATGGAACCAATGTAAGTTGGGTTTTTTATTGTGCTTAGAAATATCAGAACATGCACATTTTAGCACCTTACATTTACTGTAATGTTGAGAACGTCCCAGAGGCCAAAATTTTCTAAGAATCACGCTTCAACTGCGCATGTACATTCGATTTTTCTGGCCATGCCAATTATAATATTCTAATGTCCTGAAAGACATGGTTAACAAAACTACACAGCAGGTATTGCCAGCAAGCAAAAATTAAGAGTGGTCATGAGAGTGACACAGAGGAGTCCGTGATACATATTTTTGTTGAGTGTTCTCATTCAGCTACTTGAATACAGTTCATGAATCTGAGTTCTGGAGTTATTGTTCATTTTAAGAACTCCTCAACTGACTCTGCAGCTTCTCTAATATATAAAGCAGTTGCAGCTGAGCAGGTTTCTCAATCATGGGTGATAGTTAATTGTTCTTCTGTTAAGTAGGGGGGTGAAGCCTCTCTTTCCCATTTCCCAACACCCCTCCTGCTAATTATTGCACAGCCCTTACTAAAACATACATTTACTGCTCAATTTCTTTGAAAGACACTTCCGATAACCCATATATACACCCTTTTGTTTTGTAATTTATCTGATCTTTAAGAGTTATACAAAAGCGACAAAACCCGGCAAAGACAAGTTCGATTTACTCGAATTCTCGATCGAGTACATATCTCGAAGGCCTGTATTTAGCAAAAACGTCCTTATAAACCGAACCATTTCCTGATTATTACCTTCCCATAACTGTTTTAAACCTTTGGGTAGGAATATATTTTGTATATTTTTTATTAAAATATCGAAAATCCGATATAAAAACTCGACAAACACAATTGAAAATTGTCCGCCATCCTGGATTACCCATAATGCATTGCACATTTTGTAGTAAAACAATGTAAAAATGGGCTTTTTGAAAACAAAATTGAATTAGGTTAACAGAAAAGGTATTTTCTCTTTGTGTTTCTTTTAGATGGCGTTAAAAAATTATCATTGTTTTTTTCAGGCATTCCCTTTGAGCCTCGTTTTCATGCTGGGTGCAATTTTTCATTTTATTTTTAATTAAAAATATACCATAAAGCTGCCCATTGAAAATTGCTATCATCAAAACTACAAAACACCTTGGAGCACTCTCAGTATATTCAAGTAAAGGGGTGGTCACTATATCTCATGTAGAGTCCACAGTTTAACGTTCTGGCAAAGATAGTTGCCATAGCGACGGACCCTGCGACCTTTGATCTCAATTTCAAGAAAATATGATATAAGGTTTCGGGAGGAAAGTAGAGCGCACAAAGGTCAGAATTAAAACCGGTGGAACTAATGCAGTTTACTATGTAGTTTCTCAGTCCAACTAGACATCGTGGAAAAGTATGTTAAATTCGTTGAAACTTGAGGGTATCAAATTGTACATTTACCTTAATTGGCCTTCCTCTTAAAATTTTCAACCGTTCTAGTTGGACCAAGAAAGTATGTACTAACCCTGATTCGATTACAGTAAAATAGCCGCCAAATTAAAACACTCCAGACCAGATTTTCCTACCACTTCGAGGGAGATATGGGCATGTACTTAAAATCACGTGACCGATGTCGTCATCGTTACGTCATCACTACTAAGTGATTTGTTGGAACCCAATACCATGCCTGTCCAAGTTTGAACTGTCTGGCATTAGAAATGAAGGAGATATGGGCATGTACTTTAAACACGTAATCGATTACGTCATCATTACGTCATAACCACTAAGTAATCGATAGGGACCCACTACCATGTCTGTCCAGGTTTGAAGTATCTGGCATTAGATGGGCATCGTCAATACATCTTCTACAGCTTGACCAGAAAGTCAACGGCAGGTCGTCGAGTCACGGTACAAATAACCTGAGTATCAGGCCCTTCCCCTCCCCCCTCCCCCCCCCCCCAAATAAATAAATAAATAAATAAAGAAGAGGGAGGAGAAGGGCGTTCTTTTCCCCCTCTCGCGCGTTGTTTTTTCCTTTCTTTTTCTCGGGGAAAAAGGTAAGCCTGATACTCAGGTTACAGTACAAACGACGAATGCGTGCATCCACGAGTTAAATTGACTATTGTGCATAAACGACCTATCCATAGCTTGATTACGTCTAGAACCTTCGCTTAATAATGGCTAATTGTGTTGACGCATGCAGTCTACTTTCGGTAGTTCTGGACCTTCCAATCTGAACAAGGATTGTGTGACGAAGTTATTATTTAGTGTTGCTGAATCAAACAGCCGAGGCCTTCACCTCTCAAAACCTTGCATTTTATTGGACCCCATTTGGACTGCACTGACAAAGAAATCCATTAATTGTTTTAGGGTTAGGGTTTGTATTGTTTCAGGGTTATGCATTGTTTGGATAGCCAGTACTATTCCAGGTTCCGAGGAGGTGAAGGCCGCTCCAAATCAAATTGATCTTTAAATCAAAATGCCCTGCTGAACATTGAAATCACATATCGAAGAGGTTAAAACGAGTTTTTATCCGGTCCACTTCGGCGCAGAATTGAGTTTTTGGGAATCTAAGACCCAGTTCAAACGTTGATCTTCTCATGAGCCGAACCTAACATGTAAATTAAAGGCGCTGTGTCACGGTACTGCGCATGTGTGAAAATCTGATGATATTTGAATTATGTTCTAGCCCGGAACGAAAGTCTCAGAGCGGTGAAATATAGATTTTTAAATCGGCTTCCATCGGTGTTCTTTTTTAACTCATCCTTGCCTCCTTTGGTCATTTATGGAAATGTAAGATGTGCTTTAATAAGTTTTAGTTATTTGTTTATTCAAAATTAAAACTAAAACAAAATTAAAACTAAAACAAAAGTGATGCTTACCGGCGGGGAAGACCGCCACTGAGTACTCTGAATACAGCAGCAAATTGGAAGCTTTGGAGCAAAGTTCGCAAACTCGAAAAATTTCGGAAATGGAAATTTTGATTGGCGAGGGGGGGGGGGGGGGGGGGGGGTTGGGTACCCTTACCCTGTTTAAGACAAACAATTTCCATACTCTGTTCAAGACAAAGTGTTAAAATTCTATATCCCTCTATAAGACAAATAACAAATTATCTATACTTGGATGTCAGTGTTTATTGTGATCTTGTATAATGAGTGTCATAACTAAGTAAGTCTTCATCAAGCACTAGATAAATACCATACACTGTTCAAGATCTGTCGATGTGAAAATGGATACCCTGTCCAAGACCAAAAACTCGAAAAACCATACCCTGTCCAGCGGATCATCCCCGTATAGTCCATATATGCGAGTACATCCCCCCCCCCCCAGGGGTTTGTGGCCCTAACCGTAACCCAATCAAAATTTCCATACAAACAAAAAAATTCCGAAATTTTCCAAGTTTGCGTTAAAAGCCTAGTAATGGTCCTCTGATTGGTGATATATTTGTTTCCGTTCCTCGAGCGGAAGTATAATTTCACGCTTGGGGGTCCCCCTAGTTCAAGTTAGAGTTCCTAACTGGACGCCGCCATCTTGGAAATGAAAGTAAGCATATCACGTGTCTACGAGCAGGCTTCCTATTGGTCGATCCGCATGTTAGCTCGGACGATTCTTAGACAGCATTTAATTTAATTTTTATTATCAAAAAGTGAAAATCAACCAGAGAAGTGAAAATCTCGTTTTAAGAGAAGCGAATGTGGGAAATGAAAATCTCGTTTTATTGGACTGAAAAAAGTGAAAATCAACCAGAGAAGTAATTTAAGAAGTACTGTAAAGTTTGTTGTAAACCGCATTTAATATTCCCAATCAATAAATTTCTTCAATTCTTCAATAATAATAAAAATATACGGAAATGAAAATAGAAAAAATACCTTTAGGAGTGATCCATAGTTTCTCAGGAGTTATGTTTAAAATTCACTCATGAAAATCTATCTAGAAATATTTCAAGGTGACAGATAAAAAACTAATCTACTATCTTGTGGAATTTCATACCCGTGTAAAACCCAACACAAAATGACTCGCTTATAAGCTAATGGCTTATTGCTGCGAGCGAAGCGAGAGCAATATGTTCACGACGTCTTTTACGGGTTGCCTGTGTTATCAGCGTCAGATACCAGCCTATTTTCGATTCGATTCGGAATAAATTATCTCGGCCGGGAAACTAGTAACTACACGATGTTGATTAGAGGCTTTCCAACGTAACAAAGTGAGTTGGAAAGCGTCTTCATTACGGCACGTAGCTATTTGTTTATCACTTAAGTGATAGTTCATTAGTTTCTTTTCTTGTACATATGTTTAATATTCATATTTGAGGTATATAAAGACCAATCAGTTTAGAATTCTTTCTCTCGCTTGCTGGACAGCCACAAGTCAGCCAAACTTTAGTTTTAATGTTTTAAATTATTATTCATCAAGATATAACCATTTTGGCTTTAGCCCTCGGAGCCTTGTACGATTGCATTCGGTCGAGGAGTACGTTTCCAGAGGTTTTTCAACGTAGCAAGACGTGGTTTTTTACGATGGTTTTTCGTACCGGGCAACGTACATTATTTTCTTTAGATATCGATTTTTCGGTATTATTTGATTTAATCATGTGAAAAGCTACTTATTATCATGTGATTACGTCACTGGATTGTTCAACCATCCCTTTAGGATGATGTGTGGTTATGGAATGTTTTCTCCATTCCTTCATGTCCTGTTAAATATTATGATTTTGTAATATTAGAACTATGTAATGATTTGTAATACCGTAGTTTATTAAAGAAACCGCTTGCTGCTGTCCACCAGGCATCCGGCACTGTCACACTCCACTAGTTGTAGTGTTATGATTTTGTACGCGTTGGGCGTGTTGCGTAGTATAGGAATGAAGCCTGGTTTCGGTGTATGATTTCTTTGTCTTATTTTCCCCATTCCTGAAAATGCAGTGATGTTTAAAAAGTTCGCAAATACGATTTATCAATGCCCGAGGAAAGTGTGTACTACTTCTGGAGCATTGGCAAAGTCTGATGTCCGAACTATATCAAGTCAACCATGGTCTGTTTTGTCGGCACAGTTTAAGACGAATATGTTCTTGTAGACGAGTCGAATGACAACTCGGCCAATTTGTGCTGATCGAACGAATATTTGTACTTTTCGATGAACAGATACGAAAGCTACAAACATCAAGATACTATATATAAATATAATCATACCTGAAGAGAAATATTTGACAGGTTGTGCGTCTACACGTGTGTGCATCTTGCCGTTTTTTTGGCATGTGAACACTGCATTTAGGCAAATTAAGAGTTGATCTATAGTCACACTTGGAGTTGGATAAGTCAAGGAACTTTTAAAAATATCAACAGAAGGTGAGGGAAATTTAAAGTGTTTACAGTACGTGCATGTACACTAATCAATGGCAAATACAAAGATCATGTGTGCATGATATGTTGACATTGATCAGAAATTATTCTGCAATAACAATGGACACTCGATATTCTGTAGGCAGCCTGGACCTCACTTGAAGAATAATTTTAATGCTCTGAACTCCTGGAGTGTACTTTATACACATGGGTATATAGTTCTAAACAGGAGTGTAATCACCAACATTAGTCTGAGTATAGACCGATTTAGCTTGAACATTTGTTGCCCATTTCCTGAGATCATGTGACAGCTATCCAGAGGATTCAGTGCTTTGTTTTCCAATTAGAGAAATTTGTACATTTCCTCTTGGGATACAGAAAAACAAGAAAAAAAGGACCTTAATTGGGACAACAAATGTACAAGCTAAATTGGTCTATTGTGGACATCTGAATGCTATACACCACATGGTTAAACTATCAATGTGCATTATATCTGTTGCCGAATTTGTTAAAACTTTCCTCAAGATCCACATTGATTTCCAGTCATTTGATTACCTATTTAACTGAACAGGTTCATCCCCTTGAAAAACTTAGAAGTCAAGACATTCAAAACTGTTCACATTTATTTAAAGACAGACATTTTTGATCAGGATATTTAATAGTTTATACAACAGTCCACCACTGTAGCAATAAAGGGTGTGTATTTTCATTTGTGTCACCACAGGGAGCCCAGTCCTTTCTCGTACATAAATATATGTCAAACGCACTTTGATAATCTATGATTACTTCTAGTTTTAAGTAATATAGAATGACATGAAGGATTTGTGGAAGTTCTGGCGGACGTTTACAATCCTTCCGAGGCTCAGTTTGTTGTAAACCGCATTTAATATTCCCAATCAATAAATTTCTTCAATTCTTCAATAATAATAAAAATATACGGAAATGAAAATAGAAAAAATACCTTTAGGAGTGATCCATAGTTTCTCAGGAGTTATGTTTAAAATTCACTCATGAAAATCTATCTAGAAATATTTCAAGGTGACAGATAAAAAACTAATCTATTATCTTGTGGAATTTCATACCCGTGTAACATCCAACACAAAATGACTCGCTTATAAGCTAATGGCTTATATTCAAAGCTACTTACTTATTTTAAGTAATATGGAACGACATGAAGGATTTGTAGAAGTTCTGGCGGACTTTTACAATCCTTCCGAGGCTCAGGGCAATTTAATCACTAATTTCCCGAAATGTCATGCTATCACTTTTTAATAATATAATCAATGAGGAACGGAACAAATCTCTGAGAAGTTTAGTTTTCTCTGCCTAAACTACAAGACTTCGCAGTGGAGTTGCTTTTGAAAACGTTTTGTTGTTGATTGAATGACCCTGGCTTGCTCTGAGGACAAGTAGTTGATTTTAGTTTTTATGTATTTTGCATTGTGTCCACCTTTTTACCCATTACGTTACATTTTAGAAGAAATCCCCATATTTAGAATGCAGTGCACGAAAATATAAAACTGTAAGTACTGTTTAATAAACGAGCAGCAGTGTTTTATCAGATATATATATAGAAACGGGGTTAGCCCGAGCGTTTTTAGATCTGATAAAACACGTGCTGCGAGTTTATTGAAGTCGGCTTCAAAAACTTATAATGGTACTTAAAGGAATACCCGAGTGAAAAACACATTGGGGCTCAAAAGAATCTTCAACATGTTCTTTGTTCAGAAAATGTATTAAAATTTGATCAAACGTTTTTAGTATTAAGAACGAGCACCTCAAAGTTGGCCCCGCGAAGACATGGGCGCCGCCATCTTTGTTTGCATTTACGGAAGTGACGTCACTTCGTCCCACCAGCGTATCGCGGCTACTTGTCTTGTATGATTTTCACACGCTCGGAATTAAAGTGGATATATTTTCATCGAGATTGCAGAGGAATTCTTACAGAAACCGGAATTATGATGAAGACGACATTATGAGAAAAGTTCAGAAGACTGGGAGGAGGAAGAAAAGCATTGGGAAGGCGAGAAATTATCAGACGAACAACAAGGTCTCGTAACTGCCATTTAATAACAGCAAAACAATATGGCTTAAAAGACTCGAGTGACTTCTGAATAAGTATAAGAACTACAATGTATGTGAGGTACAGTTAAGGCGTTTATCATCCTAAAAACACCTAATAAGTGAGAGTGAGAACGCTGGTGGGACGAAGTGACGTCACTTTCGTAAATGCAAACAAAGATGGCGGCGCCCATATCTTCGTGGGGCCAACTTTGAGGTGCTCTTTCTTAATACTAAAAACCTTTGATCAAATTTTAATACATTTTCTGAACAAAGAACATGTTGAAGATTCTTTTGAGCCCCAATGTGTTTTTCACTCGGGTATCCCTTTAATGAACCATTGAACCTTTGTATTCACAACGCCATGCAAAAATTCGAGTAATCATCGCCTGCGATTACGAACTTCGCAAGGGAATGACATAAAGAAATTACCATACTATGTTGTTTGCTTGGCTGATTTCAAACGGACGTTTTACAATGCTGAAAGCATTGTGTGGCAAAGAACAAGCTTCGGCAATAAGAACCTGCACTTGAAGGATTTGGTGTCGTGGTTGACATCGAGAAAGTTCAAGACTTGGAAAGCGATGTGACTAACATGACGGCAGACTCCAGCACACAATATGAAGTGGATGTTTGTAAGTTTAATGCACGTTTTAATATTTTACGACTTTGAGTTTGGTTTAATAATTGGGACTAAACAGTGGCTCGATAAACAAGTAATGGTAGTTGGATAACTTCATTTTAAAAATATTATCTGTGTATCTCGGTAGTCTGCTGATATTAGTAAATTTAGTGCGAAATTTATTATCTAGGTACCTTATGTTCCGTGTACTTTTTGCTATCTTTGGGTCTTTATCAGGGAGTTCTTTAATTAGGATGAACTTTTTATGTAAAATTTCATGTTCATTAATATTCTTTATATAAAACGTTCATCAGTCCTAATTAGCAATTCAATGAGAAAGCTGAAACATCAATAGAAATTCCACGAGTTGCAAGGTGCTTATCCATGGTCTTAATCGTTAACCCCGTTTCCCCCTGGGACAGAATTCAAATCCCTCCCCGGGCTTTTTATATTGACGATATATTATCAGGTATAAAGGAGCATGCACGTGAGTGATTTGCTTCTTCTGATTGCACAAAATGCTCATTAATTATTCATGAATTTTGAAGGGCCGATTATTAAACGAGTCCTGGCTTGGCCCATTCCCCCTCTCATTCAACACAAGCTCGGAATTTTCATCTGGGTCGGACTCGTCTGGCCGAGTGCGGACAAGTTGCTGAAGTTGGGCAAGTTGTTAGTTGGCCCATGTATTATTATTGAATGTATTGTCAGGTAAGTATTTTGCATGTATGTGCATAATTTAGCTTGATTTCTATAATCGGCCAAAATTTCAATAGCCTGTTTAGGCATTGTGCGCCGGTCTATAACATTCAAAAGATGTACGTCTTCCAAATCGAGAACGATAAATTTTAGTGAAGAACAGAACATTTTTCTAGCGGAGCTGGGGAAAGAGTTTCCAGATATCGAAAGGAGTAAGAGATGTAACAGCAAAAGTCTGTCCAAAACGTCCAAGGGGCGTAAAAAAAATAAACAACGTCTAAACCTACTCGCGAGTAGGTCTGACTTTCTTTATCTGTTACTGTGTGTTTAAATTCCGATCAGACAGGGTTTAAGGTGAACTTTGTTTAAGTAATCCTATTTCTCAGTTAGACCTTATTTACATCATTCAGCTGACTTACTGCAACTGAACGCCGCTTAAAAAAATACTTTAAATAATCGGCTCTAACTAAAGTCTTCGGGCTCTTTCCCCTGGCTTGGCCCATTCCTGCTGTCGTCCAACTCAAGCTCGGCATTTTCATCTGCGTCGGACTGGGTTGAGATACGTTCATACTCTATTTCCTCTAGAGTGATTGTATTTGTTTCAGCGGTACGGCCGATGGCTAGTGGATGTAATAACAGAAAGAGCAGAAGGACAACAAGACCACAGAAGGCGAAATAATGGAATGTAGCTTCTGCGCCAAAAGCACCGTATATGGCTCCACTCGCGATTGTACCACCACCATTGCCAAGTCCATAGAAAACTCCCTGTAGAACACCTACATAACGAGATATAAACAATAATTAACAATCAGATGTCTTTATATTCAAGTAGGCAAGATTCATAGTATTCGTAGTCTCGCCAACGAGCTGGAACGACAACTCCGAATGGAGGCTAAAATGCGGGCATATTTTCTATAATGCTAAGTCGATTTTAAGGAATTCCCCAGAATTCCCCGCATGAGCCTCTGTTGAGTGCTCGTCCCATGCTCGTCCGTGAGCGTGATACGAAACCTTGGCTAGCCGTGATGGACTTCTATGAGACAGTTTATTGTACTGTGATTTACATAGACCCATTACAATAGCGGCTGCCCTTATTTGTATAACGAGAGCCCAATCATGGACAGATTAAACCATAAGTTATTGAATAACAAGCAGAACGCTCTTCAAAAGTATCTGATGTTACAGTGGCGTCTATACGAATAGCAGTTTCAGCGTTATTCACCAGAACGCCTCACTTCGATGTAATGAAGCGCTAGTCATCTTGTTTTGGTGTCATGCAAGAATGATGGTTTCAATGGCGTTCAATAACATTACAAGTGACGCGTTCGGGTCAATACTGCTGAAACTGCTATCATTTGACGCCACTGTAATATCAGTCCGGCTATTGAAAGTCTTAATATTAATGTTTATACCGACTTTACGCTTTACATTCTAACATCACAGTTTCATCATTTTGGCGTATATATGCTTAAACATAAGTTTACCATTAAATAGGATTCTCCATCAGTTATTGAATAAAGCTAGTAAGCTCTCTCCCTCATCAAACAAGCATGAGATTTGAGGGATGAGAGGTCTCTTCAAACCGGTGTCCCAGCGATTTCTCTCCCCCCCCCCCCGTGAATTCGCCCCTGCTTCCTCGCCCCCCTCTTGCGATTTCGCCTCCTCCAACGTTATGAATACATGTTTTCCTTCTTATTATTACTGTAATGTAGTGGAGCCTGAGAGTAATGCAAAAAGCTATCAGTAATGTGTATAAAGCCGCATGCAATTCAATTTTATTTTAAAATTCACGCTTCACTTTTCTTCGACAAAATTCATTCGCGCGAGCAGTGCAATAAGAAACTCGACAAGGATTCTGCAGTCCACCTACAATCTTCGAATGATTAGTTGTTAGTATTTCTTGCCTGAAGCCAACATGTAGATGATGTAATTATTGTGAATACCAGGAGTATATTATATACTCCTGGAATACTTAAAGGGTTTTGATAATCTCTAAATCCGCCTACTTTGAAAAGACTTTGCCGAATAAAGGGAGGGTTACCGACTCGCGTGAAAACTTCCTGAATAAACAAGCTAATGAACTAATTAAGATCTAAAACGGCGGGAAGTTTTAAAACTTACCTTAGCTTGTAGCGAGTGGAACTCATATTTGGAAAAAATGCCAAATAGCCTGATGATTTTTACATGCATGAAACCGTTATAATGAAGGTGATGTAATTATCGTGGTATGTAAAATTTAAATCACATAATGCTCGCGTCGATAGAACTTTGCCGAATAAAGGAGTGTTACCGACTCGCGTGCTTTGTTCTATTTCAATTAAGATAACGGCGCTTGTTAATTCGGTAAATAGATCAGTTCTAACTTGGAAAACCTTTCTGGATAAACAGCTTATTAACTATACTCACGTATTTTTGTAGTCAGTAGCTAAAGAAGTCTTACACTTAATTTTATAAAAAAAAGACTTTAGATTATTGCTGGGTTGCACGTGACGTCATCGCGGCCATGTTGGAGGACGTTTACAAAATATTCCATATAGCTTCTCTCGTTATGTCCTCCGACATGGCCGCCACGGCTTTGTCATTTCAATCTCTGGGGATTGAGTGCAACCCAAAAATAGCTCTCAGGGTTGGTGAAACGAAAGCGCGAATTTACTAGTACGAGAGTTCCTAATAGGCCTCCAAAATTGTCAGGCTCAAATTCGTTGAGAGGACATGGGAGTTGGCGGTCGAACTCCATGATGCTCGTTTTATCGGGGCAAAGGCTGATACTACTGATCAAATCAACACAATTTGCGACTGTTGAGTAACAAGTGTTGAACGGGCATCGTAGGCTTAACTTTGCGTAGATTAGATCAAATAAACACACATACTTAGCAGAATAAGCATTTAAAGCCGATGACTATGTCTGTTGTAAGGCGACTTAAGCTGGCTAGTACCAGTAAAGACAATTCCAGGTCTTCGGTCATTCATATCTTTATACGTTTTTATTGTTATATTCTGTTAGTCTACGTAAATTTTCTGTCTACTCTACTAAACGTATAATTATTTAGAATTACACATGTAAATTAATTTATATTAGACATGCTACCTAACTCGATTAGCATTTATTTCATTTGCCTTTATATAATCTAATGTGATGTTAAAATATTGATTGTAGTACGACTCTTTATAACTTGCTAAAAGATACAGTAAATTAAATATGTCCGTTTACCTTGCATAGTCATAACAGTGCCCAGTTTCGCACCAAGAGTACTCATGTAGTTGACACAGTTGGACCATAATAGACCATAAATAGCTCCGTCCAAACCTTCCAGTGCCACAGCGTACCAGGGGGACGTAATAATTGAGTAACAGTAGAAACACGCCGAGTAGGATATTAAACAGATCGCCATGGTGTGGATATTACCCACAAACGTTACCAAAGTTCCTCCAATTAAGAAGAAAACCAGCTCTCCGACTTCACGAGTTGCGCCGGCGGCACCCATGACAAGCGTGCTTCCACCTTTATCGTCAATATACCAGTTTACAAAATGGAACAGGAAGCCATAGCAACATCCCGTGTAAAGAACAGCCACTAAAAAAATAATATGCTCCGGGGAGGAGAGAGCAGTTAGAGCTTTTTTAATACCCGATTCTTGGCTTTCTTCGTTGCCTTTGAACTTAAAACGAGAGGCGAAGAACATTGCCATACATACCATTCCAATGAATACATAAAAACAGTAGGTGTATTTATCGAGGGGAGAGCCACACAACAGGACAGCTCCATCGTGTACTATAACGCCAACTATTCCAGTAGCAATAGCCCATCCCACTGCTCCCCATAGTCTAATTTGACCATAGTATGTTCTGTCATCACCAAGTCTATCTAGAAGGGACGCGTCCGATAAGGCATAAGTTGGCGATTCCAGGAACTCTCCGATTATGATGATTAAAAGGAAAATCAAGAATAGGTGGTCTACTTCGAGTAGATCAATCTGAGTTTTGTATGATAATTTTGTGTTGAGTAGTGAATTATAACGCTTCGCTGATTTAATGATTTTTAGGCCGATCTCCGACGACTTGGCTTCCTCTGTTTCCTTGTTTTTGAAAGCCTTCAGTTGCCTTGAGCGGAATGTTTCGATGGCGTCGTCTTTTAATGCTTTTTTCCCCGACTTAGCGGTGTTCCTTCGACTTTGTTTCCCATACTTCTCCACGTAATTCACATATTCATCAGACCGTACACTAATCGACTTTCCATGATTAGAGAAACTCACTTTGGTCAGTCTGTTCTTTTGGACAGCTTGTGCGAACTTAAAACTTGGTACTATAGTCCACTTAACTTCACTTTCTTCGCCTGGATGCCATAAGTCTGAAGTGTATATATACGTTGTGTTTGTGGACACGTTGTTGAAGGTTTCAATGCATACTTGTTGATGCGGATAAACAGCCAGAATAACCAGCGCCTTCACAAGCCAAGCAAGGATTCCAAACAACAAGACGATTCTCTCGGCTCTGAACCAATCTCCTATCACTGTCCAAAATGGAGCTCCGACAATCTGTATGAGGGGTCGAACGCCTACGATGATTCCGGTTTGAAAACTTGTTAGTCCAAATTGTTTGAAATAAAGAGGGAGATATGGATAGAGCGATCCAAATGCTCCATAAATGAAGAAACAGAATCCTTTGTAAATTAGTAGGTCGGCCTCGACAAAGCATTTCACGTATTGCCAGTTTTTCTTTTTCGTAGATCCTTGTTTTTCGTTCTTCATATTTAATTTGAGCGTCGATATTCCAAAACGTGATCTGTCTTTTTGTACGTTCGTATTTTTGGCTGCGGTACATAAACCAGCTCCTTGCTTCGCAATAGCATTGAACACTGATTTCTCGTGCTGTAAGAAAGAGACGGCTGAAGTCTACCACTGAGAAGCCGTATTTCAGTCCCTTAAGTCGCGCATCATTAACCTCGGCAAACAAAGGAGCACTGTAAAATTCACTCTTTAGACCGCGCAAAATAATTTATTCGCACCGCTTTGAAAAATATATTTGAATTAGTAATTAATCAATGACTGGAACGCACCCTGCATGAGTTCTCAACCATCGGTAAAGACAATATGATATTTTAACGTGCTCCAGTAACTCCTTTCAAAAATATTTGCATAAGAAACTCCATCTTAAACACTTTTGTTACCTACCTACTTCAACGATAATTATCGAGAGAAAAAAAGACAAGAGAAAAGCTCGAACTCGTTCTTACTCTCAATTACTTTTCATTTTCTGGCGAATTTGACAAGCAGCCTAACGGCGTAGCTAGGGCACGAAAATTGCCCCCAGCTATGCTATGTTGAGAAACAAAATGTCAATGTTTTTGTTAGCGGCAATAGTCAAATCACAACTGTTCATTACAAGCCAACGGTTATTTATTGTTTTCATCTTCTCATCCTACACATGTTAAAACCTCTATCCTTTATTCTCAATTCCTTAGGCTTTGCCGTTTGTGCAGCGATGAACATTAACACGATGACGGCATTTGACTATAACTACCAGAATCCTTTGCGCTGATTCTTTTGTTCTTCTAATTAGGACCATTGCCTTGGAAATAATTCGAAATGGTTTCTGGTAGTTGTAGTCAAATGACACCATCATGCAAATGTCCTATTCAAAGTCCGAGGAGATGCATCAGTTCTTTACCGAGCGCGGTTATCCTAACGCTGTCGTGAAAACTGCATTGGATCGTGCCCGTGACATCGACAGAAGAACGGCTCGCTACCGTCCGAACCGAAAACTGAAGATAGGATTCCGTTTCCATTGACTTACCATCCGTCTAATCTGTCTATCAAGAAAATTATCCAGAGGAACTTTAAGATTTTACAGAGTGATCCAGAGACCGCCTCTATTTTCCCGCAGCCTCCTCTCATTTCTTTCAAACGTGACAAGAATCTCCGTGATTCCCTAGTCAAAGGATCATTACAACCTGATCTTCAACCAGGCACTTTTAAATGTTCTAGGACACGATGCAATACCTGTGCTTACACTAAACCTACGACATCTATTTCAGGACCGAAAAGCTCTCTTAAAGTCAGTGATCATTTTGATTGTACTTCCAGTAATGTCATTTATTGCATCACCTGCACACTTTGTAATAATAATAATAATAATAATAAAATTATTTGTAACAAACTCTACATCGGAGAAACAGGGCGAAGATTAGGAGATCGATTCCGCGAACACTTGCTAGATGTTAGAACTAACAGCAAGGATCTCGCCAAACCTGTAGCTCGTCACTTTAACCTTCCTGGTCATTGCATTGATCACATCACTGTATGCGGCATTTCTCTGCATCAAGGTACTACCGACACTCGTAAACGCAAAGAACAGAACTTTATTTTCAAATTAGGAACTTTGTCACCTCACGGTATTAATGAACGCTTTTCGTTCATTTAATTTCAGAATTCACGTATTCACTCACACTTAGATCAGCATGTTTCCTTAGTTTACTCATCAACACTTGCTGTTACAACTATTAGCATTTCTATCGTTGGCGCACTTTTCTTTGATCACAATTGATCCGAGCACATGTTTCCTTAGCGGTAATCATGCATTGGCGCAATTTCCTTTGATCCCAATTGATCCGAGTACATGTTTCCTCAGCGGTAAGCATGCACTCGACACTATAAACCGTTTCCCCACCCACAATTCCCTCTTTTGCTCTGACGAAGGGCTAGCGCTCGAAACGTCAGCTGCTACTCGCTTTCCACGGCGGTTAGCATACCTCAATCGACTTTAGTTGATTACATACCATTGTTTATCTTCCCCGCCGACGCAGACCAAAACTAGTTTTTACAGGAACTAGTTGCCTATCATAGTATAGGAGTAGCCGCCGCTACAAGCCAGCAGTCCACGATGCTGCCAGTCATCACAGCTAGAATGTCAGGCACGAACGGTCTCCAGAAGACGGGAAATATTCTCTTAGACCCGGTAGCACAGATCAGTCTGATAAGAAACGAGACCGCCTCCATGTTAGGTCTCAAAGGCAAGGACGCCGCCATTACGATAACCAAGGTTGCGGGAGAGGAAGAAAGTATCGCTACCAAAGAGTACAGGATACCCGTGTCCGCGGTCGATGGTACGTGGTCCCACCTTCTCTGTACGAGCTGTTGGGATACCATGCATTAGCGATGAAGTAGACAGCATCCAGCTGGCGCCTTTGAAAGTACGTCTGGGTATACAGAATGAGCGAGTCCGCCGCGGCAAAGGCCCAATCGACTTGTTGATTGTGATAGACCACGCCCACATACATACAGGCCCCACAAAACAGGCAGACCATGTAGTGGCTCGGAACACGCCACTGGGTTGGGTGATCTTCGGAGGTTCGCCAGGTAACGTGTCTGAGACCAGTCAGGGAATTCTACACGTCCGATTCTCAAAGCCAGTCGACCTGACGGACTTTTGGAGAACCGAGACAATGGGAGTGCAAGTAAGGCCGTGTAAGTGCAACGCTAACAAGTTAAGCAACGTGGAAAGGGAGGAGTTTGAAATAATCGCTAACGCCAGTCGGAAGGAGGGAAACCAATGGTTGATCGCTTACCCCTGGCAGAAAGAACCCGCCCTTCTACCAGACAACAGAGAGCTGGCCATGAAACGTCTCGAATCAACTGAGAGAAGACTAAAACACAAACCAGAGCAAGCCGCAGCTTACAACAAGCAAATGAAGGAAATGGAAGAAATGCATTTTTCGCGAAAACTCGCCAAGGAAGCGGATAGAGGGTTATCAAGGCCCAGTACATTATGTCGCGCATCACGCGATCGTAAGACCGGAAAAGACCAGTACCCCCGTACGAATAGTATTCAATTCGTCCTCGTCTTATCAGGGCCACAAGCTGAACGACTACTGGATGAAAGGGCCCGATCTGTTGAACAACCTGTTTGTAGTGAACCTACGTTTCAGAGAAAGAGAAACCGCAATAGTAGGAGACATCTCTAAGATGTATCATCGTATACTGATACCAGAGAGTGACCACCGTTTCCTTTGGCGAGATCTAGATGACAACAGGGAACCAGATGTGTACATAAAAACGGTGCTAACGTTCGGGGATAAACCGGCGCCAGCAATGGCACAGATCGGCCTCAGGAAAACAGCGAAAGAAAGTGCAAGCGAGAAACCCCAAGCAGCAGAAGTTCTGAAGAGATACATGGATGATATCTGTGATTCAGTCGACACTGCAGAAGAGGCAAGAAGGCTATCAGAAGACATAGACATAGTAACTCGAGAAAGGAGGATTCAAGGTGAAAGGATGGACCTCCAACAAGGACCTGGATGATCATGGATCAGACGACAGTAAAGAAGAGATAAAGATCGTCAAAGAGCTGAGACGGAGGAAAAGGTTCTAGGCGTGGCATGGCACTGCAATACAGACCGCCTATCAGTTAACGTCGCCCCGCAGTTAGAACTCAAGGTCACGAAGAGAAAGCCAAGTGGAAAGTATTTTCGATCCGATAGGATTAATCGCCGCATTCACCATTAGATGCAAGATCGCCCTGCAGGAGCTGTGGAAGCTAGGGGTAGACTGGGACGAGGAGTTGCCAGCTGACGCCACAAAGAAATGGGGACAGCTGTTCAAGGAGATGAAGGAGATCAATGACGTCACATTTCCGTCACATCAATGACGACACCGAACGGCGGCAATTAGTGGCTACACTAACGCAAGTCAGAAAGACAGAAGAGGTAATTGATCCCACCGCGTTCTCAAGCTGGCGAAGACTGATCAGAGAATCCTTAGGCTGGCGGAGAAGGTCAGACTGAGAAAGCACCAGCAGGAGGGACGCGAAGGACCATTGACCCCTGAGGAACTTCACAAGGCGGAGACATACTGTTTGAAACAGGCGCAACTGAATCTACATGGACGTATGGATAAAGGGGATTTCAAGTCGCTAAACCCCTTTTAGATGACAAAGGCGTGATTCGAGTGGGAGGACGAGTAGGAGAAGCCGTCGTTTCATACGAGAGACCAGACATCCAGCTCTGCTCCCAAGCGACCTCTGGATCTCCCTGTTGATCGTCCGACACGCCCACCAGTACGGTCACAATGGAGTAGCGACAGCGAAAGCCAGATTGAAGTATTGGATTTTGAAGGCCTCGAAGCTGAGCAAGCGTATAAAGACACAATATGCATTCTGCCATAAGATGGCGAAGAAGTGCGAACAAGTAATGGCTGAACTACCAAAGATGCGCCTTGCCCCGTACACTCCACCGTTCTACGTTTCTTCATGTGACTACTTCGGTCCTATCAATGTAAAGGTTGGACGAGGAAAGACAGCCAAGCATTATGGAGTAATCTTTACGAACACCAGAGCTGCGCACCTTGAGCTAGCAACTGACCTTTCAACGACGGAGTTTCTGCAGGTTCTACGCAGATTCTTTGCAATCAGGGGCCAGCCTGCAGTCATCCTGAGCGACAATGGATCCCAGTCGAGAGCTAAGAGAGTTAGTAGAGGGATACGACTAGAGACAATCAAGAAAAGGTCAAGATACGTATTTAGACTAGTATAGTTAGTTAGTTAGTTAGTTAGTTAGTTAGTTAGTTAGGGAAAAGGACAACGCCCTTTTCGGGGCGGAGGATGTTTCGCGTAAAACACGGATTTAATTACTGCTGCGTTTGTTTGCTGACAAGATAATCTTTTCATAATTGACAATAGTTAATTATTGTTTACACGACCAGAAATAGAACGCGCTCAAAGTAATAGCCTACCGGAGTACGCAACACGTGAGACTATAAGGATCAATGCTAACCTGAAATTACTGGTGAATATACTGTAACTAGTTGCTTGATTTGGATATCGCATAGAAGTAAGTAAATTAGATGTTATTTCAATCATTGTAAAGGTTGCGTGATTTCACCGCTACATATCTAAAGGTCCTAAAGTCAATGTATGTATGCTTTCAGATCGAATTATGTCGTTTACTAAATAAAATTGGTAAAAATACGATTGGCGTCCATCTCAAGTCAACTTGGAATCAAAATCCTGACGGTCCAGGCATTACAACGCTAGCAGTACTTTAATAATAATAATAATATTGCTTTATTTATCGAGGGTAACACTTAATATCGTACAGATAATATACACGTGGCCCTCAACATAATAATAATAATAATAATAACAGTTCTTTTATGCATTATGCATGCCTCAATGCGTTTACAAGTTTGAATGTAGTATAACTAATAATATATATGTCAAATTTACAATGTCAAGTATGTATATGATATAAAAGATATAATGTACATACACGAAATTAAACTATTCTATAAGAATTAAAAAGGTGGGTCTAAAGAAGATATATAATGTACATACACGAAATTAAACTATTCTATAAGAATTAAAAAGGTGGAACTTAAGAAGATATATATATATAATGTACATACACGAAATTAAACTATTCTATAAGAGTTAAAAAGGTGGGTCTTAAGGAGAGCCTTAACTGATATAATGACTGAATTTCTTATCTTAACTGGAAGTACATTCCAGAGACTTGGTCCAGCAACGGAAAAGGCGCGGTCCCCGTGAGTTGCTGAAAAGGACTTGGGGACTGACAGCAAACCAAGAGTAGAGGAGCACAGGTTTCGGCTAGGAACATAAGGCTTGATAAGATCCGTAATATATGAAGGCGCGTAAGAATGAATCGACTTAAAAACTAACAGACATATTTTAAAAATACCACGCTCTCTAATAGGTAGCCAGTGCAAATCGCGCAAAATAGGAGTAATATGGTCTCTCTGCTTAGCACGGATTACTAACCTTGCTGTTGCGTTTTGTACACGCTGAAGTTTGGAGATTTCCGTGGCAGGTAAACCATATAAAAGTGAATTACAATAATCAAGCTTGGTCGTAATAAATGCGTGTACTAGACGTTCAGTACAGGACCTGCTTAAATACTTCCTTATTCTACCTATATGTTTGAGCGAGTGTAAAGCAGATCGACATACTTTGTTAACATGACGAGACGTTAACATGATCGAAAATGACGCCAAGGTTACGAGCCTCATTTGCAGGTACTAGACTATGTTTACCAAGTATGATGCTAGAGATAGGCTCAAGCTTACTGAACCGAGAGGAGAAATGGACTACTTCCGTCTTAGATGGATTACAGGCAAGTTTGTTTGCAAGGAAAAAAGTATGAATGTCTTGAATACAAAGATCTAAGCTATCCAGTGATGACTGCCTAAACGCAGGATTCATCGTAATGTAGAGTTGCGAATCGTCTGCATAAAGCATACAATCGAGGCCATGTGACTTAATAATGTCTTGTAAGGGGGCAAAATACAATATGAATAGCAATGGGCCCAATACCGAGCCTTAAAGGACACCAGATGTAATTGGTTGGAACTTGGACTCCGTACTTCCTATCACAACCTGATGAGAGCGACCATGAAGATAAGACGTAAACCAACTAAGGACAGATCCAGTAAATCCAAACTGAGATTCAAGTCTGCAGATAAGTATATCATGATCAATAGTGTCAAAAGCAGAGGACAGGTCAAGGAGTATCAGAACAACCTCTTTCTTTTTGTCCAAGGCACGAAGAATATCATTATGAATACGTAATAGCGCAGTCTCAGTGCTATGGTACTGCTGGTATGCCGCTTGTAGACTGGGGTAGAGTTTCTTAGCCATAAAGAAAATAAATAAATAGCTGATTAATAACAGTAACAACTAAGCACTAATAAAGACAGTTTCAAATTACAATAATCATTCCCTGGAGCACGCCATATTTACATTAACGGAGAAAGTTATTTACAGAGGCAATAAAAGTAAAGGCAACCAAGAAATATCAAGGATGTTGGTCATATGATGGAAAACAAATTATAAGAAAATCCGCCTCGACCAGAATCTCCTGACAAGTAATCCGCTTACATTTTCACATGTGAAATATAGCGATACGTCCAATCACCATTGCGTTAGCTTTTTCACATGTGAATAATATAACCAATCAGCAACAAGAAAACAGTGACCCAACCAATGAGATTCGTGTGTGCATGTGAATGCACTCGAATGGCTTCACGGTTTGCTTCTTGGGTTCTTCACGGTTTGTTTCTTGTGACTGCTCCTTAGATGAATTTATAGATTAACAAATTAAATAACAAAAAGACACCAAGTAAGACACAGACAGATGTCATTGCTGACTACTAGTTCTCAAAAGTCAACAAAGCGTCGTCGTCGCTATGTGATTGAATCTGATAGTGACTAAATTGAATCTGACTGAAAACTAAAGGTACATTTTAAGTAATGGTCCAGATAAGAACTGTAGTGTCTACGGCAAGGAATGTTAAAAGGTGTTAATTTTCTATTATTCTTTCTCGTAATTTCATTGGTTGATACTTATAAATTCAATAGAAACCCATCGAAATAATGCATTTTCATTCGATATTTTTTTGTGGTTTGAATTTATTTTTGACCAAACTAACTATGGCTTAATTTCGAAGAATATCGTATGTGGGGAAAGTTCTCAAATTTGCGATTGAAAAATCCTTTGTTTTCTCTATATCCGATTGGCTGGATGGTGGCTTCTCTGCGTTTTCACAGAAAAAAGAGCCAATAGTATAAAAAATACTTTATTTTCGAGATGTAGTTTGGACTGTAGATACCTCCTAAAGCACTTAAGACATATTCAAGCAAAATCGTATGTGGGAGAGGCTCATTGCCGCAGAACAATGGATTCCACTACAGTTCTTATCTGGACCATTACTTAAACACTTATCAAAACTCAACATGCATTACCAACTGCCTTTAGCTAGTTTGAGCCGATGAAGTATTAAAAATATTATCATTTATTCTCTTGTGATGTATAATAAACAGATAACAGCATATCAAGTGCTTGGTACGGGTTTTATTCACTCATTGTGAAGCTTCGTTCGTTTTCTCAGACTTCACAACTGAATAAAAACCCGTACGTCGCACTTGCTATGAAGTAATCTCTATTTATTAAACTCGTGGATAATTTGTGGAAAATATGCAAATGACTCCGGATGTTTCTCAGTTATTTAGTCGATATAATATTGAAAACGTCGAATTTTAATCGGAATTTAATTAAAAGGACCTGGAGGACTGGGGCGAGACCAAGCGAAAACCGAGCGTCGGCCAAGCAGATTAATTACAGCACAGGAAGCCCCAGCTCTGTTTATATAAATTTTATTTTATAAGGGTTTGTATGGGAATTTTTAAATCTAGCTTTTCGATAAATATACTGTAATAAAAATGTAGAGTAAGGGATGTGAAATTTGCCTAAATTCGCTGAAACGACGTACAGACACAGCCAAGACACAGCTAGACACCAGGGAAGTTTTATTCATTTCTATTACAGTATATTTATCGATTTAAAAATTCCCCTACAAACCCTTATAAAATAAAATTTAAATAAACAGAGCTTGGGCTTCCTGTGAATACAGTCAGGAGGGGGCGTAAAGGGGGGTCCGAAAACCGCAATACCATTCTTTGTAGATTGTCGTATATTTGTCATTTTAGTCCTAAAATATATAATAACCGCGAACCGCTTAGGCTTGTAAAACCGCAACACCGCAGGTAAAAAATCTAATTTCAGCAAAACCGCACCAAAAATAACGCAAAACCGCATCCCCACAAACCCTAACGCCCCCCTCAGTCAGTGTTTTCCCTGTGCTGCGCAAGAGAATTTGATAAGACTAAACCAGGACTTTCCTTGGAGACGCCTCCTCCCTCCTGGACAAACTCTTCAATATGGCAAAAGAAGTCAACTTCAAGGAAAGATGCCGGACATGTTATTGAAGTCCTGCAGCGACAAATTTAATTTTTTCGAAAGGATTCGGTCATGGCTCGTGGATGCCTTGTGCTTGACTTTGAGTCGTCTCTTTAAGGGGTATAGAATGGTCAAATCCGAGACTCGCCGAGACCCTTGTTTCAAAATCCGAGACTCTTTTTTTGAAACGCCGAGATTTCGAGACTTGCTTGAATTTTGCCGAGACTCACGATTTTTTGAGCGACCATTCTATACCCCTTCTAAAACTCACTCTGCTGTCTGAAAACAAATGTCAGTCTCATATGCCAAGCTTTATATCCCTTTTTATGAATTCGACCTATATATTATTTTAGCTTATTTGGGGTGGTTGTTGTGAGGTTTTTATATTCGCTTATGAACCATTCTTCTTCGTGATATTTTCGGACGCTTTCGGATTTTGTTCCGAAGGCGAAGTGGTCGTAGAGCACATGTTGCTCCATTGGAGCATTCAGCGATCCGCCATTATAGGGTTTCGGTAATAAGTCCTTTAGTTGTTCAGATGGAGCCAGTTCACGTTCCTAAGACATCCCTAGAGTCAGGGATCGAACGTGTTGATGGACCCTTGACTCGTGAGGATGACAAAAATTCGAATGACGAGGAGATATAGCGAATATCGATACCGCCCCAGCTCAGTCGGGAATGAATGCCATAACTATGGAATTAATTAAGTGAGCAAATTAAAGCCAGTCAAAATCAAGCAAAATCCAAATACTAGACAGTGTGCTGATCAAACTGCTAGTCAGTGTGGTAAACAAACTAGCCAGCGTGTTGATCAAACTACTAGCCAGTGTGCTAAAATACCACCTATCTCCTTGAATTATAAGGCAGATCCAGGATTTTGAAAGGGTAGGGTCCTCAGCCCCAAAAGAGTATACTTTTGGACCATATTTTGCATTTCCATGCATATTGGGATACTATATTTATTTATTTTCTCAAAGATAGGAGGCAGGACCCTCTACATGCAGATCCCCAACAACAGATCCCAGTATAGGAAGGGTTCCCACTATCCCACAACTGGATGCATCCATCACTAGTGCAGAGGCTGAGCAATCAGTCTGGAATAAAGAGGCTTATTATGTATACTCACTCATATATTTCTGATTAAGGCTAAATATGCATGGGAGGCTATAGCACTCTCACTTTTTTGCCATTTCCATGCATTTATCCATGCATTTATGACTATAGTTTGGTCATACCGGCTTAATTACAATTTTTAGCACCCCACTTGAAATTTAGCCACTTGAAATTTAGCCACTTGAAGTTTAGCCACTTGAAATTTAGCCGTCCCTGAGATGTGAAGCCTTTGCAGGACAAGCTTATCGAACAAAGCTCTTACAAGTGAGATTAGGCTGTTTCAGACAACTGAATATTAAACTATGAATTGACATATATGTATTTAGAAAATAACTCCTCAGATCGTATATATATAATAATAGAGTTTATACAATGAACAGTGTGAAACGCGCGCTCTGATTGGTCAAAAGCCATGTGTTATTAGAATTTATTCAATAAACAGTGTGAAACGCGCGCTCTGATTGGTCAAAAGCCATGTGTTATTAGAGTTTATTCAATAAACAGTGCGGTGAAACGCGCGCTCTGATTGGTCAAAAGCCATGTGTTATTAGAGTTTATTCAATAAACAGTGCGGTGAAACGCGCGCTCTGATTGGTCAAAAGCCATGTGTTATTAGAGTTTATTCAATAAACAGTGTGAAACGCGCGCTATGATTGGTCGATAGTCCTGTGTTATTAGAGTTTATACAACAAGCAGTGTGAAACGACCGCTCTGATTGGTCGATAGTCATGTGTTATTAGAGTTTATACAACAAACATATATATTACAATAAACAGTGTGAAATGCGCGCTCTGATTGGTCGATAGCCATGTGTTATTACTGATGCACAAATGGCGTCACGTTTGGCACGAAATAATTTCCTAGCCTCCTTTTGGTGTTTGAGCAGTTCAAGTTTAACACTACATCTGCCTCTTCTACTAGATTTAAGAGTGATAACTTCATTTACTTATGAGTTCACTCATTAACTGACGCCTAGTACATGTGTGAATTCATTGTATTTTAGAAAAAATATTTTAGCAGCTCTAGTATTATTAGTAGTAGTACTCTTAGCATCATCATTTTATTAGTAAGTTTAATTTAGTAATTTGAAGTTATTGCATTTGAAAGTATTCTTAGTAATTTTTAGTATTGTAAACATATGTACAGTTAAATATTTTCTTAGTAGTAGACACACAACCCCATAAGCCTTGTGCTTTAATCATAATCGTGTTTAAATAAAGCTAATCTATCTATCTAAAACAAATAGATGCCATTTTGCTTTGGGTCTGTCTTCTTATACACGACTTTCATAATGGCCGCCCCCTAATTTGCATATGTGATTTTCCGTTTCGGTTGTTTACCCACATTTATAGAAAATATGAACATTGCCATGTGAAAGAGCATGTCGATATTAGTGAATTTGTGAAAGTTGAGTGCTGTAGCTTAAAAAGCAATGAAGTTACAGCAAGTTGAAATTAGAGAGATTTGTATGAGAAAAACAACGGACGCCTTACTAGCCTCGCTTTCATGTTTTTCTGCATTAGAAATGCTCATAGCTCAACAGCAATTCTCCACATTGCTCTAAAACTAAAAAATATTACAAGTTTTAATGTGATCTTTCATGTGGTAGCATTGGTTTCCCTCTACAGATTTATTTTCCAAATTATGCAAATTAGGAGGCGGCCATTATGAAAGTCGTGTATAGATGCACAGATGAGGTCCTTACGTGATGACAACTGTCACGCCACTCGACTGTGTCGTGTCACGTCCCTTTTTGTTCCCGTCACGTTTGACGTCATTTGTGCTTCTATAAGAGAACAGGCGCACGGGAAAATGTCATCTATGTGTTAAATCAGTGTTATATGAAAAAGTCAGTAATTCCACATTCGAGCAACATGCTTTCCTACGTATAAATTTCCATTTTTTAAAGTGTTATTTTGATGCAGGAAATTTCAGTCAGTTTTTGTATACTGGCTCTTCTACGACCAAACTCACGTCTAATTTTAGCTTCTGCTTGGAACCTTTTATAGATCTGAGTGGAGTGCTAGACTGGTTCAAGAATTACCTCTGGTCGCCAGCAGCGTTTGACAGTTCATGGCGCTATTTCGAACACGCTTTCAGTCACTTCCGGTATTGTCCAAGGGTCTATTCTGGGACCCCTTCTGTTCTTGATCTACGTCAACGACCTCCCATTATCGAAGTTTTAACCATTACCAGAAAACGCAGTCCCCTACTGGTTGACGTTCCTAGCGAAAGACCTAGGCGTGACCGTTTGCAACGACCTTACATGGTCCATTCACATTCGTCAACAGATCACCAAGGCGAACCAGACCGAAAAGACCTAGGTTGCTTGGCCTACTCAGACGCTCTGCCGTCAAATTAAAGTTCCAAGTACTAGCGCCCGTCGCTGTCTGTACTTGTCCCTGGTTAGGGCGAACCTTGCCTATGCCTCGCAAGTATGGAACCCACAAACTGTCGATCTGACGTAGGATATAGAAAGAACTCAAAGGAGAGCTACAAAGTTTATTCTCCTGTTGCCCTTCCAAACAGACATCTCCTACAAATCTAGACTCTTAACTCTAAAGCTTTTACCTTTATGTTACTGGTATGAATATCTTGACCTCATCTTCTTGTATAAGGTGAAACACGGTTTAGTAACCATAGCTCCATGCAGATGTTTTGCCAAATCTTGTAAACAGGGTGAATTTAAGCATCTCTACGTTCGATGGATAACTCACTTGATCTTATTGCTTATCAGATTCCTTATGTCAAGACCCTGTGTTACCAAAATAGTTATTTTCTAAGAGCTCCCCGAACTTCGGCTACTACAAAGCAATACAGTGAAGTACTTGCGGCATTTAATCTTAAACAGCTTGTCTCAAAGCCCACGCGTACTACTCGACAGTCAGCTACTCTGATCGATATCACATCATAACAAATATACCTCAGCGTTTCACTCACACCGATGTGCTTCCGTGTCTGCTAGCTCATAACTGGAAGTGATCATGACGTTCGTGTCATGCACCAGGTTCGTACCTAGGAACAAGTTTATCCGGAATGAGCGCCAGTTTGACAAGGCAGAGTTCATTCGTGACTTTGCAAACCTTCCACTCAGTCTTGTGTACGGAGTTGACGATACGGATTTGCAAGTCGATCTTATAAATGCACTCGTCACCGAATGCCTTGACCGACACGCTCCCCTGAGACGTACCAAACTTTCCCGTCCACGTGCGCCCTGGATGAACGAACTTAACATCCGGTCACTTCAGCAGAAATGCAACTCCAAGCATGATGAGGCCCATAATTTGGAAGATAAATCTGTAGGGGGAAACCAATGCTACCACATGAAAGATTACATTATAACTAGTATTTGGTTTGAGTTTTGGAGCAATGTGGAAAATTGCTGTTGAACTATAAGCATTTGTAATGCAGAAAAATATGAAATCGAGGCTAGAAAGGCCTCCGTTGTTTTTCTCATACAAATCTCTCTAATTTCAACTGGATGTAACTTCATTGCTTTATAAGCTACAGCACTCAACTTTCACAAGTTCACTAATGTCAACATGCTCTTTCACATGGCAATGTTCATATTTTCTATACATGTGGATAAACTACCGAAACGGGAAATCACATATGCAAATTAGGAGGCGGCCATTATGAAAGTCGTGTATGGACTCGCATCCGTGAAACGAGGAATCTTCTCAAGTACATCCACCATAAAGAAAACAAAGAGGGAATTTTATCAAAGTGCACTGTCTTCAAACAAGCCCAAGGCGTATTCATGCTAAGACACTAAGACACGTGCTACATCATGAGGTCTTATTAATAAATGAGCTGAATAAGTTGAGGTCTGACTGCTCGTGCGGTCCAGATAATATTCCAGTTAAAATCATCAAGATGGTGGCCGAACAGTTGGCGTCTCCGTTGACACATGTTCTCAGCAACTGTATTTCCAAACAGATGTTCCCTACAGCCTAGAAAACAGATCGTATTAGCCCAATACCCAAAGTCAAGGAGGTTAAATCAAATAATGATCTCCGCCCAATAACCGTTCTTCCGGTGCTCTCCAAGGTATACGAACGTCTAGTGTTACGCCAGATGGCTAGCTTCCTATCTGATGAAAATGTGTTAAAGGACTCACTCAGTGCATATCGTAAAGGCCACACAACTACCATTGTCATGCTTGTCATGAGAGATTACATTATACGTGCTATGAAATGAGGTCACCATGACGATAGTTGCAGACTTTTCAAAGGCATTCGACACCGTTGCCTATGAAACCGTACTGGTGAAACTACCGACAAACAAGGCTTTTGGAAGTCCAATTTGAGATGGGTTATCAACTATTTAACTGGACGCACACAGTATGTCCAGATTGATGAAAGGACATCTTGAACAATAATAATAATATTTATTATTATTATTCTAACTAGCTCGTACTTAATCCCAAAAAGGCGAAAGTCATGCTGTTCTCCACTGCTCAGCTCTCCCGGGTTCATAATCTAGATGACTATACCATTCGTCTCTCTGTGGGTGGCAAACAGCTTGAAAGAGTTACTTCTGCTCGCCTTCTCGGGACACAAATTCAACAGCACTTAAAGTGGACTGATGATGTAAACTCTACTATATCATCTTGTTATTCTGTTTTATCTATTATTAGAAAACTGAAACAATTAGCACCTTTCCTGCTTAGGAAGCATTTAGCTGAAAGTCTCACTTTACCAAAGCTTGACTTTAATGATGTAGTGTCACACCCAATTCCGAACTAACTTGTCAAACGTTTACAGCGTGTCCAACCTGCTGCTGCTGGTTTTGTTCTCAATCGTTATGCTAGTAGAACTGATATCTTAAAACTTTGTTGGCTACCCGTCTTAGAACACAGAAAATTTCACTTGTTAAAGCTTGTATATAAGGCCCTTCATTATAGTGACTGGCCACCATATCTTCCATTAGAATTATACATACCCAATAGAACACTACGGTCAGCCAGCACTAAACAGTTAAAGGCCCACCTGGAAATGGCACCTGCCAGGATACCAGTTTATCCGTGTTCAATAATTTACCTGTAAATATTAGGAACTCTGCAACCTTTGCTGAATTTTGTCGGTTATCGGAAGGATATCTAAAGAACTGCGCTACCGACATAGTCCATTGTCAATGATTTATTTTACAATAGATACGTATAGCCATATTTTAATCCTTGTACTGTTATCATTATACATCTCAGTAATATCTTAGTCATATTTTATGTATCAACATTTTATATTTTTACATTATTTAGTTTAACAGGCGAAGAGCCACCCAGTGGAAGTACTGTTAATAAACCATTATTATTTACTGTGAATGTTTGCTTTTCATCTGCTGCATTAAAAAATATAGGTGATTCTTTTGCATGTGCAGATGCTTAGGAGCGAACCATTTAATATTTTATGGAAGAGGTGCATGGAAGATTTGAGTAAAAATGCCCTGCAAATAGTTTTCTACCAAACTCAATTCCTCACAAGGCTGCGAACGAGGAAAAATCGCATGTTCTTTGACCAAGAAAACATTCACTCACATAAAAACATCGTGCGTGTTTATTCCTTGAAAAATATCATATCAGCAATTCAAAGAGAAAACCATAACGGGTTTACCCATAGGTCAATTCTGATTCACCCTAAGTCTTTCACCCCTCCCCTGAAAGTTTAAATGGTCCAACCTGTAGAAGTTTAACTTCTGTTGACACGCGCGTCTTCTAATTTCGCAAAATTCAGTAATCTCTAGTATTATCGCGTCGAGTTCTCCCATAATTTTTCTTAGTTCTTGGAGTGTAGCTGTCATACCCACTCAGTAATGCTTCTGTGTCCTTCGTCTCAACCGTAGGAAGATAAGTGTACTTAGTCTGAGGAAAGTCAGTCGGCGTATCATTGGTCCATTTCCATTGGACGAAACAGAAGATAATACATACAAGAAGACTACAGCCTGCTGTTAGACGGAAAGTCGCCACAGCGCCGACATGATGGATTAGATAACCGCCTGCGATTGCTCCTGAACCCGTACCAAGTCCCCAGTACACTCCTTGAAGAATACCTTAAAGTAATGAAAAAATGAAATTGTGATTTTTTTTCTTAAAAATACACAGCCGTGTTACACAACTTTCGTGTAATAACTTCTAGTTATTATACGACTTGGCGTTTTTGAGTGCAAATACGGGCTAAAACGAGTGCAAATATGAAACCGTATTACGCGGGTCACAAACAGGTTTGCACAGGTTTATTCAACACTTAAAAGGTTTTGTAAGCGCGCGAGCCAATCGAAATGGGGCTGTTTGAGTAACAGCCAATCAGCTTTTAGCGCGGGAAAAACGTTTTCAGTGCGCGCCCGCCCCCGACGTCTTTTGACTTCAACTGAGGCTGAGAGGCTTCTTCTCTCGAGATTTCTTGTCTCAATATTTTCTTGAAACAGAGCAGTAAGGTAAGCCAAAACAAACTTTTTTTGTTCGTGTTAGCTGTCGTATAATAAACAATTTATTACACGAAAAGTTGTGTAATACGGCTGGAAATTTTTACTCGTCAATTTTATAAAACTGACTCGTAAATATACCCAGCCGTATTTCACAAATTTCCCTGTAATAACCTCTTTTTAAAAACAAACAATTGTGCTAAACGCGGCTCTGATTGGTCGATAGCCATGTGTTAATACAAATGACGTCACGCGTTTTGTTCAAAATCAGTTGTGTATCATCCTTTTAGCTTGCTAATTGTTGCATAACCAAAATAGATGTCGTTTTGCCTTGCATATTATAGATACACAGATGACTACACATCAAAACGTTGGGAAAACAAGAGAGAACCCAACGAGACCCAGTCATATTTGGACGTCAGCTGTGCACCTATAAGAGGACAGAACCACGGCAAATGACATCTATTTATGAAATATTCGAGATTCATACCTTGTATAGTAGTAACAGACTCCGGCGATGTAGCGCCTGCAAGATACGACGTACAAGCTGACCAAGCCATAGCGTATGTTATACCGTTTAATACCTCTATAGGAATGACCCACCAGGGATTTTGTAGCATGGTGTAGGAAGAGAATATCACGCTATATGAGATGAGAACCACAACCATTATACGAATTTGCCCGACGGCTTTAATAATTGATCCGGCAAAATAAAAAGTCAAAGTATCAGCAAAGCAACGAGAAATTATTGCGATACCCATGAGCGTCTTACTGGCTCCCAAATCCTCTAGGAACCAGTTTAGAAAATTATGACACATGCCAAAGTCTACGCCCATGATACAGGCTGCGAAAAGGCACGAGCCGTAGTGTATGTTACACAAAGCAGAAAACACACGAGCTCCTGTTGGTTTTATGTCACTGTACTTGAAATCAAAAGCTGTCGATACAAACAGCGTCATTAGCATTAATATTGCAAAAAAGCAAAAGCAGATCATGTAGTCTGTGTATTGCTCCCCACAGATGACGTGTCGGGAGCGCTCCAGCAGGATCCCGACGATGAACGAAAATGATCCGAAGCCGAGGGAGCCCCACAGTCGTTGCTTGCCGTAATTCCGTCGTTCCTCCCCTAGCATCTCGAGCAGGGACGCGTCCGCAAGAGTAAAACAAGGCGACTCTAAGAACTCCCCCACTACTATTATGATCAGTAATATGGTGAATATCCTTTTCAGTTCAAGAGTATTTGATTTTAGTAAATTCTTCATTGTCACTTTGAACTGACTTTCGGCTCCTTTATTTTCTTGAGATGACACTGAATCCAATTGCAGATGGACGGACTTTCTCGGACTATGTGATTCAACGTCTATACCTTCTCCACTGAATTCATATTTCGTTGTTGTTTCCACAACCTGCTCGATCCTTAAATGTGACCATGTTTTCTTTTTCTTTTCAAAGTCCACATCTGTTGACAATCCCAGCGTGTTTCTGTCGTCTTCGCTAATAGCGTTCTCTAGATAACTCTTCTTTTCTCCTCTATGCTCTAGCAGATTCTCCAGTGTTAAAACAACAGAGCCCGAACCACTGCTATCAGATGTCAAATCTGATTTACTTTCCTGGATATTTAGTGACGCATGCTCTTTGAGATCAACTGCTGACACAGCATAACTGCTGCTTCCCAAAGCGGTTACATCAGATAAAACATTATGATGAATAACTTTTGCATTGGAGTCCGCCATTGAATCCTGATGCAGGCTGTCTAAAGTCTTCAGGCTTCCTTTGTGGCTTACGAGGATCGAGGCAAGCTTATGAGAGAAATCTTTATTTACGGTAGAAAATGGCAAAGCTGAGGCTTCGGTTGAACTCTCCTGGCCCGAGAACTCAGCAATATCATTAGTCTTCATGATGCTTGTCAGCATTTGAGAGAGATGCGACATGTTTCTTTCTTTTTCCTTCTTTGAAGGAATACTACCATCCCGCGTTTTTGAAACTATAGACAAAGTCCGATGCAGCAGTTCCTCATTAGATTTGCTGATATTAAAAGAAACGTTCAAAGAACTTTGAATCGCTTTTGAAATGTGATTCTCTACTTGAACCTTCAACCTCTTTGCAGCTTCTGTAATATTACTTGCAAAGCTGAAATCATTAGTTTTCCACAATACTTTTTGATGGTTTCCAGAGGATTCTCCGTCCTCGCTTGTCAAAGTTTGAACGTCATCAAACTTGCTGTTTTCTTTCCCTATGTCTGGAAGCTCAACTCTAGAAAACTCAATAACTGCTGGTTGTGATCTTGGCTTGTGCCTCGGTTTTGACAATGCCTTGTTATGGCTTGCATCATCTTCATTCTTTGCAGTCATTTTTCCATATTTCTCTGATGGAATATGTTTGCTTCCGTCACCAGCAATATGAACACCTGTTGAATCTTCTGGTTCCCTGGCATCCTGTCCGCTATTCATTCCTGAGGCGCTGTCCAACGCTTTGTTAATTTCGACTCGTCTTTTATTATTCGATATTTTCTCATTCAAAATGATAATTCTCCGAGGTAAATGTCTTCCCTTAGGTTTCACATTATGTTTTGAGTCGCTCGAACTTCCTGGAGGGCTGCTGGGGTGATTTGATTTCAAGCTATTATTGCGGTCCGATGCATTGGTTTTACCAACGAGGGTGTTTTGAATTTTCGAGATTGTATCTTGTACAACTTGTTCTCCATTTTCCTCTTTCGTAATGCTATGAATTTTCGAAACTGGTGCCCCATTATCGGCCAAAGTAGTATTGGTCTCAGATAAACGTGTGTAAGTTTTATTTTTACTGCTTAAAATGTTCTTCTGCTTGTTGTTCAAAGTCAAAGTTAATCCGCCACTCAATGTTTTACTCATTGAGCTGAGTTTTCGTGCAACTCTGCCGAAATGCTCCAATTGTTGAGTTTTTGAAGCACGCACGTTTTTAACGTAAGAAACTGACTTCTTCAACACTGCCTTCGCCTGTACAATTTTTGATTTAGCCCTAGAAGTACCTCCAACTTTAATTCCCATTCGGTGAAACGGAACGACCACAAGATCGGGACTCGCTTCGACTTCATCCCCAACAATTGAATAGCTCGTTCTCAAAGACAACACGGAACGTCTGAAGAAGCCCGTTTTCACTTTGGTGTAGTTTACAAAGTGTGATAAGTTCCCATTCTGTAATCGTACCTCACATATTTCGTCCGTGGGCTCTACGAAAGCTAAAGCCAGAGTCATTATTATCCAAGCCAAAACCGACATGACTAAGATAGCCTTGCGTTTTCGATACCTATCAGCCGTTATTGCCCAAAACGGTGCACTGGCGAACTGCACAATTGGTCTGAATCCTATGAGAAGTCCCACTTGGCTTGCAGGGAGACCTATTTGCCTGAAATAAACTGTCAAGTAGGGAAATAATGAGCCAAATCCACTAAGAAAGAAGAAATAGAATGCTTTGTAGACCAAAAGATCTCGGTTGATACGGCCAAATCGTGGTCTTTCCATCTCAAAGCAGCAATAATGTCCTCCTTTTTGCTAATAGAATGGCTGCCTATTCCTGCATTTTCCTCTAATTATAAGCTGCTCTTTTCCTGAGATGTTGAAGATTAATTAGCCGAAGACATGTTATTGTTCGTTTGGAATAATCGCTACTTTCGTGTCCGTTACGTGTGTAGCAATATAATCAAATTGTTCTTCACATAACAGCGAGGTTATGTTATGAACTTAAAATAGTTCACAGGTGGGTAATAAAATATTTATCAAAAGGTCAACCTGACAGTACCAGTTCTCTCAAGCCTCTTATGACTGGTTTTACCATCAGAGGAAGACAAGCGTCCACTCCTTCATTGGTATCAGTTACAATTCGTCAAACTGATTCCGGCATCCGATTTCGTGACTAGCATAGTTTTCAAACCTTATTGCAGAAGTACAGCTTTGTTTTTTAGTAATAGAGATAGTTTCAAGTCGATTTGAACGATTTTTTCCCTATGATTGGTTGAATAAATTTAGGAAATTCCTTGTGCTCATTGACTTCCAGTCACGCAGGTGATTTCACAAATGAATTTTGTGAATTCCATATCACTTCCTTTGTTCTGTACCAAACTTCCCCTCTAAAATTTGAAAAGGGTGCTACTAATATTATTTTGGTGTCTTAGTTTAATTCAAATTATTTATTATCTGGTCACTCCGTATATGCCTGTCCTTCAATTAACGTCCAGATCGATGTTTACAAACATCTGATATCAACAAGTGTTCGGTCAGTGACGTCGCAAGCAACATGTAAAAATGTTAATCAAGATTTACTTTACCAACGGATACAAACATATTTTAATCGTCCGAAACTAAAAGTGTGTGGTTCAATTGAATGCATATGTATGATTTTAAGTGGTGACGAAGAGGGTAATGCTATTTCTAATATCTTTTTGGCGTAGCAAGCTTACAAGAGGTTGTTTTACTTAATGATTGCAGATGAGGCACACAAACTATTATATTTGTTTCTTAGATTTCATCCTTTTCCGTCAAACTAATGTCAGGAAGATTGCATGGTCAAAATCCACCATTTTGACCAAGCATATGAAATAATTTTGATTCGTTGATAGTTACTTAATTACCACTATTTTCTTCAACTTCGTGTTCATGCTATCTGATTGTCGTTGGTCTTTACATCATTTTATAAAAGCTGCTTTAGTGTAAAGTTCTTCCTCTATTCATTTCATTGACTTAAAAAGTATTCAAGCTAAAACATTTCGAAGCTACTTTTACATACCACTTTTTCAAACTCTTTCCTAGGATTTCAGATTCGGTAAAAATAAGTTTCTTAAGTGTCAGCTAACGTATCGCCAGTTTGAACGCTGCTAGAACATACATGTACTGACCATTACATCACTCATACTGCTGAGCCGGTATTTTGCAGTCGTTAAATATTTAACGCTAGCTGCTGTACCGTAAAAAAATATTATCCAGACGGAGTTGATAACAGCTGTATTTGGTTAACCGGTATTACGTAATAATGTAGGATTTCGTTTAAAGTTTTGACACTACTTACATGCGTGATAGAGCGTGAGAATCAACCAGGTATCGTTTCACGTAACGAAACGCAACGATTAACTTAATGTTGTGCCCGCACTGCATGGTAAACACTGAAGCACCAATACCGCTTATTAAAGTGCATCTAACCCCTTTTGCGATTTTTATACATATGAATCTTTGAAAGGTTTTGAGTAGTTCTGCGAAGAAAGTTTTGGCTTACAAAGAATACTTCATGACCGCGTAAGAAAAAACCTGGGTCGATTCTGGATCTTACGTCATCTAATTCATTCGACTTTGCAATAAGTTGAATAAATGTTTAGCATTTTGTCTAAAATAACTGTTTTCTTTGCTAACAACTCGCAGACCGTATAAATTCTCTATATATCGATGTTGTTGTGGTAGAAAGGCGCCATGGAGAATAATGCATTAATGAGGTGACGTAAGATCCAGAATCGACCCAGGCTTTTTCTTACGCGGTCGTGGGTCAGGAAAGGTCAAATTTTCACCATTTCAAACAAGCCTAGAACATAGAGTATTCTCTGTAAGCCAAAAATTTCTTCGCAGAAGTACTCAGAACCTTTCAAAGATTCGTATGTGTAAAAATTGTAAAAGGGGTTAGTTGCACTTTAACGGACTTAAGGTGCCTCTAAGCCTTCTTGACAGTTTTCTACTTATGAACCTGTGAAAGGTTTTGAGTACTTCTGCTAAAAAATAATTGGTTTACAGATAATACTCTATTTTCTACGCTTGTTTGAAATGCTGAAAAACTGACCTTACCTGACCCATGACCGCGTAAGTAAAAACCTGGGGTGACGTCATCTCATTAATGCATTATCCTCCATGGCGCCTTTCTATCACAACAACATCGATTTATAGAAAAAATACAGTTTGTGAGTTCAGTGTTAGTAAAGAAAAAAGTCATTTTAGACAAAATCCTGGGTATTTGTTCAAATAATTGCAAAGTCGAATTAATTATATGACGTCACCCCGGGAATCGACCCAGGCTTTTACTTACGCGGTCACGGGTCAGGAAAGGTAAGTTTTTCAGCATTTCAAACAAACGTAGAACATAGAGTATTATCTGTAAAACCAAAAATTTCTTCGCAGAAGTACTCAAAACCTTTCACAGGTTCATAAGTAGAAAAATATCAAGAAGGGTTAGGGGCACTCTAATAAGATATTTATCATATGGTACAAAGGTATACTGAACCAGCTTTGCTTCAATGTTGCCGTCTGTACGTAAAGTGATGGACAGCAAACTAACCAATCACAGCTTACGAAACTACCTGGCCATATAATTAGCATAAATGCTGGGTAGCTCTTTTGATGATCGAGGAATACTAACAGACTTTTGCAGACTGTCGCATAGCCCTCCATTTCTCCATTTCCACCTCATTCGGTATAATAGATCTGATTAGAAGTCCGATGAATTTCTAATCTCATACAATACACCGCCTCCCGGTATACAATATACCGCTTCCCGGTATACAATACACCGCCTCCCGGTATACAATACACCGCTTCCCGGTTAGCTCAGTGGTTAAGCGCGGGTCTGTAATGGTCTAGGGTTCAAACCCCGGCCGGAGCAACACTGGCAGCGTCTTAACGGAGTGACCGAGTAGAAGGTGCTGCCTTTGTGTTCGAACTACATGGTTAGATCTTCACATCGATCAATAGTTGGCCCTCGGGGCTTTGAGCCTCTTGAGATTCTCCGTGCACCTTCGAGTGGTAAAACAAAATAAATCATAAATAAATAAATATTTAACCAGTTTTTGACACTATCAGTTCTTATACAACAACAACAATTCATTATTTGTATTCTCGCGGAAAGAGATTTTAAAGTAAATTACAATGTTTTGTAATTAAGAGTACTGGAATATCAGCAGTAGCTGACATATAATCGTGTCTGGTATTCCCAAAATAGTACGACTTTTAGACTCAAAATATCTCAGTCGCAAGAAAGTAGAGATCTTCCATTTCTGCGAAACAATGCTGCAGACACGAGAAGAAGCTACTAAGAGTATTTGTTTGTTCATATATCTTATTAAAGTGATCCTCGTTTGTGAAAATTTGTACTCGTTGTCGTACTCGTACCGCGTCGTACTCGAATGTAAAGCTCACTAATGACTGAGATGCAAATACAAGATAGGAGGAAGAGAACTGAATAAAATATGTAATATTTCTCTAAATGTAGCTGTGGTTGTAGCCTAGATTTGAAGAGTTTTTTTGTTTCAATGTAACCTAGATTACAGCTCCATCATATCTTAAGCTAAATTTACCATAATTAGTAAGTCCGAAAAGTAGTCAGTCAGTAATACGATGATTTTGAAGCTAATTTGGTACTTTTTTGTTTATGAATTTTGTTAACTGGAACTAGGGTCCTCCGCAGGCAAGTATCATGAAAAGCGAACATAAATGTAGCTGAAAGGAGGGATATCTTATTCCCTCTTAGACAACTGATCTAAAAGCGCGGAGGGTACCCCCATAGTACACTGTATGGGTGTATGGTTTCGAGCTGTTTTAGTCTGAAATAGGGTCAGAAATTTCGCTTTAGTCTGGCCATGGAATATGGTATGATCTTGACAGGGAAGTACGAGAATTCACATTTTCATATATTTCTCTTGTTATGAAATAGCGTAGTACAGGTCTGAAAAAGGGTATGGAAAATCTTATATTTTGGTCTGAAATAGGGTCAGGGGTTTTTAGACTCCCGCCCAAACTTCCTGTGAGTACGAACTGAAAAGCAGGCGTTCAAAAATCGAAAGAAGTAAGAGTGAATGTATGGTTTTGGGTAGCCTGTCAATCAGGCTCTCTTAGGGGTGAGGGAGTGGGGGAGAAGAGGGAAAGGACGGAGAGGGAAACTTCTCTTCTCCCTCCCTAAGAGAGCCTGTTCTGCCATACATTCGCTCTTATCTTTGCAATTTGTGAAAGCTCGCCGCACTCTTATTATCAGACCAATCTTCCTCAAACTCGGTAAACTTACTAATTTTAATGCGATCTTTCTTGAGATGTTGTTCCGTTTCTTAATCAGATTAATTTTTGACACTCGGTCCCTGCCCCTTCCTCAACTCCGAAATGGCTAATATACGTGTTTTACTAGTAGACAGTGAAATAACTCCGTTAGTACTGGATGAATGAACTTTATTTACCATGGATTGCACTGAAGAGAAAGACGTATTAATCATAAACTTATCTAACATATAAATTAAATTATCACTATGATTAAGCCAATTAAATAATGTTGTACTGAATGAATAAAAATATAAGAGATTTAATAAGGAATATTTACCTAGAGATACATTTACGATCCATAAAAAAATGTAGTTATTACAAAAAAAGTTATTCTAGATTTGAAATAGATAGATAGATAGACACTATAGATAGTCCATATACATGGAGACGGTTTTAATGAAGCTTGCAACATTTTACGGTATTCTAATGAGGTTACAAATGATGCGCAATCAGTGCCACTAGTTGAACAAATTATAGACATACGTACAGCCCAACTTAGTAAATCTCCGTGACACAAACCCCCTAGCAACAAACTACTGTAACACAACATAACAAACGAAAACAAAGAAGCTTTAAGACACAAGGCTTTTCTGAAATCTACACACACAAAAATGGTGAATTTACTGTCGGACAGCAGTTGAAAAACAAAAGCAGTGTTGCAAGCGAAAGACTGAAAACTGAGCCTCTTTTTAGGGATCGACCTTGCGAAAAAAAGAACTGAAGTCGTGACAATTTTTCTAAGCAATGCATATCCCTAATGCATATCCCCAATGCATATCCCCAATGCATATCCCCAATGCATATCCCCAATGCATATCCCCAATGCATATCCCCAATGCATATCCCCAATACATATTCCCAATGCATATCCCCCTATTATGATCAAAAGGAATAGCTGGCACATGGATACATTAGTTTTTACGCCAGAAAATCAGGTCATTTGCTTCACTGACAATAGAATTACAAACAGCATACATATCTACCTTAGTATTAGGTTTAGCATATTCTATAGCTAGCTGTAATCACTCCATTATAAAAAAAAATCAGGGGTCATGTATAAGGCCAACCATAGTTAAAGGGGCTGTGTCACGGTAATAGACTTTACATTCGCGTTCCGGGCCAGAAACAGCTTTTTCCACCGATATTTATATGAACTAACGAACCTCTCGGCCATGTGGGATGCTTAATAACAAATGAATATGCAAAAATGACTAACAAATAGTGTATATATAAACAGTCTCCAGAGAAAATATTGAAAATCTTTTCAATCAAGCATTGAGGTAGGGAGGTTTAACTGTTTGTATCCAATTAACAACCACCAACCGAGCGATTACTCGATACATGCGCAGTACCATGACATAGCCCCTTTAATAGAGGGGAATGGTTAGGAAACCCGGCAATCTTCAAAGGGCTAACAAAGGCGCTGAGATTTATGTTGGAAGGGGTAAGACAAAAGATTGTGCACGGCCATAGTTAATTAGCGTCCCCTGAACCCACACGTTTCTATTGGCTGATTGATTAACGCATTGGAATTTCTATTGTGTTTTGTGCACGGTAATGGTTAAAAAAAGCTAACAAAGACATACAACAAAGAAGGTCGCTGGGTTTCATAACCATTCCACTCTTTAGAACATGGTCACACTCACTCGACCAATCAGCGTTCCCAATTTCAGCTGTCTAAATCCTATAGTTAAGTAATTAGTATTCTCTATATAGAGAATAGTAATAAGGCTACGAAACAATAGAAAACAATATTATTTCGAAATGTTCAGAGTTTCTTAAAGTAGTTGCCAATAATTTCAGTAAAAAATGTCTCGTGGATGTGACCAAATTCTAAGACGGTTAGATAATGAACACTCGAGTTCTATGTGATTTAGAGTGCTTCGCATTTTAGATAGAAAACCACTCACGCTAGCGCGCTCGCTGTTTTCTATCTAAATGCTAGGCACTCTAAATCACATAGAACTCTCGTGCCATTATCTAACCCTTACATTAACTATGGTCCAACTAAACAGCATAAGAATCCCAGTCGGCGAGGAGACAAGTCGACTGGCAAATCGACGAGTCCATCGTATTAATTGCTCGTATTAATTGTTCGTATTAATTGCATCGTATTAATTGCTCGGCCACGCTGTCTCTCTTATCGAGCAAAGAGATGTCATCAGTCATCATAGTTTCTTTTTCCATTCTGCTCTCTTTCGCATATTTGTCTTTCTTCCTTAAGGTTAGCTTTTAAAATGGGGGTGCGCCACATGAGCGCCGTATAGGCGCGTGACTCCCTCCCCCCCCCCCCCCCCCCCCCTCCCCAAGAAAATTTGAAAATGTAAGGTCTCCGAAATGGCATTTCCTGCATTTTGAGACCGCTGTAAAGCAAAGTTAAAAGGTCTTTAAAATGCCATTATCGTTTGCCCTCAACACGCTTGGACGCCATCTTGGATCACCGTGTAAGAACCTCAACCTCGTGGGAGATTTTGCTCCAACAGAATCATGGGAAATTAGCGGTACCAAGTCCCTGAAAAGGAGTATTAAAACACTGTTGGGAGTACTATTGGGCGAAAATAACATTGCAAATGGACAATATTTACAGAGTTTAACGGTTCTAATAATCGCAAATAAATAGAGAAATGCAGAAGAACGACAAAAGTGGGGTGCATCCGCACTCCTCGCCCTCCCTAGATCTGCCCTTGTTCACTTTAATCCAAAAACCAATGTTTTCCCGATTTTCTCGGCATCTCCAATCATTGGTGAAGTAACCTCAGTTCTACTATCAATATATCTTCCTGGCGGAACCACCTCACATTTCGCGCCACCACACAGGCCTGCCAACCGGCTCATCAGAGTAGTGTAATAGTTGCGCTCAGGAAAGTGCAGTTCTCGTAGTCCGATTGTGAATATGACGGCGGTAATGAGAGCGAGAGCTGTGAACAGACGGAGAGCCGCTCCTGGACCGATGAGACTGGTCAGATTGCTACCTATAAGTATGCTCAGGCCATTGCCAATTCCCCAGTAAGCGCTCTGGAGAAATCCTACAAAAAAGTACCATGCATGAGAAGAACATTGTTAGTAAGGTGGCTCATTTGTTAGTATTGTATCAATTTCAATGACTCGTGTGAACAATCTTTGACAACATTTTCCTTTTTAATACTAAAAGTGTGATTGCCTCTTGCTTCATACCGCATGCACTCGAATATGTTTTCATTTGAAAACGCAAACATTTGAAAACGTATTCGTGTGGACGGGACATCGTTTTCAGATCGATTCGACCTGACCATGTTCTCTATCTTACCCAGTTCAAACGCCGATCTTCTCATGAGCCGAACTTAATACGTGAATTAAGTTTATGAGAAGTTCGACGTTTGAATCAGTTAAAGTGCATATAAGCCCTAGCCAGTTATCTTTGATATCGATTGTACATGAAGTGGATAGTCCAACGGTAGAATATTTCTTGATTTGGGTGTTGCGTCTAAGAGATCACCGACATCACTTATCATACAAAAGCATGCTGGTAGAGACAAATTACCTATTTTTAAATTATAATTATATTTTTTTATGAAGCCTATCAAAGTGATTTTACAAAAAAAATCTAAATTAGAAAATAGCTTAATTCACAAGCACAATAATAATAGCTTAATTCAGCAAATGTCGGTGATGACATCACATCATTAGCATATTGGAAATATAAACCTTTATATCTCGAAGACGCAACATCCAAATCAAGAAATCAACCGTTGGACTATCCACTTCATGAACAATCGATAACAAAGATAACTGGCTAGGGCTTATATGCACTTTAAGTTCGACAGATTGTATTAAGATCGATACAGCCGTTAAGTTCGACAAGGGCCGTCGGAAATTACGACTTTGCATGGAGCGACTCTGATTCAAACGTCGAACTTTTCATGAGCCGAACCTAATGCATAAATTATTATAATGTTGTATAAATTATTATAAGTTATTATACTGTTGTATAAATTGTTATAATAGCTTTTTCATTCCCAGAATGCCTTCCGCCCCTGAAATGCATGCGCAGAAGATGTGGAAAAACATGGCTGCCTGGAGATGAAGACATCTGGAGTTCATGTTTTGTGACAACTAAATACTACTGCATGAATTGCTGTTACACAACCCAGCACGATTCTGATTGGCTGTCCTTGCGACTAAACCATGCAAGTGCTGAAACAATCTACAATTTGTCTCGTCTCGATTCACATTAAACCCAATGAGAATCGAGGAAGATTATAAAGACACGTTTGATTGATGAAAGACAAAACTCCAACTGAAGAAAGTCTGGGTCGCGTAAACATGAAAGGCGCTTTAATTCCAAACTTTGCCAAATGCGTTTATAGGAAAAGTTGAGGATTATTTTTCATGGGAGTCTATCCGGCAGAATCCTTATACGAGAACTACAAAGCTTTCTAAACATTAGTATACAGAATCTATACAGAATAGAAGGTCTTATTACCCTACCTTGTACAGTTGCAGTACAATCAAAAGGTGCCGAGTTAACAAGATACGTAGCACACGCAACCCACGATATCCCGTATGTAAACCCGTCTATAAACCCGAGCGGTACAATCTGCCAGGGACTGGAAACGAACGAGCTGGCAAACAGATTGAAGGCGGTTACCACAGGGATCCCAAACAGAACGTTGATTGTCCCAGCCCTGTTGAGAATCATACTGCTCATGAAGAAGGCTATGGGTTCGCCTGTGAAACGAAAGAAATTAATAGCGAGCACAGAACCGTATTTTACTTCAGAGACTATTAGAAAGGAGTGGTAGTAGCTCCCTAAGAGGGAATGCGAGAATCCCATGAAGCAGACCGCCGCTAGCAGAGTGCCATGGTGTCTGTTGTAGAAGATTGACTTCAGTCTGTGACAAGGTCTTGCTGCTGGCTTTGTGTAAGGAAAATCAAACCTTACTATCACCACTAGAGTTACAATTGTTACGAAGCAGAAGAAGCAGAAGCAGATGATGTAGTCGAAATACAACTCTCCACAAGCAGGTCGCATTGATTTCTCCAGTAAAACACCAACGATGAAGAAGAATACCATGTAACCCAGGGATCCGAACAGCCTTTGCTGTCCGTAAGAGAATTTCTCCTCATGTTGCTTGCTCAGCAAAACAGCGTCTAGTAAAACGAGTAAAGGGCATGAAAATAGCTCAACTATTGCCATCATGGCTAAGGCCAGTACAAATATCTCGTGTAATCTCGCAGGACTATCCCTTAGTACATTTCTAGTTGTTACTTTCAAGCCATGTTCTTCGGGTTTAATCTCTTGAGCTGTGATCTCGATGGTTTCGTGTTTCAGGGGATCGAGCAATGCGAAGATGTCCAGATCCTTTTCTCCTGACCCGATGAGCCCACTTCCTGATGTATGCTCGTCCTGCTCGTCTGTCGACGTGTCTGAGGTGGATCCAGGCTCCACTTCTGAAATATCCATAGGTTTAACTGTGCTTTGCAAATCAGGAAGCAATGGCATTTCGTTTATTTCCACAATCGATCTCCGTCTACGGAAGAAACCTGTTTTCATCTTTGTATAGTTGATGACTTTAGTATCGGTGTTATTGACTGAGATTAGCTGGCAAATTTGTCCGGTTGGTTCAAGGAAAGCCAGCGAGATGGTAACAACTAACCAAACGAACAGCGAAAACTGGATGAGCATCTTCTTGGAGATGTACCGATCTCCGATAATTCCCCATAATGGACTAAAGAACAGCTGAACTGCCGGACGGATTCCAGAGAGAGCTCCAATCTGACTAGGAGACAGTCCAATCTGGCGAAAATATCCTGACAGAAATGGGAATGTCGTCCCCACAGAGCTATAGAAAAGGAAATAAAAGTACTTAAAAACCAGTAAGTTCTTGTCAATTTTTGTGAGAGTCCCATTTGTTTGAAGAACGAGTTTCTTTAAGGACAAAGGAATCTCACTCGCGCGTCTTTTACCAGGCGTATCACATCCATTTCGTTCTTTTTTCTCATGGCTAATCTCCATTTCCATCATTAAGTTTTTACTTTTCCTTCCCAAATGTCCTTTGTGGTTTTATGATTTAATAGCCAGGACAGTGACTACAAACCATTTGCCTGAAATTAGAAGTATTCGCCGCGACAGCAACATCCATTAGATCAGGATAAACATAAATTTTGTGGTATTGTAAAACTGTTAGGATGTCACCCGCAGCCTGTAACATCCGGGAATTCCGAGACGGGTGGTGGAAAAATGGCCGGTGGTCCATGGTAGAGCCTGGTGATGTGTCATGGGACGAAGGAGACCAGTTTCGGTAACTGAAATCTCATTGAAATTGAAATAAAAGCTCTAAGATGTTTAATCTCGATTAGATTTTTTGTAGGTCAACCCATAGCTAGTTATAATTATTTTCTTCTTCTTCTAGCAATGGCCACTTTTCTCAAACAATGTCAGAAAACAGACTTAACAGGCGCTTCAGTTTTTGAGTCGGATGTTCGTACAGGATAAAAAAGGTCAAATTTAACACCAATTACCAGCGAAATCTGGCAGAAACCTGTTGTAGAACTTTTAGTATCGAGATCGTCATAACTTGTTGAATATTTGGATTGTGATGCAATGCTTTCACCTGTGTCCATCAAAGCGTGTTGTTTAGAAGAGGTTGTCAAAGCCTGTTCAATTCATTGATAAACATTACAGAAGCAATGTCGACTGCTGAGTTGAAATATAATATTCTGTTAGGACTATGTATACCAAATGTTTGCCGTTTGCTCCGCAACAGCAGCCGCCCTTCGCTTTTTAGGTGCAATACCGATCGCTATAAGCGTAGTTTTTTTCCCGGCAATGTGCGCCAACATCCATAGTATGTAATATGTGAATTTTGTATCTCTTAGGTTTCCAGTGTTTCTCAAACTATTAGCTTGGTATATACACAGTGTTTAGACGTTTATATATTAATTATAAGTAGATACACGTAGTTTTATTAACTTTACCTTTGTAAGTAGTTTTTCTATTTTACTGCATGTAGCCCAGTTCTCATATACCCTGTGTTTTCTATTTTTGTATTATATTGTAAAAATGATTGCAATTCACCTAGGTGCTATGATCTTTTTTTGATAAAACACCAACTTTTTAAATTGAGAGTGCCGACAAAGTCTTAGTCTTACATGCATGGATAAGGTGTAGCCTTATCATTATTAATATTACCATTATGATGTAAGTAACTATTATTTAAGTATTATCTATTCTTATTCTTATTATTACTATTACTACTAGTACTATTATTATTTTATTATGCAAGCTCCGTAATAAAATTGAAAAAAATCAGGTTGCTTTCTTTCCTTTTTCTCAAGCAAAATCATCCACAAAGACAGAAGAAAGCTGAAGTACCAAACCTTCGTGAATCACGAACGGCAACCGAAAGTCACATTTCCCCCTTTTGGATTTTTGGCGCGCGTTGACGTCATCACGACCGTAACGTCAAGCCACAAATGTCAAAATAGGAGTATACGAGGAAAAGGACCCACACTATAAAATGACCTCAACCAGGTTGAAACACCTTCACTTGTCAATCAGTCTTTGTCAAGTGAACATCTCTGTCCAAAGCTCTGCAGCATGTGATGCTCCGCTCGAGTGATCTCTGACATTTGGTAACACGCAAAATTCAAATTGAAAATTTGAATGTCTAAACATCCTGCTATTTACTTTTTCTTGGCTTAATTTAATTTTAGCTTCAGTAATTTAGTATTCTAACTGGAGAAGACTGATCACTTGCTTACTTGCTTGACTGCTCTGAATTTTAAATTCAAATTTAGAATCCCAAAGCGCGAGAAATGGGAGGGTCTTTTCTCTTTTATAGTGCAGGTTCTTGTACTGAACTGCTTGGATTTCATTATTCAGGCATACGTTTTTCGTTTTTCTTTTAAAGGCTGCAACTCCATTGAAAAAGCCGCAACTGAATCCCTTTGAGTACAGCATTCGAGATATCCGGTTTTCTGGTGGTTTTCTGCTTTTTGGCACCGTACACTTTTTGCTAGCACAAAAGGAATAACTTCTAAGGCATTCTCCAAAAAAAAACGAAAAAGGCCTTGCAATTAATTTAATTCTAAACCATAGCAAACACAGGCCAATGGTTTTGTCTGAAATTTGCTTGTGGTTTTATATATTATATGTGACAGGTTACAGCAGGTATTTTAAAGATTACTAATACGAGCTTGGAAACTAAATATTTGCCTTAGAAGATTTCTCAATTTAGGAAAGTACCAGGAGATTTCAAAATTTACCTAAGAATCTTTATACATCACTTGAAGATAAGAAATCAGAAGCAAGTGGGGAACCATGGGCTTGGACAAAGAAGCAGAGGAAACTCCTGCTTCAGAGATCGAAGAATCACAAGATGATGAGATTCAGAGCTGTAAAGACAAACTAGTTAGCGAGTTTCGAATTGACACAGGACTTCTATCGTACAAGGCATTTTATTTCTTGTTCTTCGGTGGCTTCGGGGCCTCATTTCCGTACATGCCCTTGTACTTTCGGCAGCTTGGACTCAACGCAAGTCTAGTAGGAATTTTGGCAGGAATTCGACCTCTTATTCAATTCGCAAGCGCACCATTTTGGTCTGTAGTCTCAGACAAATTCAGAGCGCGAAAGCTTGTGCTGTTGTTCTCTATTATTGCTTGGCTTGTCATGACCTTAGCTCTTTTGATTCCGCAACCACATAATACCGTTTGCAAAATGACCACGAAGAGTGATAAATCAGGTGAAGTAAAATCACATATTTCAAGACCAAGACCAGAAGCTGAAACGGAATATTTTCAACGCCTACACCACATAAGTCCAAAACGAAGCCAGTATGAACTTGGAACGAAACGACTTGGAGTAATTCGGACGGCAACAAAACCGTTGTATAAATACGAAGAAAAGCAATCTTTTCGTTTTAGAAGGGGACATCCCAATCAAGCTAAATCATTACATTTCCACAATGATTCTGTAGCCAAAATGCGTGATTGGAAATACCATCTTATTAGAGATCCACACGAAATTAATAAGGTTTTCATGTGGTTGATGATACTGATCGTAGTTGGCGAATTCTTAGAAGCACCAACGTTTATTCTGGCCGACACTGCTTTGCTTCAAAAGCTTCAAGAAAGAAGAAAGCATTACGGAAAGACGCGTTTATTTGGTTCTCTTGGTTATGCAACGGCGTCTTTCATTGTCGGTGCAGTGCTGGATATGTCACGTTACAGATACTGTGGCGAATCGATGAATAATTATAACTATTTATTTTATATTTTCGCTGTCGTAATGGGACTTGCGTTTATCTTCGCTGCAATATTGTTTGAGTTCAACTATGATGAAGATGAAGAAGGAGGAAAAATCGATGAGTGTGCGGTATGGAAGGTCTTACTAGAGCCAAAATATTCTTTCTTTATGGTAATAGCTTGGTATTTAGGGTTCAGCAATGGACTGATATTTAACTTTCTCAACTGGTATCTTGAGGATTTGGGAGCTAGTAAGTTACTAATGGGATCGGCGACGACCATGAGAGCTACAGGACTTGTGATTGCATTTTTCGTTAATTCTTTCCTGACGGATCGATTGGGACACATTGCTGTCTCATTCTTTTCAATACTCTCGTACTTTGTGTTATTCATATCTCTGGCCGTCATGCGTAACCCATGGTGGGCGTTTCCGTTAGAATTTTTAGAGGGATTAACATACGGGACGTCGTGGTCGACGTGCGTTACATATATGGCGGGGGCTACTCCTATGAGCGGCGCTGCTACAATGCAAGGTCAGATGAGGCGTGATTATCGAAGCTATAATAAGTCGTAGGTCCTTAAATAATTCCTTAAAGTGCACCTAACCCCTTTTGCAATTTTCATACCTATGAATCTTTGAAAGGTTTTGAGCAATTCTGCGAAGAAATTTTTGGCTTACAGAGAATACTCTATGTTCTAGACTTGTTTGAAATGGTGAAAATTTGACCTTTCCTGACCCATGACCGCGTAAGAAAAAGCTTGGGTCGATTCTGGATCTTACGTCACCTCATTAATGCATTATCCTCCATGGCGCCTTTCTATCACAACAACATCGCTATATAGAGAATTTATACAGTCTGTGAGTTGTTAGTAAAGAAAACAGTTATTTTAGACAAAATGCTAAATATTTATTCAACTTATTGCAAGGTCGAATGAATTAGATGACGTAAGATCCAGAATCGCCCCAGGCTTTTTCTTACGCGGTCATGGGTCAGGAAAGGTCAAATTTTCACCATTTCAAACAAGCCTAGAACATAGAGTATTGTTTGTAAGCCAAAAATTTCTTCGCAGAAGTACTCAAAACCTTTCAAAGATTCATAGGTATAAAAATTGCAAAAGGGGTTAGGTGCACTTTAAACAATTCCTCAGTAGAGGGTTATGCTAGTCAGGCCTATGTGTTAACAATCATATCTAGACCATCATAAGATCATTAAACTTGTGCCATCATCAGTATCATGTCATTGTTCTTCTCGTCGATTCTTTCCATAACTTTGATTTATCATTCTTGTTATCTTAATTATCATCTTTAATCGTCACTATCATAATAATCTTGTTATAGCATCCTTCTGGAGAGTTTGACACCATTTGCATTGTTATTACAGTACTGTACATGTAATTGACCTATATCATTATGACGTCACGGCTTGTTTATGAGGGGAACAGAATCGATATGAACAATAGAATTTTGAACTAAATCTGCTCTGCTGAGGAAAATTTCACTTCGAATTGTCTGGTTTCCAGATATCAGCTGTATCAATGTTTATCCCACAATATTTACCGTATTTGGTGGCTGTTACCGCTATTCTACGTTCTACAAAATGCATTTGATAGCGATTTCCTTTGTGTTGTTGCTGTTTTGTCCCCCTCCCACGACCGTGATCCTTAGCGTTTAAACAATAGATTGTTTTGATTTGACGTCATAATGATATAGGGCAATTAACAATTAGACTACTCGCTCTCAGTTTCTATGGTCGATAGTTGACTCGGAGCGTAATTAGTAGAAACCAACTAGTAGTTCAATCTTAAACTGAAGCAAGATTGTTTGAACATTTCGACGACTTCTTAGCCATTGTTTTGCCTTTGAAAACCGGATTTTTCGTTACTCACTATCTATCACTTCGCTACTCACTATCTATCACACTATCTATCACACTATCTATCACACTATCTATCACACTATCTATCAGTGTAAAAACTGCCTCTAACTAGAGGGCCTGAATGGGGTTAACTGGCTACTGACAAACGGCCTTAAAAATAACTGACAACTGGCAAATGACAATTTTTTTACTGACAACTGACAACCAAAAAATAACTGACAACTGACAAATTTGGTTTTTGTGGGTCAAACATTGTAAATTTTCTCTAGTAATGATTAATTAGGGCTAACTGACAACTAACAAATGGCCAAAATTTTAACTGACAACTGACATGTAGACCCCCCCATTGAGACCCTCTAACTAGCTCCTGCACACATGCACCTATATAATTGTTCTACTTAGTTTACATTAATATCTTTAAATTTTGGCACCTTTAACTTAGAGTTTGTATATATATCGTATGGTATTAGTATAGCTAGACTTGCTTACTTATTATTGTATATACATGTATGTAAATAGTTTGAACTAGAGTTCTCTTAGCTTTTATCCATATTGTTATGTATTAACAATATTACTATATATATGTAAATAGTTAAACTAGAGTTATCTTAGCTTCCATTCGTGTTATAATGTCATGCCCTAGCTTTATTGTCCTACTACATGTACATATTTTATATTTTGTTACTATATTAATTTGTCGAGCGTTTATATCATGAGCCCCTGGCTCGGGAGACTGGGCAACCACTTCCTGCGTTACCGACGGTAAATAAATTATTATTATTAAATAGATAGTGAGTAGCTTAGCCAATCAGATTGCAGGATTGGTGATAGAACGCTAGTTGGTTTATACTAATGTAATATTAACAATCTGTAAAGCTCCGGCAAACGAACGGACAATGATTGTTGCAGAAGCATTTGTGAATTTCGGTGTTGCGTCGGTGAGCAAACGGCAAACATTTTGTCGCGGAAGTTGCTTCACAACATATGTTGCGCGACCGGGAAAACGAAGAAACATTTGGGGTATCACTGAAATTTACAAATGTGTTTCCACGTTGGCCCAGGCCTTAAAGTGCATATAATCCCTAGCCAGTTATATTTGATATCGATTGTACATGAAGTAGATAGTCCAACGGTAAAATATATCTTGATTTGGGTGTTGCGTCTACGAGATATAAAGGTTTATATTTCCAATATGCTAATAATGTCACGTCATTACCGACATTTGCTGAATTTCTTTGTGCTTGTGAATTCCTAATTTTAGATATTTTTTTGTAAAATCACTTGATGAAGCTTCAATTCTAACTTTAACTCGTAATTCCCGACGGCCCTTGTCGAACATAACGGCTGTGTCGATCTTAATACAATCTGTCGAACTTAAAGTGCATATAAGCCCAAGCCAGTTATATTTGATATCGATTGTACATGAAGTGGATAGTCCAACGGTAGAATATTTCTTGATTTGGGTGTTGCGTCTACGAGATATAAAGGTTTATATTTCAATATGCTAATGATCTGATGTCATCACCGACATTTGCTGGATTTCTTTGTGCTTGTGAATTAAGCTATTTAATTCCTAATTTTAGAATCTTTTTGTAAAATCACTTTGATAAGCTTCGATTTTAACTTAGAATTTAAAAATAGGTAATTTGTCTCTATACTTTTGTATAATAAGCGATGTCGGTGATGACATCACATAATTAGCATATTGGAAATATAAACCTTTATATCTCATAGACGTAACACCCAAATCAAGAAATATTCTACCGTTGGACTATCCACTTCATGTACAATCGATATCAAAGATAACTGGCTTATATGCACTTTAAAGAATAGCGCCTAACCGTGATGCTTAGCGGCCTTTTGTTTATTTTCGCTTCGTGAAACTATCAAACTAAACAAGAAAACTACTAAAGAAACTTGCCAAAAACAGATTGAAATTGAAACTATCACACAAAACAACAGTACTGTAACGATTTTCAAAAGATTGTAAGACAACTCGTACAAAACCGAGCGCGCAAAGCATGACGGTTGGTCTATATGTCATGTACGGATGAAGAGTTGCACAGTATGTGAATGTTTTGAAATGTAACAAAAACCATGAAAACATTGGTGAATTGTGTGTTTTACATGTACATTCGTCATTGAATGATGCTGGCAGGGTGTTGCAAATAAATAGATGTACATGTTCTAAACGGCTAATCTTTTCATGTTTCTCTCCCTTGATTGTAGGTATTTTACAGGGAGTGTACTGGGGACTAGGCGGGGGACTGGGCGCCATACTCGGTGGAGTCTTTATTGATGAATATGGAGCTGTCCCATCATTCTATGCAGGCGCAATACTCTCCTTCGTTTTATTTATCGTTCTTCCCATAGTTCATGTCTGCATGAAAAGAAAAAAAAATTCCTCCAAGAAAGAATGGACTCCGTTAGCTGGCGAGGACACCAATGAATGATGATATTAACAAATAAAATTAATTTGAAAATTTGAAGTTGTATTTTCTGTTTGTATTTTCTGTTTTCAAATGTTTTGCTACAGTAGTATGTGATTTGCAAAGGACGAAGGCAAAAAAATGTGCCAATGGTTGTTGCTTTTGTAGTAAGTTAAATATAGAAGAAAAAAACTTAACGGCGCAGCGAAAATGGGATCTGAAACGACCATAGGGGCTAAACCACAGGTCAGGGACCGGCTAAACCACAGATCGAATTGCCCAATTTGACTGAGAAAGCAGAATGACCAGCTAACTTACCAGACATCAACCCAATCGAGAATCTTTGGGGTATAATAGACGTATTCGCATACAAAGATCCTCTCCCGAAGACCATGAAAGAACTGAAAAGACGGCTCCAAGCAAGCATGGAAAATTTATCTCAATCGATGCCACGGCGGCTACGAAAAGTGATAAAAAAACAAGAGAGGCTATGCAGATTACTGAAATTACGTATACAAATAGTCTACATAACAGGAAAGATCTCCTAGTACTTTAAGTTATATAGCGCTTGTTAATCAAAAGTTATTTCAGTTGAAATCATAGGAACGAATTTTTGGGACACCCTGTATATACTCTGTTTCAGGCTAAGAATGTCAAAAACCATACCCTGTGGAGCGGCACGCACCCGTATAGCCCCCCCCCGAGTGCTAGAGATTCAAATTAGTGAAAGAAAATACATAAATAAAGTAGGAAACAATAAATAATTACAGAAAAGGAGAGATTGGTTTCAACATGAAGAACAGCGGCATCTGGAGATCATAGTACGGTTTGAGCTATATAGTGATGTTACTGTTACAAAGGTCCCAGTAATGGTTGCTAGGTAGCGTCTAATGTTGGCTGGGTTGTGGATATCCTGGCTTGTATAGAAACTGCATTCCATGGGGAATAACACGGTTGAAAAACGAGTTTGAAAAGATTACCATGTTAACCCTATTAGTGGTATATAGCGGTCCCCTGGTAGATTTCCTAGTAGTTCTAAGGGGTAAATACGGATGCAGAAACATAGATAGGTCAGTACTGAGTAGGTCATTTACATATAGCAAGAACAAGAAAGGCCCCAGGATGGAATTTTGTGGAATTCCGGAGACAACTGGTAGCCAGTCCGACGCAAAGCACTGGTTCGCCCAATTACCAAATACACTTCAGTTGGGTGGTCCCCCAACACTTTTAAGGATAAATCCAGTGAAGGAGTGCAAGATATTTTACGAACGACTATCGCCGTATCAGCACTGTTTCTAATACGATCGACACTCTTAAGTGGGACAGCCTCGAAGCGCGTAGATCGTTTACTGACCTTACGATGTTCTGCAAAATTCACTCAGGTATGGTGAACAGTTAAATTCCCCCCGAGATGGTGAAATCGGAACCTAGAACCAGATATTGTAATCCTAAGAACTTGCGCCACCTACAGTCATCAGTAAATGCATTTAGACATTCGTTCTACGTCCGCACTCTACCGCTCTGGAACTCTCTCCCCGCCGCTGCAGTAATTGCCACCACTCTGTCTGCGTTTCAAGCCCAAGCTCGTGGCTCCCTCAGCAACAATTGATTATTTATTTCTAATTTAATTTTCTGTCATTTGACAATTAACTTAGTGAATTAACTTAGTTGTTTTTAGAACTGCGGGCCATTCCTAGACCGCTGTCCCAGCCTCCTGCCGGGATTAGCTTTAGCTATATATGGCAGCCAGTATACATTTAGATTTAGATTTATAGATGCACTTCGACTACGACTCTCTGTCGACGATTAGTCAAGTAGTCGCCAAGCCAATTGAGTAAGTTCCCACATATCCCAAAACCCGTGAGTTTGTGAATAAGGAGTGGGGAACAGAATCAAAGTAAAGTATATCGACCTGGCCAGCATTATCAAGAATAGAGCTTTGCATGGATAGTACAAGATTTCCCTTTGAGAAAGCCGTGCTGCAGGTGGTACAAAGAGCTTCCAAGAAGGAGATCATGTGATTCAGAACACATTTCCATCACTTTACTTACACATGGAAAGAGGGAGATAGGACGGTAGTTGTCAACCATGTCCTTCTCGTCTTTTTGTGAACCGGGGTAATATTTGCCTCTTTCCATAGAACTAGAAATGTCCCTAGAGCTAGGGATTTATTAAAGATAATGCAAAGTGATGGGGCATGTTCTGAGGCACATCCTCTTAAGACCCCAGGTGAAAGCCCACCAGGGCCAACAGCTTTAGAGATATGGATCCAGGTTCTGTAAAATCACTCTAACCTCTAGGACCGAAACATAAAAGGAGCTAAGCTGTGTGTAAGCAATAAAGGAACTATTTTCTGAGCTGGAAGAAAAAGATTCCTTGATTGAAAACAGAAAATAAGTATTCATTAAATAGACTAGCCTTCTCCAGAGGAGTTAAAGTTGTTTCGCCTTAATGACTTTAGGAATGGAGCGCGATTTAGTTTTAAACCGAAATAATGACCAACTGAAAACTGCTTAGGGGTTATTGCTGTTATTGTATAGGTCAGAGCTACTACTATTAACAAACTGGTAGCATTTGGTTTTTTAACTTGTTTGGTAATCTGCGCAGTTTGTCTTTAAGGCACTGGGAGACAGAATGTTTAGTCCTGCGCCAGAGAATTTCCTTCTTGTTAGATAGGTGAATGATGTCTGTGTCAATCCAGAGTGGAGAGGATGAATTTTTCACAGTATATTAATAAGACTGTACACAACATTTTAATAAGACTGTACACAACCAGTTTCTAGTGTGTAATATGACGCCACATATTTACACGAATTGAAAATAAAATAAAATAATAAATAAATAACGACAAACCTGCCGGATGGAAAAGTATGGTAGATAGAACTTTAGTAAGTAGAGATCGCAGTTCATCATTACAAAAGCTCGTAACAATAAAAAGAGTTACCGATCACGAGGGCTGAAGGAAACTAAAAGTGTTACACACCGGAATGATATACCCGGGGTCGGGAGTGCTCGTTGTATTTTTTAGTGGTTGAATTTGACACTCCAGTACTTTTAGGGTTTTCTAAAGCAAAAAAAAACATTGCTTGTTAAGGGGGTACATAGGCCCTACATAGTGACCTTACGCTCATAATTGAAACGGACACATGCAGCTCAATTGTAAAGTGAGAAAATCTGCTATCGCCGACCTTATTCGACGACCGAATTTAGCAGGAAAGCGAAACCCCGCGCAAAACTAGATATTTTTAGGGTATTGCATTTTCTAGGTGAGGTACATTTTAGGGTTATTTTTTTCCTGCTTTTCCTATGAATATCCCGACATTTTCACCCCGAAGCACCCCCCCCCCCCCTGATGGTATATTTCCACTATTTTATAGGTATGTTTAATTTTTCCACCCTCCTACCTTCACAAGAAAGTAAATGGAAACCAGGTCATAATGGCCTTACGACCCTCCTAAATGAGATTAATAATTAATTGAAAAGCGATTTCTTGATATTAGCAGGAGCTCCTGGCACTGATAATCGAAAGTGCTTAATTCAGGCTACTTTAGCATTATCAAAACATGTAAGAATGAATCGAAAGACACCAAAATCTTTCCTCGTCGTCGACTTCTCGTTACTAAGCAACAAAAAGACAGAAGCTAGTATTGGCTCGGCACAGTCTCTCTCTTGCACAACCCAAAGCACGGCTACCAAGCCAGTAAACCTGGTCGGAAATGAGGCGCAAGAAGAATTAGAATTATCTGAAAAATGACCACTTTAAATGGCTCTTAGAAACAGATTCCGTTCTTTACTTGGCTTAGATGTAAGTAATAACACAACGAAAATCTTAATCCTTAATTATCTTCCAACTGGGAACTTTTCTCTACCATTTATAGTTGTGTATTTTGGTTTTCTGTGTGATATGTGTTGGCTGGGTTTGCCGTGTTGACTGAAATTTAGGACCAATATTTATTGATTTCAGCGCTCATCCAAGGATTTGCTAGATGGAGAACTATCAGACAGCGCTTCAGATATCATCTACAAGGTAAAGCCTAGTATGTCGATATTTTAGTGGCGTTATTAGGTTTATGTAAACTGCTGTATGTTTTAATTGCTGGTATAGTGTTCGATTGACTTGATTTGCAGCATAAATGTTGTTTTGGTATTCAAATGACTGTCCTACTTAACCAGCGATATTGTTCTTTTATATCTAGTGTTTATTATTAACTTCCTGGCTAGGGTATTAACTTCCTGGCTAGGAAGTTATTTAAAAATCACCTATTTATATATTACTAATTAACACAAATACCTGGCACCAGGTATTCGATTGATTTGATTTGCAGCATAAATGTTGTTGTGATATTCAAATGACTGTGCTACTTAACCAGCGATATTGTTCTTTTATATCTAGTGTTTATTATTAACTTCTTGGCTAGGAAGTTATTTAAAAATCACCCATTTTAGTCATTCACTTTCATGCATGCATGCTACATAAATGTACTGTAGTTCAATAGCCAGATATTGATATAAAGCCAGCCTCCAGTCTGAAAATAAATCATAGAGTAGACTGAAGTATGAAAGCTGTGGGCCATTTCATTTTGTGACCCACATTATCTATGCACTCCATGAGAGTCAATGTTGTTTCCATTGTCAGTGCTATATAATTAAATATACTCCAATATAAGATACCAGGCACGGATCCAGAAAAAAATCTGAAAAATCTGACCGGTTTCCGACTTCCCAACTCAAAATCCAAACTGAACCCCCCCCCTCTCCCTTAAATCTGGAAATTTTGACCGGTTTCCGTAAACCATTTAAACCGGTCTAGATCCGTGCCTGCATGGATACCTGTACATGTATATTGGCTGTTATTGGCCAAGGGTGTATTGCTGGGTTGCACGTGACATCATCGCTGCCATCTTGGTTGATGTTAAGGAAAGATTCCTCATTGGATCAACCATGAAACCAAAATATTTCTTTGTTTGATTCAACCAACATGGCGGGCACGTCTTTGTTATTTGAATCTCTGGGGATTGATTACAAACCGATCAATCCCCAGAGATTCAAATAACAACTTTAGACATGGTGGCCATGTTGGTTGACCTAACGAGAAGCTAACAAGGAATTTTATTTAATGCTAACATCAACCAAGATGGCAATGATGATGTCATGTGAAAACAAGTAATGAGGCTAGCCTCTGAACCTTAATGATTGTTCATTTTGGAGTCACTAAATCTTAATTTGGTAGACTGGGATTCGAAAACTCAGGTCTCATGAGATGCTCAGAATTACTCCATATGCAGTATGTATTCAAGACTCTAGTTTATTTCGTACTGCTTTAATTTACACACAATTACACAAGTACATGTATATTAGATTTTCAAAGAACAAAAAATAGGAAAGAAGGAGTACATGTACTGTATATTGTTTAGAATTTATTATTAAATCAACTCATTTATTGGTTAATATCATACTTTGTAGGAGACTGAGTATTAAAAGTGGACAATGTTTATTATGCATTATTTCATTTTTATGCAGGATGATTCTCGAGAATTTGAGGATGACCCCCGCTCAAATGACGAGGTATTGTGTGTAAAATAATAAATGATTATCATATGATCCACGTGGCCCTGAGCGTGCTTTCCTTTCAAAACCATTTACAAAAGTTGTGCGACATTGTCAGCTGACGTGGGTGGGCTGGAAAAAGACTGTCCAGCCCTGCTTAATGTAATGCTTGCTGTTTTGCCATTATTACATGTACATGTAAAACAAACAAAGTGGTCATATGATAAAAAAAACTTATAACTGAGTTAGATGGTGCCAAATGGGAAAATATTTGGTCAATTTCGGTCAATTTGTATGTGCTTGGTCTGTACCTTGAGCCAAATACATGTATGTTCCTGTCTGACCCTCCCACTCAGTGAATAAGTACCTATTACATTTATTTGTAAGATATTGTTATTTATGGAAGATAATTTTATTACATGATGGTGGGATCTTCAAACTGCTGTGTAATGTTCTTTTTATTGTAATTGATGGACAATTAAACTGCTCTAAGCAGGGCTTATGGAATTATGCGCAGATGTGGACCCGCATAATTTGGCTTGCTCCACATAATCTGCATAATCCGGCAATTCCCGCATAATCCCACATAATTTGTAGAAATTTGTAGAAAATCATAAAACAGGTATCTATTTTCGCTATTTCTCAAAGATTCTTACCCAATTTATCCGAATTTAACAGTAGATTTCCTTCCCAAATGGTCGAACATTGAGCAATCGAAAGGACGATTCACAACGGGAATAACAAGGCGTTCTATGTTGAAAACCGTGTGGGCCAGAGTGTTGTCTAAATTTCGATAGAACATGACTCATTATTGGTGGAAAATCTAGACACAAGGTTTCCTAAGTGGCAAATCACAATTTGGAATAGAAAAAACTTGGGAAAACCAAACCGAACCGCGGGAAAACATGAATTATTTTGAGATCGAGTTCCTCCATAGCGTTTTGCAAGTTCAATTATGGTTTAAAAACATGGATAATTTTGTTGTAAGAGAATCAACAGAGGAAATTAAACGGAAACGCCACAAAGCGATAAATGTTTCGGCTCGAGATCGAGTAAATCAATACCCAAAAGGTACATTTCATGGTGATATAATGGCCTGTTATTTTGTTCAGCATTTCAAAAACCAGCTTGGTTTTTGTTTCCTGGTTTTCTTACTGAAATGATAATTACATCTTTTGAAGACATTTCCACAAAGTAGACAACATTTTCATACTAACCTGAAATAAAACCTTTGACCATAACACTAGTAAACCGGGCTTGATAATCTTGCTACGTCAAGAATCGTATGGAATACTTAGGATCAGTTGACGTTTAACATAGACTTTCTAGTACAGCTAGGTCAAATTGACCCTTCAGGTCAAATTGACCCCAAGTCAATTTAACCTAGGTCAAATTGACCTTGAGTCAATTCAACCTAGGTCAAATTGACCTTGAGTCAATTCAACCTAGGTCAAATTGATTCAACCTCAGGCTGGTGATTGTGTTTAAGGTAATCACTGTTTACTTCAGGTAATTTTTTCAAGATTCTAAAAAGGAACTTACATTAAATGTTCATTGATATTAGGGTTTTTAAATGTAAGGGTTTGGGTCAGTTCACAAGGAACATTTAAGAAGTATTATATTTCTGTGTTGTTTAGTGATTAATAGCCCTAAAGAACCCTACATTAGTGAGCACCTGTTGTTGATGGTTAGGGTCTTCTTAAATGTAGGGGAAGGGTTTGGATTAGTTCTCAGCATAATAGAAGAAGGGTTACAGTCTGTATTATTTAGTGACTAGCTCTAAACAACCTAAATAATATTAGTGAGCACACGTTGTTAACGGTTAGGGTGTTTTTAAATGTAGGGTTAGGATTTGTATTAGATCTCAGCATAATAGAAGAAGGATTACAGTCTGTATTATTTAGTAACTAATAGTTCTAAACACCCTAAATAAATTAGTGACTATATTATTTATACCTCTAAACACCGAAATTCCCTTCCTTTTCCCTTTACTTTATCTGTCAGTGATCTGAGTGATTACTCTGCAAAAGACAGTTTGTTTTGAAGAGAAGTACGAGTGGAGCCGTAATGAAGTACACCTGATCATCTATAAACAATGTATTTTTCTGGATTTAGCTTTCTTACTTCTCTTGAATTGCTACTACAGTTTTCATGAAAGAACGTAGTCAACACAAACTTCATATGTGTTACAGTTTGGACCGGGTTTAATATTTGCGATCGTCCATGTTTTTCGAAAGATGTTTCCAAGTCCGATTTTGTTAGCAGTACGCATGCGTGCATAACGAGAGGGACTGGGTTCCATGATTACTCACATGGAGAATAAATGATGTGTTCAAATCAACAAGCGCTTTCGTGGCACAGTGCGATAATCCACTGGATTAATATCTACCAGGCGTTCCTCGTGATTCAGCCAAGTTAAGCCCGATCAGGTGAGGTAAGTAAATGGATGGGTGACCTGAATGTAAGTGGTCAGGGGGTTAAGAAAGTGATAGAAGTAGGGGGTGGTAGTAGGAAGAGAAGTGGGGATGTAGGAAGAGGAGGGGAGGGGTGGGTTGCTAGCCAAACCTGAGTCAATTTGACCTAGGTTGAATTGACTCAAGGTCAATTTGACCTAGGTTAAATTGACTCGGGGTCAATTTGACCTGCAACATGTACATAGATTTGAATGCAAAGGGATACTACATGTAGTTAAAATGGATTTGAGACAATTAACCATCTAGCGGTTTTTTGAATTGAAACACGATAAAAAAAAAAAATTGTGCTAAAAAATGTATGAAGTCATCCCGCATAATTTCCCGCATACCGTATTTACCCGTGTATAAGCCGCACCTTTTCACCCAAAATTTTCGTTCAAAATCGGGGGTGCGGCTTATCTACGGGAACACCTAGAAAAGGTATCAAAAATTTGCATAAATTACCATTTGTTTTCATCTGAAAGAAGAAGAAAAAGTAAAACAAATAACAGAGAAAGATCGTGTAATATAGCAATTTAAGAATAATCATTGAAAAAACACACGCAATTTGAAAAAAATAAAGCAAAAACTCTTCTAAGACCTACCTTAGACCTAATATATTAGAATTTCGTGAATAAACGTGATTCGCAGCGCTTAAAGGAAAGCGGTTCCTTGGAATTGTTGTTAGTTAATTGGGGAATAAATGCGGAAGAATTCTGGAGTGATTTAAAGACTGCAGGTTAAAATATACACAAGAAATGACAAGGCAAGTTGAACCATATTCAATAGAATTAAAGTTGTGATTATTTATTTATGACAATCTGATGAAGTTTTGCTTCAAGTACGAGTGTTTATGAACTCCAACAAAAGATTATTCTTTTTTTGAAGAAGTTTGGCATCAAGTACAACTCGGACAAAATATTTTCTAATAATTTTTTGTATTTTTCAAAAAAAGTTTTTTTCCTAAATTCAAGCTTCAAAACTTGGGGTGCGGCTTATCTACGGGTGCGGCTTATACACGGGTAAATACGGTAATTCACGATTTCCCCCGCATAATTTGGCAAAAAATCCTGCATAATTTTTTTTTAGCATCCTACCATAAGCACTGTCTAAGAACTCTTATCTATTCATTTTACTTATTGTCAGTATAAACGTCCTTCGTGATTGAACTATCGAAGTTCCACTCTACAGAGACTGCTGTTAAATCTTTCACTGATTCAATTCGCATGAATGTTGATAAGGGATTGCTGACTGGTGCTGTGTTCATCGACCTTCACAAAGCATTTGACAGCGTAGACCACATGCTACTGCCAAAAATTTCTTCGCAGAAGTATTCAAAACCTTTCAAAGATTCATATGTATAAAAATTGCAAAAGGGGCTAGGGGCACTTTAAGGACATGCCCCTGTATCTCCCTCACTTCTAATGCCAGGTGGCTCAAACTTTGACAGACATGGTATTGGGTCCTCATAAATCACTTAGTGGTGATGTCGTATGATGACGTCATTGATCACATTATTTTAAGTACACGGCGGAATCGCCCTCATTTTTAACACAGGTAATGTCTCTATCAATTCCAAGCCCGCCCATGATCCCCCCCGGGCATTTATTTTGTTGTTGGGATTTTGTCATTTCTTTCCAAGAACACTGCAAATGCCACATGCCATTTCAAAGCCACATTTGACTGCTTTTCTTTATTAAAGTAATGCACTACTCACCTTCAATCACTTTTGTAAGTGCCCCTAAGCAAGCACGTTTTGATCAGTTGAGCAAAATAAAAACAAACACAGTGGAGGGGTGGGGTCATTTGTTTACAAATTCCTCGGGCCCGTGCTGATGCAAAACAAATGCCCCACCCCAGGTACATAATATAGGTTGTCAAATGCCCCATCTTGCCATCTTTTAACCTAGGTTGAAAGTTTTCAAGATTTTAAAAAGGGATTTTCCAATTTTTGGTTTAGTTTTATTTGGGGGAGAATTTAAAAAGAAAAATATTCCACCCACCCCTCCCCTGAGAAAAATTGTTTGACCACTCTCCCTTCCCTCTCTACGGTACTCACCGTTCCCCATCCCTATAACTCCTTTTCCCTTCTCTATCCCCAACAACCAACTTCGTAATTCACTCATCAATTACACATCATTACTACTTACAGTACAGCCTGGATGTATGTTAACATTTACACGTGTGTACAAAATTAATTCACTACACGCATTTGAGTGTATTACACGCGTGCACTACACTCGTGTATTACACGCAAAATGCGTGTAGTTTTCTTTTGTTATACAGTTATTGTCAAAAGTCAATTCGGCATGAAAGTGTTTGTAACCTGCAACTCCAGCGCCGTTTCTAGATCTTCGAGCGGTTTCAATTACCAACAGTTTCCGCCAAAACGTAACAAATTATGCTGAAGGAAACTTTCGATTGTATGCTCCACATTCACTCTGCAATTCACGTAATAAACGTTCGATCAAACTTGCGCTAAAGTAAAAACTTTCAAAACGTTTGATTCTGTAAGCATCTCTATTACAAAAATCAATTCAGCATGAAATAATTTTTTGTAACCTGCAACTCCAAACTCTGTGTTCCGATATGAGCCATCTCTTTGAGTGGTTTCAATTACCAAAGGTTTCGCCAAAACTTAATAATGCTGAAGGAAACTTTTGATTGTCTGCTCCGCATTCACTCTGCAATTCACATAATACTTTCTCGAACTTAACTCTTGTGGACAACCTAATCGTTGCTGCTCGCAACAGAAACATGAAGTTCCTTTGACTTTGACGGCCATTTTGACTTTTCATCAGTGTCGATCGTGAGCATTTTCATGTTCTAGTTCTTACATGAAAGAAACAGCTAATACAGTATTGTGCAAAAGTCTTGCAAACACCTTATACTCTTACCAGAAAACTTCTACTGGGAAAGTGCAATTCCTTTTGAATTAAAAGAGCTTTAATGTATCGGATCAGATCAGTCAGAACGCGTAAATGGAAATTAATTGCACCCCCGCGGTATTTGTGTCAGAAATGAGACACGCGTCTGGCTGACAGTTCACAATTGACAGGGACTTTTATTATATAGGAATCTTGACTTTTTGACGCCTCTGGCACGCAGGGTATTTACCAAAACCATCTTACTGTACGTTTGTAAAACTATTTGTCATGAATTCGAATTTGTCATGCGTTAATCAAGCTCAAAGTTTTGTTGCGAAGTTGTGTAAGTCAATGCACCAGTCTGCTGGTCGCCCGTCCCAGCCAAATGAACTCATGTCATGAATGATGGCACGTTTCCAAGTTTTGGAGACAGCTAGATCACGTGACTGCATAGTGTGCGTTAAAGTCATGTAATTTATATTTCTCTTAAGATAATTCGATTGTTTCCTTTTCAAACATACTTCTAAAAACTTGTGAAATCTAACAAACATCGCTGTTCTGAGTTCTGCTTCTGAAAAGAACTCTCTCAAACAAATAACAGCAAAATTCTTCATAGAAAAACTCTTAAGCTTAAGCCGATAAAGCTTTGTTGACGTCAAACCTATAGTAAGATTATGCACAGCAGGTAGCGACGGCGTGGCAGAGACGCCTACAGTCTGTGTATCTGTCGCTGTTGCCGTGGCAGTATCAGTCGGCGTGGCAGCATCAGTCGGCATGGCAGTATCAGTCGGCGTGGCAATTGCTGTCTGCACGGTAGTTGCTGTCGGTGTGTCTGTTACTGTCGGCGTGGCAGATGCACTACGCGAAGCGGGACTAGGCAATGCGGTAAATAAAGGCGTTGTACTAGCATTTCTAAAATAAAATAACAATTCCTTATTCTGTTCGATTATAACTTGTTGATTTGCTAACAACGTAAGTTGTTTAGCTTGCATCTCACACAGCATGTCCTTTAATCCTTTAATATGGCTAAGTGTAGAAAATGTTCATTCGCGAACCGGTATTGTTGAGCTACGTATTCTTCAAAAGTTATTCTCTGGAGTTCAACGAGTTAATGAGGCACTGAGGTGCATGTAGTTCCGTGCGTGTAGTACACTTAAAGTGCGTGTAATTACACTCAGTTCATGTAATTACACTCAGTTGAGTGTAGTACATGCGCGGAATTCCGTGCGCGTTACACGCAAAATGTGTTAACATACATCCAGGCTGTACTGTACTTTTTTTTACTTTTTCGTTCACCGCCGGTAGTGGGACTCGAACCTGCAACCCTTTGCTTGGAAGAATGCCTTGGAAGACCAGAGTTTTACCAACTGCACCACAGAGACTTGCGTTGGAGTTCCAGTCACGTTTTTGGAATAATATAGCTTTTCTTACCCGAGAGGGGACTAGTAACTAATTTCCATATTTAATTTTATTCAAGCATGTGCACTACTAACAAAGTCGGACTTGGAAAACTTCGCTGAGTTGCACGATTAGAAGCGGGGAAACTCTGAACCAAACCGACTTTTAGAGAGTTAAAACCGAACTAAAAGAAAACCAGATAATAGGATTTCAACTCTCACTTTATATTTAGAAGAAAAATTATAATTTCTATGGAAGAGTGAAGCGATATCTGTCAGAAGCGATATCTGTCAAAAGCGATGAAAGAGAATCTCTGACTTGACAAGAAAATTATGGAAGTAAGTTTATATAAATCAGCTTCTATAAATAACCTGACAGCAAAGAAGTTGTGTTGGAAGGATTGCTTTAGATCTATAGAATTATAAAGCGCAGGGAGGACAAGAAAAACTGCCAAAAATGGCTGTGAATAAAATCTTTCTCAGGCAGGTATTACATTTTAGGGGAGCTAGGGTGGCGCAGTAGTTAAGCGCTTCGCCTCTCAACTCTGTGGCCCAGGTTCGATTCCCGGAAGGGGCACCATATGTGAGTTGAGTTTGTTAGTATCTCGCCCTTGCTTCTAGGGTTTTTCTCTGGGTTCTCCGGTTTTCCTCCCTCCGCAAAAACCAACACGCTAAATTCCAATTCGATCTGTGGATCAGCCGGGACCTGGCTTTGATCAGCCCCCATGGTTGTTTCAGGTCTCATAAATAGAAATTCAGAGTTAGCTAGCACATGTATAAAATTCAAAAAGTTATCAGCTGTCAGTGTCAGTTTTGTTACATAATTTGTACCGTTCTCATGCCCAACAATATCCGATTAAAAGCATAGTAAAATCAGTTCACCGGCAAGCACCATTGTCCCTAACATTGATAACAACTTGTGGATGTTACAGATTTTCGCAACTGTCTGTATAATTAGGTGAACAAAACATGAGTGAACTCAGTACACCTGACTACACGATTATTTACCTGCACAAGACTTATTTCTCATTAAGTCTTAAGGTCTCGATAAAGGTTCAAAATGGAAAAGTTTTGAAAATGCGTTTTTTCGCAAATTCAAAATCTAAAAGCCCTAATCTAGCATTACAAAAAAACTCAAACTAAAAAAAATAATTTAAAGCCTTGAAAATGCGACTTTCTGATTTCCCGCTAAAAAAGGCGCGAAAAATGATTGACAGCTGCTGTCATTCACTGGGCATGTTATTTCATTCTCGCTGATCCTGTGATTTTCTGCGCTACTTTTCGTTCGTGAAGATTTCCTACGTTTATAATGCAATGCCCAAAAGTGTAAAAGTATATCTTTCTTGGTGCCGTATTAAAAAAAGAATAAGAAGAAAAAACACAGCACAATTTAGTTTGTAATAATTTAGTTTGTGAGTAAATTTGGAAGCGGGTGTAAAGTTCTTAGGACAAACAATGGCTGGAGGGATTATACTCCAGTTCCAAGAAGTTAGAATAATCGAAGACTGAAAGTCCACAAAGAATGAAGCAATAAAGTTTTTCAATCGGCCAAAAAATTAAAGAGAATTCAATGCAGGAAGCTAAGGTTTACCGGTTTTGTTTCAGCGCGATAAAACATTTTAGGATGACGTAAACAGCCTACCGTGTACATGGTGTGGATCGAGCTGCGCTGCAGTGGTTTTCCCTGCATGATATTAATTGTTTGCTTACTGTGGTGCCATTTTTCTGTACTCCTAAAAGAGTGTTTCTTCTTTAAATTAAGCTGGAATCGACACTATAGCTAACTAGTTTCTGTAGAAGTATCGAGCGTCGGTGAACTGTATAGCTTCTCTGTTCTGCGGCTCGTCTGAACTTTGTAATCGGCCGAGACTGAACACAACATGAATTGCTCTGATTGGCTAATGTTAATGAGATTACCCTTGGAGGCGGGACTCTTAGTCAACCGTGAAATGAATCGAAAACCTTTTATCTGGCTGTTTCTCGGCTCTTTTTTTCGGCCAAAAACAGAACTTTGTTGAAGTCCAGCCTTTTAGTGTTTTGTCCAATTTTTTTCTTAATTAGCCCTTTCGAATCCCAAATAAATTGACTCAAATACTGTGTCGGGGAATTTTGAAATAATTTTTTGTTCAGGTTTTATGACCTGGGTTGTATCAAAATGGGATGAAATACCTACTTTTTCAACTTTGAAAAGGGATAAAATCTGTAATACGCAATATATCAAAAATGCCCGACACAGTATTTGAGTCAATTTATTTGGGATTCGAAAGGGCTAATTAAGAAAATAATTGTTTCAAAGCCTGAAGGGCTGAACTCCTTCTGGCGAACAGAGTCATTTCGCGTAGAAATATATACGACATCTACGCTTTTAACATTTGTTCAAAATGGATTAAATATGTACTTTCTTCAATTCAAGACCTTTAAAACGGTATATAGTACGTCTATGTGGCTTTAATTCCGACGTTGCAAGAGCGTTTTTCCGAAATGACACGTCGAACCTTTATCGAGACCTTAAGTACTGTACGATAAAGTCAAAGAGTAACAAAAGCCTTATTGGGGCAACTGCAGAATACCCTACCCAAGCACTGTAAGTGCTTCTTCAATGGTCCTGTGAACTAATACAAACCCTACACCTACATTTAAAAACACCCTAACCGTCAACAACGGGTGCTCACTAATTTAGGGTTTTTAGAGCTACATGTATATAGTCACTAAATTTAGATCGCTGAACAACACAGAAAAATAATGCTTCTTCAATGGTCCTGTGAACTAATACAAACCCTACCCATACATTTAAAAACACCCTAAACCGTCCACAACGGGTGCTCACTAATTTGGGTGATTAGAGCTACAAAATGTAGTCACTAAAAGTCATACATAGTTAGCAGAACAACTAGTTTGAAAAAAATAGCCTAGGTTAAAAAAATTCAACCTAGATTAAAAACTATAACCTAGGTCAAAAAAAATTCAACCTAGTTTAACAATTTCAACGTAGTTTAAAATTTTCAACCTAGGTTGAAAAAATTTCAACCTGAAATAAAATTTACCTGCAACATACATGTATATAAGAAAACACATAAATGTTACCAGGTCACATGTTGATCATCATTTTTTTGTATTCTACTGTCTGGTGACATCTCTGTCAACCCGGGGCCTATCAACTCATACCACGGCTCTGTTGAAACTAATACTCTGTTTAAATGCTCGAAGTCTAAAAAGCCTACATAAGTTAGGACCAGACTTAGAACTTCCAATGCTTTCAAGATTTGGTTTATTCTGAAGACTGCGATATTGTTTGCATCAATGAAACCTGGCTATACGAAGAGATCCAAAACATGGCGATTCTCGATCCTGCTTATCAGATATTCAAGAAGGACAGAGATGGCCGTGGTGGTGGTGTTCTTGTAACACTAAAATCTTCCTCGTTCAAATCCATTTGTGAAGTCCAAGTGAACAGTGGTATAGAAATTGTGTCAGTTGAAATATCCACCGGTTGAAATTCAAAGTTACTGGTTTTCTCATGCTACAGGCCTCCAAATGCAGACCTAACATGGCTCGACAAATTTAATATTTTCCTTGGGAAAATGTTTGAATCATGCGATAATATAGTGATTTCAGGCGACTTCAACCTACCAAATGTTCACTGGGACTTCCAAGAAAACACCTCTGGCACTAATGAAATTGCCTTTACTGAATTGTTAAATGACTATTTCTTGACACAATTGAATACCACCACTACTAGAGGCGACAACATACTCGATCTTGTTGTTACTAACATGCCAGAGCAAGTGAAAGTTCAAGAAATCATGTCCTCTGAAGACGCTGGTGTCATAATGGATTACTCTATTATCGTTTACGATTTACTGGTTTCTGTTCCACTACTTCCAAAGCTCAACAGAATTGTTTATGACTATCGCCAAGCTGAATTTGATGGCCTTCGCTCAACTCTTCAGTCTTTAAACTTGTCTAACTTCATATCCATTGAAGGTGATGTCGATTACGATTGGCTATGCTGGCAAGACACTTTTCTTGCTGCCGGGAAAGACCATGTTCCAACTAAGAAGCTGAAAGGTAGAAATAACATTCCCTGGATGAACAGCAAGATTATTCACGCGATCAAGAAAAAATATCTGCATTCTTCCAGATCAGAGATTCACGAATAGAATGTATATAATTATTCATTATCACAAGGATAACACTGGATATAATTAGACTTGGTAAAAAAATTACACTGACTATAAATACGATTTGCTTGCATATCGCAAAAAATCAACAAACAAATGCAGATATAAACACACAATGATTTCAGCCTCACCTTCATGGCAGATACATGTACATGTATTTGCACATTCAGCACTCTGACAAGACACTGTTCAGTTTCAAATTCCCTTTCAGCTTTGCTCTTGAGTTGAAGTTGAGTTTGGCTTTGGTCAAAACTTCTCTCTCAGTTGTACATATTAATTGTGTAGTATATTTGAGTATATTCTGGTATATATAATAAATTATAGAGACAATGAAAAAAGCTCAAATCAAAATGATTTGCTCAAATGAATGAATTTAGGTGAGCCTACTGTCAACCTTGTGTGTGCTGGCAAGAAGAGAGTGACTCAATAATATTAAATAATCAATACTGCAGTCCTATATAACTTGGATGCATGCAGCATTACAAACCTTTACCTTCCGTTTCTGTGGATTAATTATCAAAGCAGAAATAGAAGATGAATCCTCACTTTGTAGTCTGCAGAGAAAGAGGTTGGTCAATGTAGAACATGTCACATGGCATGGTGCAATGTGTCACATACATTGTAATAGCCCTTATTCAAGTGTCAAGTTAAAATAGCCAGAGGAAAATGTTCTCTTGCTAATGGGGAACACCATAAAAATAATGAAAATGTTGAGTGTACATACAATGTATGGATAAGAATGAAGAAGAATTGAATTGATGTTGGTATTATAAATATCTCATTTCTATGATATTTCGTATAAATTCTACCCTGGGTCTTTTATATTTTTAGGTTATGGAAACCATTGAGAAAGTGTATTTCTCTGATTCATCATTTGATCCAAGTCACTATGAACTGCAGGTACTGATGATACAAGTGTCAGAACTATAAATGTATGATCTATTTTAATTATTAGAGCAGATTTTGTATGAGTGCGACAAAAATACAAATGTATTATATGTCCATAGCCTTACCGTAACTGCATGTACTGTACCTTACTATACATGTACCTTAATTATGTAATTTGATTGGACCAGCTGCAGGAGGACAAAAACAATAGGAAAACAATTTCAATATTATACAGTAACCATGCCTTAAGTCATTGCTGTTAACTTGCCCACTCATACCAAATCTACTCTATACAACATGGCATTAACTGAATGCAGTTGCAAAATAATGTACATAATGTCTAGAGCTGGCACATTTACATTTGGTGCTCCATGCATGTGGATGTAAATTAGGTACCGCTCCTGAGTAATGTATCATCCACTTGCGAGTTGTCAGAGTCAAAATTTCACCTGTTCCAACTCACAATATTCTAAACAATATTCAGATAATATTATTGTAGAATATTCATGACTTATGTAGTATACCGTATTCACTCACAGATAAGCCACACCTTTTTACCCAAAATCTTCGTTTGGAATCAGGGGTGTGGCTTATCTGCGAGAACATCTGTACAAGGTTCCGTAAATTTATATAAATTATAAATTTCAAAGAAATAATTTTTATTATAAACTCAATGAGTTGAGGTATCATACTACTAAACACCACACAAAACCAAAAGAAGCTAAACACTGGTCATTACTTTTGCAAGTTTGGTGGCTCTCAAAAGAGCCATTTTGATGTAATTATATAGTTATATTCTTTCTGTTAAACCTTCTTCGTCAAAAGATATTTAACACGGTTTATAGTTGCTTTTCTGGAGCAACTAAATGTCACCACACATAGGATCTCCATTCTACCACAAAGGTTGTTGCAGGTGTTGTCATCGGCCTGTAGTTTATACTATTTCAGAGCTGAAATTACAGATACAACTTTGGAGTTTTCTCCAGTTTGAAAGTCTGAAAGTCTGAAATGTACGTTTGATATTTTTCTAAACTCAAGCTTCAAAACTCGGGGTGTGGCTTATCTGTAAGTGCGGCTTATCCGTGAGTGAATATGGTAGTCACTCGCAAGTGGATTATCAGTATTAATTTGACGCATTGACTTGCGAGTGAAATGAGTATGGAGGAACATACTGTACGTAGTGTTTACAAAAATCTTCCGATTGATCAAGTACAAGAAATTTGTGATTTTTTTAGGAAAGGGAAGATGTTACGATATATATAATTATTATTAGATCCAGCATTGTCGGCCTTTGGCATACCTGTGTTACGCCCGCAGTTGGTCAGCGGATGGAGATCTAGTGTGTGTGACCTAGCTTGTAGCATTCAGACCTGTTTGCTCAGCTAATAAAGGATGTGGCAGTTGTCAAATGTCTTAACACTGACACTTCTAGCTGTGGTGTGAAGTTTTGCTGTCACAAACAATTTTTACATGTAAATAAAAATTATCATCTGTTAGCATTATTACTTGCAGCAACTTTTTGTGGTTGATAATGTTGTCTAATGAGTCAGGATGTCAATTTAATAGTTTGTCGCATGTCAATAATAATTGCAGCGAGATTGCACATAACTTTCCACCATTTTATTTTTATTTTCACCGTGTTCTACATTGTAGAGCACAGTTTCAGAAAATCAAATCGAACAACTCTTGAAGTGAAATCCTTGTCTGAGACAAATCATGAGTCAGATGACTGCAAAGCATGGACTTGTAAATACTACATGTATATGTTCTGTGAGTATTGTTTCTCTTGACTCATAAGACTCGCAAGTAGCGAGTTGCGAGTGAAAGCAAGTGCCATTGTTTGTGTTTGTCTCATAATAGGAATGCACTCACGAGTTGCGAGTTGGAACAAGTGAAATTTTGACTCACAACTCGCGAGTGGAGGTTACGTTACTCGGGAGTGGTATAAGTACTGCATGTACAATCATGTAAGTGTGATTACTTACAACTTTTACTTGGTACCTGATCATGGGAATCCATTTATATTTTGTTAAACCATGAAACTTGTAGCACAATTATTCAAAGTGGTTTCACTTTAATCATTCTTATTTAAAGCCATAATTATATTACGTAATTATTTTTTGATAGAAATTGACAGAAGAGCTACTGGTATTGGAAGATGTTGATGATTACAGAAATACTTTGCGCAGACAGCTGCAGTCTGTAAGTAATAGATACAGAATGAGTGGCCGTGCTTTATTGGATTTATAAACTCAAGCTGATAGCGAGAGTTTGTAAATCCCATAAAGCACGGACACGAATTCTGTATCAAACATTTAGATGTATAGAGTCATGTTTTCAGTTATTTTGGTGATACAACCTATTTTGGCTGAGAAACTTGAAGCAAAAGTTTATGTAAATCAGGATGAAATCTGCATCAGCTTTATTGATCACTTATCACTCGGTGATTTCCATTGTTTTTGCTTCCTGAATTATTATTATACAATAAACAGGGCAAAACACATGCACTGATTGATCGATAGCTACATGTATGTATAGTTTAAGGTTACCGTTATACCTTCGCGGCATGTTTTCTTAAAAAAAATTTATTGGTAATTCTTTTGAAATTGATGGATTGATCTTCATCTTTCCGAAAAAAAATTTTTTAAACATGCAAAACTTTGCGAGATATTAGAAGAAAACGTAATTTGAAGGAAAGTAAATAAATCGCTTAGGCATGATAAATCCCTCTGATCCCATTACGTGCCACACACCCCGCTGAATTTTTGCGGTAAACTACATCCGGAGCTTCAGACTCACAGTGAGCCGTGACTCGTGAGTTCAGTGATTTTATAGCGTTTAATTCACCGGTACATTGTATATCGATCGTGGATATGTCCAGAAGAGAAAAGAATAATCCTTGGATAAAAGGTAAAAAAAGAAGACAGGCCCCAAGAAGATTCAAGAGAATGAGCTCGAGAAGGAGCAAAGTTTCAATACGGAGAAGAAAGTGATGCTCGCAGAAAGCGACAAAGGCTCGTGGCTCGAACAGCCTTCATGTTCGACGACTCCCACTTCGAGTTCTATTAGTACTGCTACAACTCTGACGGAAAACTGCTCAGCTAGTAGGCTTAAACTTTTGCCAGGTACAAGAAATGAGACGGAAGATTCAGAGAGTAGCAGCGAGTCCGCATCCGACTCCGATTCTAATTGATGTTTTGTGTGACTCGCAGTTTCCAACCTGGGCCGTGGTCAATCCAAGAGTTCTAAATCGTGAACTAGAGCGAAGTTCAGCCGATCGATTTTGCGGAACTGAAGGAATCATCGCAGCTAACATAGCAGGTTTAGGATCAACATCAACGTTCGGAGCACGAGGTTGCCTGCCACTCGCTTTTCCCTTCGCTCTTGTTTGCGGCGTTGCCTTTCGACGCGATTTAGTTTTCGATATCCGGCCCTCTCCCTTCTTGGTACAACCTGTTGATTTACCTTTCATTTTACCCTTTTGTGCATTATCTCTAGTTTTGGCCATAACACGTACAACGCTCTTTTGAATATTTGTGACACGACTTCTTATGCAATTTGAGCCACGTACTAATTTCCCGCGAATTTCTGTACTTGATTCATAAGCTCCGGGGATCCTTACATATAATTGGCTGGTTGGTTTAAGTGTTGACGTTTGCTTTGATGAGGTGTGATGCGTTTCCTAACCTTCAGAAGCCAAAAACGCCGATAGATTTTTATGCGTATTCACTGTCTTTGGGTGAATTTATAGGGTATGAAGACTTGTCAGATCTTGATGAAACTTGGCCTAGTGTTAGAGGAGCTACATATGAACCAAAGTGTGTGAGCGTTTAGCGATATTTTAATTATTTTTCTTATGAGAGTACTTGCCGTGATAAAACACAGAAACTATTTCGATTGAAACTTTGAAGATGAATTGCATTTGAACAAAGTAAAATATAAAAAAACGCTCACACACTTTGACAGGCCATCATGTGCTGATTGACATTATGCAGCGGAATCGTCCGTAGGCGTGAACGCGGAGGGACATAAATTCACTTCTGTGAGACTCGACTTTTTTGCGTTTGTTGCCTTAGCATTTACTGAAAATGTAATATTTGTGCAAAAAAAAAACATTTCAGCGCATTCTACATTATATAACGTTTCCAGTGATATATAGGTTTCTATACTTTCCTTTAAAATGATGCGCGTGCAATTTTATTTGCGAGAGACACCCGCGAAGGTATACGGTAACCTTAAAGTGCTTCTAACCCTTCTTGACATTTTTCTACCTAATATGAACCTTTGAAAGGTTTTGAGTACTTTTGCGAAGAAATTTTTGGTTTACAAAGAATACTCTATGTTCTACGCTTGTTTGAAATGGTGAAAAATTGACCTTTCCTGACCCATGACCGTGTTAGAAAAAGCCTGGGTCGATTACCGGGTAGACGTCATCTCATTAATTCGACTTTGCAATAATTTGAATAAATACTTAGCATTTTGTCTAAAATGACTTTTTTCTTTACTAACAACTCACAAACTGTGTATATTTTCTATAAATCGATGTTGCTGTGATAGAAAGGCACCAATGATGGAGGATAATGCATTAATGAGATGACGTTGATCCTGTCATGGGTCAGGAAAGGTAAATTTTTCACCATTTCAAACAAGCGTAGAACATAGAGTATTCTTTGTAAACCAAAAAATTATTTGCAGAAGTACTCAAAACCTTTCAAAGGTTCATAGGTAGAAAAATTTCAAGAACAGTTAGAAGCATTTTAATAAACGAGCAGCAGTGTTTTATCAGATCTAAAATCTCTAGGGATGTGCTGCGAGTTTATTAAACAGCTTCAAAAACATTACTTCTAAAAGATAATAATTTTCAGAAATTTAGATGAAAAGCGAATAATTATTTGTTTATACATGTAGCAACATTGTGCGTTAGACCATTGGTTGAGCAACCGTGAGTCTCATCTTATGAACTGAGATTTCCCGTAAGGGTCTTTTTAAGGACTTTCACTGTACGAGTGAGTGTCTTTATAAAGATTCATGGTTCAGCCCTTGGTTTCATGAGGATTGACTAGGAGGGTCTTTATACGATTTTCACTGTACGCGTGTGGCCCTATATAAAACTTAATGGTTGAGGCCTTTTTCCTTTGTTGGACAAAGGAACAAGGCCTTAACCATGAAGTTTTATATACAATGTAGGGCTACACTCGTACAGTGGAAAGTTGTATTAAAGACCCTTGCATTTTATCGGGTATAAAGGAGCATGCACGTGAGTGATTCGCTTCATCTGATTGGACAAAATGCTCATGAATTATTCATGAGTTTTTGAAGATTTATTAGAGTACAGATGCATACATGTAGATGATGTCAAAACATCACAGACATTTTGTTGAGAAATTTTCTAACTATTATTGTATAAAACAAATAGTATATTTTATTTTTCTGGGTCTGTCCTCATATAGATGCACAGAAGATGTCAAAATGTGAAAAGAACATCAGTCTATATACCACTTGACTGTATCTTGTGGTGCAGTCTTCTTTGTTCTCATCACATTGTGACATTGTCTGTGTATCTATTAGTCAGAGGACAGGTGCATGACAAAATAACATATAATCTTATATTTGTTAAACAACACATGAAGGGGTGTGTGCAAAAAGGGCGTAAGTGATTCTTGATCACATTCTAAATTCTCCTTCAATTTCTTTGTTTTCTAAGGGAGAATTTAGAATGTGATCAACAATCACTTACGCCCTTTTTGCACACAGCCCTTCACATGTACAGTACATGTATACATTAAGCCATGATGACATCACCTATGGATATACAATGTATCTACATGTAGATTGGTTTGGAACCTACATATAATTATTTGGGAGTAATTGTCAGAATGGGCATTGCAGTTTATTTACATTTTCATTTTGTTGGATAAATTTCATACATGTACTTGAGCAAAACTCTTCATAAATACATGATTGAGATTTTGCACATAGTTATGTAGTGGCACATATGTGCATTGTACATGTGTGTGTCACTGTTATGAATGATTACTTACTACTGGTATGTTACTCTTGCAGGTGTCGAAGAAGCTCTATACCAAGGTTTTAGAAAATCACAGTGCTTATGTGCAGGTTTGTAACACAGGGTTCCCATGGTCAGGAAAAAGTGGGGGAAAACGAAACAAAACCAAGTTCAGGGAATTTAGGATTTGGTCAGAGAAATCCCAAACTTGAATAAAAAGGCAGGAAAGTTTTATATTCAGGTTTCGCTCACATATTACTTATTTTTGGGGCTGTTCTGTTCAATGTTATGTCTCAAAATAATGACTGGATATTTGGGGAAAATATGGGAGTTCGCTGGAGGTCAGTGACAAATGCTTCTTGGTGACATCAGTGAAAAGTCAGGGTAAAAATAATAAAGGATTTTGTTTCCTGCAAATGTGTGGGAACACTGTACTACCTTGCCATGCCAAAGCCATGGTTTAATTATCATTAGGTATACACGTACAACCTGCTTTGTGTGTCTTTATTTTACAGGAATTACAAAGGGTCATGGAGCTTCAAGAGGCTCTCCAGAGTGCTTCTTCAATATGCGACAGAGGACGAAGGTAAAGTTCTACTTAAATCTAGAGTTTTGTTGTAGTTTGTCTATTTTGTGTACGTGCTCAATTATCACTTAAGTGAGGATGGTTAATTGTGTAACAAGAGTAACCTCAGCTATTGATCAGATTGGATGGGTTTCAGTCATACGCTCCTGTTAAGCCAGGTCGCAGGTCTGGTTTACCCATAACCTCTTATAGCTCCCACCTTTATACATGTAGTGTTGGAGTTCGTATTGCTCTGGGTTGTAAATTTCTGACGATATCCAGCAGTGTGACAATAAACTCCTTATCCCAAACTCTGTGGTTGTAGTTGAATTACATACATGTAATTAATCTGCATTGCGTTGTTCACATGAACATTGTGAATTGGATCATGAGTTTTGTACATTTTGTAACTCTAACAGGCAACTGGACAGGGCAAGAAGAGGTGTGTCAGTGGGTGGCCTGGGAATCCTAGCTAAACATCGTAAGAAGCAGCATCTGATCAACTTGTTGGACTCTCTCAGGACCATCAAGACACTGGTATGTACATGTATGTGAGTGCTAGAAACCAGTCAGGGCTTCTGACAGGTTGCACGGTTGCAGATCCGCATAATTTGGTCAAACCCGCACAATCCCGCACAATTCCTAAACATCTGCAAAATCCCACACAATTTGTTGAAAATTTTAATTAAAACAGGCATTCCTCTTGTTTACTGTGATTTTTGGAAACATTTAAGGCCATTTTCACCCCATTTACCTTCCAAAACACGTCGAGAAATCCCTTGTTTTGTTCGAACGGCTCGAACAGATGAAATAAAACACAAGGCATTCCATTCATGGCTTGCTCCGGCCTAGGCTCTAGTTCGTAAAAAAAACAACAGCAAGGCGTTCAATCCATGGCTGTGCGCCAGCCTGGGCTCTAGTTTCTATTATATTGTTTTTCATTGGTGACACAAAAGGAAGTTCAAACTGGCGACAACATAACTTTATCCTGCACGTGGGTATGTAACGCTTGAATGATCACGACGGCGATTACCATATCTGATATCTGTTCCTTCAAATTAAAGTGATCTGGGCATTTTGGGGTCAATTTTCTGTGAGAAATGTGTACCGAAACGATAAGCGTGAAAGTATTCACAGACTCGGGAGCTTTTCTTTACCCTCTGCTCGAACATCAGAACGAACTAGCTTTTAAATTAACGAGAACATTTTTTTTAGCCTGTTGAAATTTCTTAAAATATTGCGCAATCCCGCACAATTTCCCACACAATCGACGTTTTTTTTCGCACAATGTACGTCCAAAATCCCGCACAATTTTTATTTTGTCACACCTGTCAGAAGCCCTGACCAGTCAGGTAGTCCTCTAACCCAGGACTCCCAAAGATTGAAATTGGGCTAGGCACATACAAATGACTTGTAACCTTTGGTCTTATGGTGTTTGTCAGTAACTCAAGTTCGTTTTATTTTGCACTATTTCTTTTAAAGATAACTACACAAGAAAATAATTGTAGAAAGAAAAAGAGAGGTACGGTAATAATAAAATAGTTTTGAATTTCAAGAATGTGCATAGAGGTCAAAGGAGCCATAGGCTTTCTAGTTGACCTCTATCACAAGAAAAATAAATGAGGATATTTGGAGCACAGAAAATACATAAATATCTATTGTACAAATTTTCTTGGGTGGTAAGCGGCTAGAATTAATACTAATAGGAAGAAGAATTTATTTACAATATTGATACATAATTATATGGAGACGTTGACAATATATTTATATATATGCAAAGAATAAAGATGGTATGAATATATTAAGTCGATCTTAGTTATTGTTCTATATTTACAATTTTACACAGTAACTTAGGCCTGGTTTTCAAGTAAAAATAATTTGTATTGTTTTTTAAAACTATTGTGTGGGAGGGATTTTATTTCTAACGGTATTTTTTCCCATAATCGTGATGCAAGAGATTTAAATCTCGATAGACCATAATTAGTTCTGGAAGCTGGTCTGTATAAGTTTTGGTTAGTAGCATATCTAGTATTATAATTATGAATATCAGTTGCAGAGGGGACTAAGTCGAAAAAAACAGGTGGTACACCTATTTTAACATATTTTATTTTGTGAACAAGAGTGGAGATTTTCAGATTAAAGGCATTGTCAAGTTTTAGAATTTGCAAAATTCTATAATATGGGGTGGCATTTTCAAATTTGCTAGCAAAGAAAATGCAGCGAACACATTTATTTTGCTTTGTTTTAATTTTACTTAGTCTAGTCTTAACAGCAGTACCCCAGGTCATTAGGCCATAACTCAAATACGAATAGATAAGAGTATAATAAAGTTGCTTTAGAATAGTAATAGAAATATGGTATCTTAGCTTACAAATAATTCCAATATTTTTGGCAATTTTATTATTAACATGTGTAATTTGAGTGTCCCATCGTAAGTGTTTGTCAATAAAAACCCCAAGATATTTAATATATGTTTTTTGCTCAATATTGCAAGCAGTTATTCTTATATTAGGGTTCTTCTTAGGGGAGGTTATCAACATATAATTTGTTTTTTTTAAATTAATCGATAATTTGTTTGCTGCACAATATTTTAAAACATTAGCAAGCTCTTCATTAATAACTCTTTCTAGTTCTTCAGAGTTATTTGAAGAATATAAAATATTTGTATCATCAGCGAATATTCTGAAAAGGAGTTTTTGAGAGGAGTTTGGAAGATCATTTATGTACAATAAAAAAAGTAAAGGGCCTAAAGTTGATCCCTGTGGAATGCCACAGGTTATGTTTCTTAGACTAGATTCTGTATTATCAATTTTAACATATTGTTTATGATCTGTTAAATAGCTTGAGAACCAATTATGTGGTAAACCACGAATGCCATATTTATACATTTTTGCCAATAAAATATCATGGTTAATCGTATCAAATGCCTTCGAAAAATCTAGGAATATACCACAAGTTATTTTGTTTTCATCTATAGCCGTCTTCAGGTTTTCTATAGTTTCAAGTATTGCATATTCTGTAGAGTAGCCTTTCCTAAAGCCAAACTGATAATTAAATAGTATATTATATTTTTCAAGGAAGGACATCAGTTGGTCATATACCATTTTTTCAAGAACTTTACTGAATGATGAAATAATTGCTATAGGTCTATAATTACCTAATTCTGTTGCACAGCCACTTTTGAATATACAGTACTGTTCGAAAATATTGCAACGAGGTGAAGTGAAATATCACTTAAAAAGTGATATTTCACCTGAAAAGTGAAATTTCACTTTTATGTGAAGTTTAAGGTGATATTTCACTTTCTACAAAAGTGATATTTCACCTAAGTGATATTTCACTTCACTTGACCAAAAGTGATATTTCACGTCACCAAAAGTGATATTTCACGTCACCAAAAGTGATATTTCACGTCACCAAAGTGATATTTCACGTCACCAAAAGTGATATTTCACGTCACCAAAAGTGATATTTCACGTCACCAAAAAGTGATATTTCACTTTTTCGAACTGGACCTTTCACCGTCGTTATTATTCCTGTTCAAGCATGATGAGTTGTCAGTTTCTTACTCAACAGCGCCGTTCGCGTTCTTATTAACTAACGAAGCCAACTGCTTCAAAATAAACGTTCTTAAAAGACAGCCCGCAAACAATCTTCGGTTAACTTTTATTCCTGTTCAAGCGTGTCATGAGTTGTCAGTTTCTTACTCAACACCGCCGTTCGCGTTCTTATTCACTAACGAAGCCAACTGCTTCAAAATAAACATTCTTAAAACACGGCCCGCAAACAATCTTCGGTTAACTTTTATTCCTGTTCAAGCGTGTCATGAGTTGTCAGTTTCTTACTCAACACGAAGCCAACTGCTTCAAAATAAACATTCTTAAAACACGGCCCGCTAACAATCTTCGGTTAACTCTTATTCCTGTTCACACTTCATGTGTTGTCAGTTTCTTCAACACCGTTCTTATTAACTAACGAAGCCAACTGTTTCAAAATAAACATTCTTAAATCACGGCCCGCTACCAATCTTCGGTTAACTTTTATTCCTGTTCAAGGGTGATGAGTTGTCAGTTTCTTACTCAACACCGCCGTTCGGGTTCTTATTAACTAACGAAGCCAACTGCTTCAAAATAAACATTCTTAAAACACGGCCCGCTAACAATCTTCGGTTAATTTTTATTCCTGTTCACACTTCATGTCTTGTCAGTTTCTTCAACACCGTCAGTTTCTTCAACACGAAGCCAACTGCTTTAAAATAAACGTTCTTAAAACACGGCCCGCTAACAATCTTCGGTTAACCTTTATTCCTGTTCACACTTCATGTGTTGTCAGTTTCTTCAACACCGTTCTTATTAACTAACGAAGCCAACTGCTTCAAAATAAACATTCTTAAAACACGGCCCGCTACCAATCTTCGGTTAACTTTTTTTCCTGTTCACACTTCATGTCTTGTCAGTTTCTTCAACACCGTTCTTATTAACTAACGAAGCCAACTGTTTCAAAATAAACATTCTTAAATCACGGCCCGCTAGCAATCTTCGGTTAACTTTTAGTCCTGTTCAAGGGTGATGAGTTGTCAGTTTCTTACTCAACACCGCCGTTCGGGTTCTTATTAACTAACGAAGCCAACTGCTTCAAAATAAACATTCTTAAAACACGGCCCGCTAACAATCTTCGGTTAACTTTTATTCCTGTTCACACTTCATGTCTTGTCAGTTTCTTCAACACTGTCAGTTTCTTCAACACGAAGCCAACTGCTTTAAAATGGCTTCGTTAGTTAATAAGAACGGTGTTGAAGAAACTGACAACACATGAAGTGTGAACAGGAATAAAAGTTAACCGAAGATTGTTAGCGGGCCGTGTTTTAAGAACGTTTATTTTAAAGCAGTTGGCTTCGTTAGTTAATAAGAACGGTGTTGAAGAAACTGACAACACATGAATAATAACGACGGTGAAAGGTCCAGTTCGAAAAAGTGAAATATCACTTTTTGGTGACGTGAAATATCACTTCTTCAAAAGTGAAATATCACTTTCCAAAAAGTGAAATATCACTTTCCAAAAGTGATATTTCACGTCACCAAAAGTGATATTTCACTTTCCAAAAGTGATATTTCATGTCACCAAAAGTGATATTTCACTTCCCTTAGTGAAGTGATATTTCACTTAAAAGTGAAATATCCCCGGGGATATATCCCCAATTCTCGTTGCAATCTTTTCGAACAGTACTGTAGGGGTTACTCTCGAGATTTTAAAAATATTTGGTACAGTCCCTGTTAGAATTGATTCATTGAAGATTTTTGTAAAAGGAACAGATAATGGTTCACTTGCCAGTTTAATAAATTTATTTGGAATATTTATATATGCTTTATTTTCATTTAGTGTAGCAAATTGTGTTAAAACTTCGGCTTCAGACACAGGCGATAGAATAAAACTAGAGGATGGAGAATTGTTTATATATTGTGTGGGATTTACGAAATCGTTATTTATAATCTTGCTTGCTAAAGTTGGACCAATATTAACAAAGTAGTGATTGAAATGTTCTGCAATATCAGCTTGTTGGGTCACAGTTTTATTATTATGAACAATTCTAATGGGTAAGGACTGTCCTTTTGTTTTACGTTTAATAAGAGTACCAATTAGTTTCCAAGTATGTTTAAGATTATCTTTATGTTTAAAAAATTGGTTGGAATAGTAGTCTTTTTTGCTTTTATCTTTCAAATGTGTAAGTATATTTGCATATTGCTTATATTCCCTAGTTTTCTGTGGGTCTTTGCTATTAAAATGTGTACGATACATTTTTTGCTTCCTTTTTATTGATTTAAGTATGCCAGCTGTAAGCCAAGGTTTATTGAGTTCTTTCTGTTTTGAATTAGAGGCCTGTTTCATTGGGGCATGTTTGTTAACAGTAGTCATTATGGCATTGATTGCATCATGTGTTTTTTCATTTAAATTCTTTCTTACATCTAAGACTTCTTCCCAATTTATTAATTTTATATCAGCCAAATATTGATCCTTATTAAATTTAGAATAATCTCGATAATATTGTTTGTGACTAATTTTTTCCACTTGAGTTCGAACTATGCAGAATATTGGCAGGTGATCAGATATGTCAACAGTAGCAATTCCTGAAGTAATCTGGGATAAAGGTGTGTTGGTATAGATATGGTCAATAAGTGTTGAAGTGTGATCCGTTATTCTAGTAGCTTTGGTAATAACAGGGAGAAGGCTATTAGTAAATAGCATATCTAAATATTCTTCAGTCAGTGAATGTATATTACATTTAAAAAAGTCAACATTTATGTCACCAAATATGTAAATTTGATGTTTATTGGGGTTCAGTGTTTTAATAATGTTATTTAGTTGAGTAGTAAATTCTGCAAGATCATTAGTAGGGTGTCTGTATATACAACCAACAATTATAGGTTTTGCATTCTTTCCTGGATCAATTTGGGACCAACAGGATTCCACTAATTCCAATTCGAATTTGATATCTGGTCTAGGTACAGCTTTAATATTTTTAGCTATGTAGAGGCCTGCACCACCAGCATTAGTTAATGAATCAATATGAAGGAAATTATAAGAGCGGATGTCAATATTTGTAACAGAATATTCGTTAAGTTTTGTTTCAGTAACTCCTATTATATCCGGTTTAAAGTCTAAAGAGCAAATTATTTCTTCCAGTAGATCTAAATTTTTGGGAAGGCTTCTAACATTACAGTGAAAAATTGAGAGGGCTTTTGGGCCAGACTCATTCATAGCTTTGTTTAATTTTGAAACTGAAAAGTAATTAGAGTTAGGCGCGGCAAGCATCAAATCAGAGTCGCATTCGTCATGTTTATCTGGATTAGAAAACAAATCATAAAGGTCAAAATCGTCGTTTAGCAAACCAGACCAGCTTCCAAACATAGCATGAAATTCTCTATCAGATAGTGAATAAAAAGGGAGAGTACTTACAATTTCTTGAAGACCAGCCATTAGTTAATGAAGACAAGCTTATTAAGTTTACAAGGCTTCAGTAACCTATTGTACTATCTGGTCAAGATATTCATCGAACTGTTCATACGTGACAAAGGTTAATGGCGGCGAAGTGTCAGACTCTCTTAGCAAAATCCTTCCATTAACGGTCCAAAGATACTTGTAATGATAATTACGCTTGAATTCTAAAATACGCCCAAAAAGTCGCTTTCTATAGGAGGTGAGGCTTTCGTTAATATAGATAGCAGCGTTGTGCTTGATAGCAACTGATTCTGGTTGGGCTCGGACTGTCGGCAGATCTTTGGTCTTCTTTGTCCTTAATTGGCCTCGCTTCTTGTATATTTCTTCGCGTTTTGATCTCCTAGTGAATTTCACGATGATCCGATCTTGGACCTTCTTTGTAGGCGGGAGTCGATGGGCTATAGAAATATCCTGATCGTCTAGTTCCACGCCAATTACGGTAGCCATTTCTTTGATGAGCTTAGCGGGATCGTCGTTCGGGACAATTGGGATTCCTGTAATTTCGAGCGAATCCCTCCTCGTATATTGTTCCAGTTCATCGAGGCGGCTCTCGAGTCTGTAATTGCCATCTTGCAAGAAGTTGGCGTCTTTCTCGATTTGTTGTATCCGGCCTTCGGTTCCTTGAGCTTGCTTCTTAATGTCTTGGACTAGAGCCACAAGAGTATCGTATTGGTTAGAGATGAATTGTTGCGAAGCTTCTATCTCGTCGAACTTTCGGTTTAAAGCAACAATTTTTTCATTCAATGGCTTCGCTTCCCGTTGTATTTCCTGGCGGATATTTGGGAGAAATTCATCCCTCCAAGTAGATCGTAGGTTATCCAATGTTAAAGACATAGATTCAAGTTATCTACTGAGCACGCTTTCTGAGCTCCTTCCTCTTCGATGGTCAGAGTACTAGCCTAGCTTAAGGGACTAGAGCATAATATCAGAAGCCCTGAGTGTATAATATACATGTACATGTAGGCAAAGCCCATGACATACACGTACATTGTACTGAATAATGTCTTCATTTATTATCTATTTCTGTTTTACAGCAAAGAACAGATATTAGACTAAAAGAGATGCTGAAGGTACGAGACTGATAAATCTGATTGCATGTTTCTTTTTCAACAGCAGGCTGCTTAATGTCTAATCATGTACATGTACCAGTCAGTGATTTCCCCAGGGGAGGGATTTGGGCATATCCACGTGATTTGACATAGTAATTGACATATTATTACAGTTAGCCTTTATTTAATTATCAAGAAGATGGTTTTTCATGTTCTATCAAAAAAAAAATGCGGTCTCGAAAAGCTTGAAAAGCTATGAAATGCTTCCTCAGTTTATGTTATATAATTGTGACCTACATGTATGGTTTATTGACTGTAAATACCTGCAGGAAGAAGACTACCCTGGTGCTATTAACTTGTGTTTGGAGTGTGAGAAGGCAGCCAGGGCATTCAAACACTATGAGTGCATCAGGTAAATACATCTAGCTATTGTTAAAAAATAATTGTGTATTGTACATAATATGATATACACACTCAGGTGTGTACTATACAGTAACCCTTATAAGGCTACATACATGTGTCTAATGTATATGCTGCCTGTATGTAAGGATTTAAAGGGGCTATATACAACATGTACATGTATGTCACCAGGATTTTTCTTATGTTTTGTCATTGAAATAACATATTTTTTATTACAATGTATCTAGAATTTTTTGATCATAATTGGAAATGAAATACTCCTTGAACACTGCATGATTATTTTGGTCTGGTCTGATATTTTTAATCATCACATGCATTTTGTAACAACATCACTGATAATAATGTTACAGTTATTGTAAGTGTTGTACTGTAATTCAAATGCTTGTTTTTCAGTGAATTAAGTTCAAATCTCCAGGATACATTAATTGATATAGAGGTATGTATTGAGTGCTTCTGTTGTCTTGTCTTAAGTTGCAATGCTTTCCATTCTCATTTAAGTCCTGTCTTTCTTGCCAGCTGGAACTAAGACATTTCAGTGTACAATGTATAAATAATATTATACAGTTATGTAACCAATGTGTGTACTTTGTAAATTTTCTTTAGAAACAACTAGACTTTGCTCTAACAAGAACATGTAATAGTTTTGATCCAGCACATTATGAGAGACTACAGACTGCCTACAGATACCTGGGAAAAACACAGGTAAAGAAGCTATTTTCTTAATGCTGTATGATGAATTTCAAGGTGCCTAATAAAAGTATATACTAGTTTATAAATCTAGGATTACATTGCATTAGTTACATGTGTAACATACCCAAGCTGTTTCCAAAAGCTTTCAAATGTTTCATTTTTAACATAATTATTATTTAGTTAGTAAGTACAAAAACATGTAATGTTATACAGTCTGTAATTTCATTCCTGTAGTAATAAATACTATGTATATTGTAACAGTAAATGCCTTATTTCATTCCTAATTACAAGCTTTTGACACTAAACAAACTATTTAATCTCTTAGAAGTAGCGAGAGTCAAATCTCAGTATTTAAATAACCAACCACCCTTCGCAAGATAAAGTACCTTTTTCAAGCAGACACCCCCTGAATAAAGTACCATGATTGTACATAAATGTACATCTAACAAACTGTTCAAATCATTTGTAATTATGTAGCATAAATAATCTATAGTAATATTATAGCGCATCAGTTATTTTCATTGCATTCAAATTATTTGTCAGATTGCCATGGATCAGCTGATCATTCATTTTATGAATCACATCAACCAGGTCTCATTTGCTGTTGTCAGTGATCATGTGGAGGTATGCATGCAACATGATTTGTTTTGTTTTGCTCTCATCACGTGGCAGCCATGTTGGCTAGGAACAGTATAGATTTCCCAAGTGTAACATCACACTGAGCAGTTTCAGAACGAGTTTAGATGGGAGAGAGAACAGAGGTTTTTATTCTGCTGGAACTCAACAATTATATGACCTCCACGTGATAAGAGCGAATTATCTCAAAATCAAGAAACCCCAAAAACATCAGGCACATATATGTTCTGACCTAATGTTCATGTCTGACGAAACATGACTGGAGATGTAGAACAAAAGAACTGAACGTCTAAAATAATTACCCTTCCTGCTTCGTCTGGATGTAAACATAGCTTACATGAATGTGTTAGTGACACTACATTAGATCAAGTTGCAATTGTTCTTAAATGTCATTGTTTTGGACAGAGAATTAATTTATGATTTGGTGAGCCCAAATTATCAACTTTTTACCGGCACTTTATAGTTTAACAAAACTTTTAACTACATTGCAGTGCAAAGAGTTTCCATTTCAATCCACTAATCCTTTACTGCAGGGTGCAACAAAAGTAGTGTCCAATAGCCTGGAGCTACATGTACATGTAGTTTCAACTTGCCCTATGGACAGAAAGCCAAAGTAGGCTTATTAGTGAAATGAGGTATTTGGGTAAGCTTCAGTTTTATTTTCTTCAAACCCTGCCTACTAGTTTATGAACTGTTCCCTGGACTTATAATTGTCAATTGACAAAATCAACTCACCCAATAAAGCTAAATTCCTCTCACATTTGTGTTAGTCGTCGCAGGGGCCAGTTCCTCAAAGCCTAATGAACCTAATCCAGGATTATAATGGTAATATTTAGTTCTATTATTTTGGTCTACTGATTTGGGATTAAAAACATATTGTTTGATGAGGAATGAGTAGTATCTTTCTGCTCGTAATCCTAGAATAAATAAAGACACCTCTTACCAAGAGAACCAAAATCCCTGGTTAAAATGTAATCCATGACTAAGGCTTATTGGGCTTCGAAGAACTCACGCTGGGCTAGTGGACTGGGGCTAGTGGACTGCCACTAGTTTCAAGCACTGTGTTGCAATGTTTCATCTTCAGGAGGATTCATCAGAATGCATTACTGATGGTGGCCTACAGCACGTGCATTATGGGGAACTCTGTAAGGTTAGGCACAGTTTGTATGCACTTTCTACTCTTTATTGGTTTGAATGAACCATTTGCACAAAGGAACTAATTTATTGTGTATTTTAATGCTCATTGAAAATATTCTTGCCTTTCCCAGAAAGTTGGTGTGGACCATTTCACCCCATGCTTGTTGGATCTGTGTAAGGTAAGTATGAGGATACATCACCATATGTTTACACTTCAAAAATCAAAGTTCGGTTATTGCTTGAAAACTGAAAGAAAATCAATTGACATTAGGCGGTCATTAGGTCTGTAACCCATGGCTAAGCTACTGGGTGTTACAGGTAGTTAAAGGCACGCTTTTGGGGACTTATTCTGGCATCAGAATACTTCGAAATCCAGCAGATATCCATCCTATAAAATGTAGAAGGTAGTCGCTACTTTACGTACTTTCTTTAGGAATTAATTTGTGTTTGCTGATGTAAAAATAAACATTGGTTTTTGGGTGTATACCTTTCATGTCCCCAAAGTTCGTTAAAGTTAGGGGTGATAATGCACATACAACTTGACGACAAAACCTTAATGAAAACCCAGAGATAATAAATTGATTTGAAAGACTTATTTACAGGTACTTTACATTTATTTGGCTGGTTTTGAATAAGGTACCACCGCCACCACCCTACCTCCACCACCACCACCTCCTCTACCACCTCCTCTACCACCTCCTCTACCACCTCCACCACCACCTCCACCACCACCACCTCCACCATCTCCACCACCACCTCCACCACCACCTCCTCTACCACCTCCTCTACCACCTCCACCACCACCTCCACCACCACCACCTCCAACACCACCTCCACCACCACCTCCAACACAACCTCCAACACCACCACCAACACCACCACCAACACCACCTCCAACACCACCTCCAACACCACCTCCAACACCACCTCCAACACCTCCTCCAACACCTCCTCCAACACCTCCTCCAACACCACCACCACCTCTTATTCGTACATTGAATGACATATCGTATGTTACAAATGAGCATGATGTTTATAACTATGTATACAACTATGTACATTATATGTGTATAGTGTATAACTGCCCTCACCGTGAAGACAGGCTTCTGGTAATATGCACCTTTGGTTACGACTGTGTTCAATGTTTTTTCTGCTGTTTGATTGATAGGTGTTGTGGTCAGTGATGTTGAATTACCACCAGGTGATCCGTTGGCACGAACAGTATGACCCAGCCATGCACGTGTCCACGAGTGACGTCACGGATGACGGTAAGGACGATCAGAAGACCGCTGAAGCAACCTATAATAGGAACTATATTAGACAGAAGCTGGACCACGGGCTCAACAGGATATGGAAGGTACGATTTTGTGCTTCTTCAGTGTTTTCTATGCCAACTGCTGATGACGTAAGCATGATGTTTGCGACCGTCAAATCAGGCTAATATTTGTTTTAAGAACATCAAATTTATTCTGGAAACTATTTAACAATTAGACTAAGAGCTCAACGTTCCTATTATAACAATAGAGTGTTCCTGTCGAGGCCGGACTATCGGCTGATAGTTTACCTTGGAGATTTGATGTTCTTAAAACTAGTATATAAGCCCATATAACTGCGTTTTCGGGCTTATATATTTTTAAGAACATCAATTTCCCGCGGGCAACTATCAGCGCATAGTTCCTCGACGAACACACTCTGTTTGTATATTATAGTGCGCACTGATAGCGGAATAACTGTGATGAACAATAACGACAAATAGTGTGTCTTGGAATATATCGGCTGATAGTTTCCCTTGGAAATTTGATGTTTTTAAAACTAGCTTCGTTCTCCGGCTTAGATTTTCTTCTAAGAAAATCAAATTTCCGCGGGCAACTGTAAGCCAAAAATTCCTCGATGGACACACTATTTGTACACGCTCGCTGACCAAAAGCGATCACGTGATGTGATAGTAGTCTTTCGCGGATGCAAACTATTTAACAAATAGATTCCATTCTACTGTGCGTCTGTCCTCTTATAGATGCACAGATGACGTCACAACGTGAAGAGAACAAAGAATTTTGGCGGCGGCGTCGACTGTGTATCAATAAGAGGACAGACGCACGGTAGAATGGAATCTATTTGTTTTATATAATCATCGCAACCCAAAAGCTATGAAAATATCCAATCAAAACAAGTTGAGAAATTGGTTGTGCGCGCTCATGACATCATCCATGTGTGTGTCCTCTAATAACACACGGCTCTTGACCAATGAACGTGCGTGTCGGACTGATTATTCTATAACAGGCGATGGTGCCCTTTTGTGATGAACAATAACGACAAATAGAGTGTCTGTCTCTGAACTATCAGGCTGATTAGCACTTTAATTTAATTCGTAAAATGAGTGAAGTTAGTTGTTTTGCTGAAGTAGTTCTCATCTTTCCAGGAAGTGCAGGAGAGAATCAAGACCCACTTGCTGGGCACAGACTTGTCGTACTTTAAGTATGACGATTTCATCTACGTGCTAGATCTCGTTAACAGGTGAGTTAACAGCAGTAATGGCGTCTGAGCTACGAGACAGGTATTGTGACCATTACTCGTCGGTCTGGTATGCAGGAGGTCTATGGTTGGAACCCTGGTTACGTCCTCGGCTAGGGACGTACAACTCGCTTGCCATGAGCGCTTACCATTTGCACAGAAAAATAGGATGGGATGTAACACGCCAAGTGGAACGGTATATCCGGTCTGGAAACCTAGAGCGCTTATCATTTTGATCCGAAAACCGGTATTTTCGTTTGGGAATTAAATTGGAACGGTTCCCTCCACTGGAAAGTTTTCGGAAAGGAAGGATCAAGGAATACCTTCGGAGGTTTTGAGGTTTGCAAATGTACACGAATGGAAAAAGAGTAATACCTCCTCCGGAATTCCTTCCTTTCAGAAACCTTTCCAGTGTCATGAATCGTTATTCCCACCCAAAAACGCGGAATGTTCGGTGCAAATGGTGAGCGTTAGTAGTATAGGAGGGTTGGAATTAGCCCTTTTTTTTGCGGCGTTATGTTAATTTTTGCGGCGTTATGCTAATTTTTTGGTGCGCTCTCATTAATTCAATGACGTCACGGTTCTATTGTCTTAGACTCATGAATAAAGTGGTGCGCACATGAATAAAGTGCGGCGCTCATGAATAAAGTGCGGCGCTCATGAATAAAATGGGGGTGAATAAATTATCTTTTGTCTTTCCGCATGAACAAAGTGCGGCGCTCATTATCTATTGTTCCTTTGGATGAGGTCATCGATCTATTCGGGTATGTTTGGGCAAGAACCGATCGGCCCTGAATCCATTCGAAATTGAGCAACAACAAGATCGATCAACCCTGAAACCATTCGAAGTTTAATGAAAAAAGTAATAAATATCTCGCAATATCTAAACCCCTTTGTAGCGTAAATAGTAAGAACAAACTACTCGTGATAGGCTCTAAACTGTCTTTATTATTTTCCTTTACAGTTAATAACTCATAAGATAATTGTATACAAAATCCACTGTGACTCATAAGAGCAACTTTGCTATTGTTCTTAGGGATTAGCGATAACTGAAGAGCCTATTGTTTTGAGGAAAACTCTTGTGATGCAAATTCTTCTCTAAAACTGAACTATAATTACCATACGAATAAAAACAAACCACCAGATAAATTAAACAAAGTTTATTCAATCTCAAAAATACCAATTTACAGTTCGTTTTCCTTATAGTCGCGGAGTTGATAACTTTCTTATTTCTCAGTTATTGGGTTGATATAATGTACCGTGTTACAAGATTACACTGATTTATGTTTCATTGATTTTTTTTTCTTTTTGACAAATGCTGCTTAACTTGGATAAGCTAACAATTAGAAGGGGAAAACAAATAGTTTGTCATTCCCAGGCTACACTCTATTCGTAAAGAATAAAGCACGCGTTATCGTTGTTTTAGGTTATTTTCCAAACTAGACCGAAGAGATATTTACCATATCTGAAAGAATACCAAGACAGCCACCTGTCTATCGTTTAAAGGACTATCATGGATAACTTTTAGAAGTAACATTTTACGAAGCCGAGTTACAGAGAGTCGAAAAGCAAGATTTATTGTTGACAAATGCTCCTTACTGATTGCTTGTATTAAACGATGACAAGAGGAAGAATATTTTTAAAGACATTTATTAATAGAAATCGACCTCATAAAACTTATTTCTAAAAGGTACAAATGTATTGTTCATCACGGGAACACTGTTCCGGAATAGGTTGTTTTTGGAATTGTTTATTCAACAAGAATTTTCGGTGGTGAATTGCAGCCTCGGTCGCTTCTTGCCATCCATAATCTTCCATGTTCATCAAGTTTTGCTTTGTTTCCAAGATTTTTCGGAAATCAGGATCTTTTCTTAAGCTGTGAATCCATTTCATATCTTCGAACAACACTTCTCTTAGGTCTTTTCTATAGGTGGGAACCAAAGCGTTACTGGCTTTGATTTCAGCAACTTCATGACTATCCCCATCGGAATGTAAATCAGGATTCCGGGAGCTACACTCAACAGTTACGGCGTTGCTAGAGGCGACCGATGATTGGTACGGAAATATTGATAAAGGGCTTATTAACGCTGTCACATTTCTAGATCTCCAAAAAGCCTTTGACACTGTAGATCATCAAATACTCTTACAAAAGCTTTCATCGTATGGAATTAAGGGTGTATCACTACAGTGGTTTCGAACATATCTATATAATAGACAACAAAATTACCACGTTAATGGTAAGTTCTCTAGTACCAAAGCCGTAACATGTGGCGTCCCCAAAGGTTCTATCTTGGGACCACTATTGTTTTTAATTTATATTAACGATTTGCCTAAATGCTTACCCAATGCAACTACTCGAATGTACGCTGACGACACGATCCTCACCACCACCGGAACCGAACATGACCAGATCCAACACTCAGTTATTGAAAATCTTGAAGAGGTGAGCAAATGGCTTGGTGCCAATAAGCTTACACTGAACACATCTAAGACAGAGATCATGCTTATAGGCTCCAAGCAAAAGCTACAAGGTCTTCCTTCGGATATGGTGTTTTCTGTTGGGGATGGGGACATCAAATGGGGTGTCGTCGGTTAAGTATCTCGGAATACACCTTGACGATTCGCTGTCTTGGAACACTCATATAGAAAAACTTACAAAAAAAATATCGTCTGGCCTTGGTGCCCTTAAACGCCTAAGACCGTTCATTCCATACTCGGCACTGATGAGTGTATACAAATCCCTAGTTCAATTAACAAATCGCACACATTTTGCCATTGTCTGTACTCGTATTGATCATAGAAATGACGCCATAAAATGTCCCAAACTTTGCAGTGAAACAACTCGCTACGCTCGTTGTTCCACTTGAGTTTTGAACATTTTATGGCGTCATTTCTATGATCAATACGAGTACAGACAATGGCAAAATGTGTGCGATTTGTTTTTTTACAACAACGAAGCACTTATAGCTTCAAATGAGTGGCAGCGTAATTAATACGAAAAAGGCCATTGAAAGTCAAAACGTAAACACTTCTAATTACCGTTGCCGAGAGAAAGCTTTCTTAGACAAATGGTAATTTGGTTCACCGATTAACTTCTGTAATTGACGGAATGCATGTGAAATCCTTTCAGTTTTTTTTTCTGGATCAGAAAAGTTATTGTTATATAATTCAAAACTTCTGAGCTCTGAGAGAACTAGTCACAAAGTCTGACTACAAGTACAAATTCGCCGAAACTTTCTCCACTCAAGAGAAAACTCTCATTTTGCCAAAATGGCACACTACAAAGAAGTTTGACTCACCGATTGACTTCTCCTATTAATAAAATGCTTGTGAAATCCTCACTTTCTTGTTTTTGGAAGCGAAGTTAACATCTTCACAAACCTTGCCGTGAAAGCACTTTGCAAAGCTACCACGGCTTGCGAGTGACGTCATTTCATTGTATGTACTTATTTTGCATATAGCGGAGAGCCAATCAGAACGCGAGAAAATTGGATGTTGTTGTAAAATCTCATTTTGACTACTATACCGTTTTAAAGGTCTTGAATTGAAGAAAGTACATATTTAATCCGTTTTGAACAAATGTTAAAAGCGTAGATGTTGTATATATTTCTACGCGAAATGACTCTGTCCGCCAGAAGGAGTTCAGCCCTTCAGGCTTTGAAACAATTTTTTTCATAATTAGCCCTTTCGAATCCCAAATAAATTGACTCAAATACTGTGTCGGGCATTTTTGATATATTGCGTATTACAGATTGTATCCCTTTTCAAAGTTGAAAAAGTAGTTTTTCATCCCATTTTGATACAACCCAGGTCATAAAACCTGAACAAAAAATAATTTCAAAATTCCCCGACACAGTATTTGAGAAACGGCTGTTTTCCACGACTCGTGAAAAACTTAGGAAAATTGGACAAAACGCTAAAAGGCTGGACTTCAACAAAGTTCTGTTTTTGGCCGAAAAAAAGGGCCGAGAAACAGCCCGATAAAAGGTTTTCGATTCATTTCACGGTTGACTAAGAGTCCCGCCTCCAAGGGTAATCTCATTAACATTAGCCAATCAGAGCGATTCATGTTGTGTTCAGTCTCGGCCGATTACAAAGTTCAGACGAGCCGCAGAACAGATAGGCTCGGTTTCCAGCCGTGGGGGTTTCGGTGAGCCCGCGATCCTCTCCCCACTCACGGCTGGGCGCGCGAGCTGAGGCATTGTCGGTTTTTAGCCAATGAAAAACTTGCCACTCAAATCCTGTCGCTGAATGTATTTGCACAATTTATATTGTAAACTTTTCAAAGCCGGACCAGAAGCTTTGAATCGCTGTTCCAAAAAGCGTTTAAATTTGCTTTGGAAAAGTTTGCTTTCGAATGATTCAAGGATTCACACAAGGAACCAGTAAGAGAGTTAGTTTTGGGTGAAGACACTGTGTCAGTACGCACCGGGTTTGGAAAGTCACATGGGAAACCGTCACTTGTACCAAGCTCGAAGGTCACGAAACCCGTAATCAGTCCGTCATTTCTTTACCTATGCAAGACCAGGTAGCCATTCTTACTTCAAAGAAAATTAGTGCTGCCTTTATCGGAGAAGAAAAGACGGACGACTCCATATTAAAAGAGTTATAACACAGGTAACCCAAGCTCTGTAAGTGGCTTTATTTACTAACATTTGTATGGATTTTTTTTTAGTCACTAATATTGAATAAAAAGCGACAATACTTACAGTATGTGTTTATTTGTCCATGGGTTGTCTCTAGTTGCAATTTCAGCGTTTTTCGGCAAGTTTTGACCCCAGCAGTTCTCCCAACTGTATACCAAGGAAAGGTAGGAGACGAAGGATTTCAACCAGTCGAACTCTCGCCACTTTTATACCCCGAAAATCCCAAACAATCGCATCTTGCCTTCGCCACAGCATCGCCCAGTAAATATTAAAGCATTTTCAGTCAGTAGATCCGAGATAACCTTCGTTCTCGAGCAGCTAGCCGCCAAATAACTCCACCAAATCACTCGTTTGCAGCCATTTTGATGCGTGTCGATTGAAATACGAACAAAACGAAACCGTTGGTACGCGGTCAGGTCTGGGCGCTAACCAAACAAACTCCCTAGTGGGCAAGTCTAGGTCAAAAATGCTCAACCAAAGGCAGTTCACTACGATGGGGTGGGGGAAGGTTTGGTAATAATAGTGTGGTGTTGGTAGCCAATCAGCGAAGCGAAAACCAAAGCTGAGGGAATGACCCGCGAAGGGGAAAATCTTTCAGTGCATGTTTATCAACTAACCTGGAAATGTTATCGACTTTAAAGCGAAAAGAATCAGCAGATTCTGATGAACCATCAAGAAAGAGATATCTACCACCTTCTGTCGCCTTTTACGCTTACTTGCTTTTGAATCAAATGTCTTCAAGAACGCATTCCCGCATCGCTATCAGCTAACTAAAATCTTAAGGCAAAATGCGGGAGAAGACGATTTTGTAGCCTGTCTCAAGGAAGTGAGAATGGGAAAATGCAGTGAAATGGTCGCTAGTTGTGAAACATCCTTGACTACTTTCATAACGGCATAAGATCCTATAATTTAAATAAGACATCGCATCATATGTCAACAGCAAATGAATATTTCAATGTATGTCTGTTCAGCAAGCTCAGTATTAAACGAAAATTCAAACTTACCAGTCTTGGAACTTGAGTATAATCCCTCCAGCCATTGTTTGTCCTAAGAACTTTACACCCGCTTCCAAATTTACTTACAAACTAAATTATTACAAACTAAATTGTGCTGTTTTTTCTTCTTATTCTTTTTTTAATACGGCACCAAGAAAGATCTTCTTTTACACTTTTGGGCATTGCATTATAAACGTAGGAAATCTTCACGAACGAAAAGTAGCGCAGAAAATCACAGGATCAGCGAGAATGAAATAACATGCCTAGTGAATGACAGCAGCTGTCAATCATTTTTCGCGCCTTTTTTAGCGGGAAATCAGAAAGTCGCATTTTCAAGGCTTTAAATTATTTTTTTGAGTTTGAGTTTTTTTGTGATGCTAGATTAGGGCTTTTAGATTTAGAATTTGCGAAAAAACGCATTTTCAAAACTTTTCCATTTTGAACCTTTATCGAGACCTTAAACAAAGGGTTGGCAGACAAACTTTAGAAACTACAAAATCGTGCAGCCCGCATACTGACAAATCTCCCATTCCAACTTTGGAATTCATTGCCTGAGGATATCAGATTATCTGATACAATTAATATTTTTAGAACTAAACTACGTAAACATACACTATTGTAATTACAATCGTATAAGACACGTCAAACATGTAAAGCAGTAGGCATTCTTTTTACGATTTTAAAATTTTACTTTTAATGTTATGCTATTACTGATGGTTTCTTACGTGTATAAATAAAGTATGTATGTATGTATGTATGTTCATACTTTTGAACCAACGCTTCTCAATCTTCCTGGTGTCGTTCTTTAGCTTCGTTTCGAATTATTTCCCAAGCATCCTCTTCTCCGTCATAACTATCATCAGTGGAGTCCGTGCTCTCCTGAGAATCAGAGCTTTGATAATAATCTTCGGTCATTTCATCATCTGAGCTGGAACGATTAGCAGCCATCGTTGATATCTTTACTCTTCAAGGATCGGGAGTATAATGTCAGACCCTTAAATGTTTCCAACTTTATAGAAAACAAATTGGTGTGGTCACTAAGTTTAACAAATGTCGATCAGCTGATTTAGATTATCAACTCAAGAACGTAAACCATATTTACAAGAAGCGAAACTTCAAAAAAGAAAGTTTTTGTCGAGGAATGTAAATCCAGTTGTTGATAATGGCAAATATGTTGGTTAGGAATCCTGCTTATAATATTGGTCTAACTGAGAGACGTTTTTTTGTCTGATGACATCAAACCACAGTTACGGTCATGGTACGTGCTAAGTGCACTATAGCAGATGTATGGCCGGAAACTGAAAACACTACAAACCAGGAGCCCATTACCAGGAGCGTCCATCTTCCCCACTGTGTCTGTGAGGTAGATGAGGCTATTTTTAGCATTGCGTTTCGCGCGAAAAAGAACAAAGGTAGGCTATTCTTAGCCAATCAGATAGCTAACGTCACTTCTCATTATCATTCTTCTCACTTTCAACGCGGGAATTCGAATTGCTGGTTTTCACTCAATCCCCAGAGATTCAAATGTTGTTGCCCCAACAAAAGAAGCTAACGAGGAATCTATTGTTTAAGGGCACCAACATGGTGGCAACCTCTTTTCGCGGGAATTTCGAATCTAAAAATAGCCTCATCTACCTCTGTGCTGGGGACCCAACCCATAACAGAGGAACGCTCCTGGTAATGGGCTCCTGCTACAAACACAGAATTTCGCGCCATCTTTGCACCCGCAGACGCGAAACTTGCTTGATAAGATCGCCGTTTGTCGCTTTGCATGTTTCAATCCTCTGTGTGCCAAAGAAATACAGCAAGATCGTAACAGTACCGTGACCGTTTCGTGGCCGTAGCAGAACCGTGCTGTGACTTACTGTACCGCAACCCTGTAATTTGATTGATCAGAAAGACAAAAATCAATAGGCAAACCATTTCATTGTCACGGTAATCGTGCCGTAACTCGATACCGTAACTTTCCCACGCGTACCAACTCTGTTCTAACGAGCCTGCTCTATTGTCTGGATACAGAGAGTAGGAAACTTATGAAATCGCACTTGCACGTGGAATTTATATGGTTACCGTAATGATTAAAACATTCCATGGCGCTCGTCTGTGCAGCTGTGTGACCGATAACTCTATGTGCTCTGTAGGCTTATTGTGATTGGCGAGGAGTTTTGTAGCAGCAAGTCGGAAGATCTACATGAGTCAATCCGGACACAAACCGTCAAGTACTTCAAGAACTACCACAGGTAAGAAGGAGATACTCTGCTGGGGCGACAAGGGATTGTGTATCTCGCTCGTGAGCATTCATTAGCGTCGTCCATGGCACCTTAACTTTAGCCTAGAGATTAGACAGGTAGCAAGTCCCTTCTATTTCCGCTAATTCTATATAAGCACGGCGAAGCCATGGCATGATTCAACAAACCCAGCCATGTTGAACCGTGTTGATTTACGTTCAGCCATGTTATGCCGTGTCGAGCCGTGGCTTCGCGCTTACACAGAGTTTTGCAGCAGTAGACGAGACTTGCTAGCAGTCTGGTTGTGTTGGGTGGGCTTCATAGCTCCTGCTGTACCACACTTGCTGGACGAGCACACAAGAGCAGCTCCTGGGCTGTAGTGGATGACAGATGTGTCAATACTTATTCCAGCAATAAAATAATCAAACACCAGGGAAAACATTGTACTGGAAGACCATAGAAGGCGCCAGATCTGCTGTACTAACCCAGAGAAATAATGATTATAAAGACACAGGAGCAACTGTTGTTCTATTGTTTTGATTCTTCAGATCCCGGATGGATGAACTGCGGATGTTTTTGGAGAATGAAGCGTGGCAGTTGTGTCCTGTCAAGACGTCATTCAAAATAGTCGATTTACAGGTACGTTGGGGAGGGGGAAGAAGGTTTCCTTCTCTCCTCCCCTCTCCCCTCGACGCGCTTTTGTAGCACTCCGATCTTCCGAAAAAAAACCCACTGCAAATGCCAGATATAGCAGGGTTTTCAATACGATTTCACACAACTGGCACATTCTGTAAAGTAGGCGGAGAAATAACTTCAAAACTTCCCCTTTTCATACTCTTTCCAATAGAGATTCTCCCTTTGTCTGGGTAAATTTACCCTGGATGCCAGAGGTTCTACTGTCCTCTCTAACGCGAAAGAGAGGGCAGTAGGACCTCTGGCATCCAGGGTAGGGTAAATTAGACGGCTGTTTAGTATTGAAACACCTGAGATACGCAGTACACATTAACATCTGCAACATATGTTTAGGTGTAGCATTATTAACTTATCTATCAGAACATTTCAAGGGATTTGCAATGAGACGTATCCACTTTGCTGATAACCACGTATTATTGTTTTCAAGGTTATGAAAAAAGTGCAGAATTACTTTGCATATAAAATATATCGTGGTTTAATTTGTTCTAGCCACTGGTGTGCTAAATCCCTCTCATATTGACCCGGTAAATTTAACGCATACATTACATAGCATAACAACCTAAGGAAGTGTTCGTTTGGGACTATTTGGGAATAAGAATTGCCGGAATAGACAGTGATCGTGTTGCTGTGGGACCTATTCCGTTTTCCGATAACGGAATGAACAGAACAGCGGTTCAGTCGGGAGAGGTAAAATGGCGTTCTTTTGGTAATTTTGGAGGGAAATCTGTGGCACGCACGCGCCCGTCCGGACAAATCACTTTCTACTAATAGCGCTGCGCACAGTTTCTAAAAATAGATTGTCTGAAAAGAGACCCCTCGCAAAACTCGGACAAACACACGCGGCTGTTTACAGTAGTTCAGTGACTTCGAGAGTCGTGTTAGAACATAATTCGTAGTTTTTGATCAATAAAAGAAGAAATAAGATTCCCAGTTATATCAGTAATGGTGACTACCAAGCACTGGGGGGAGATGTAGAGTGACTCTAGATGTGTAAAAACCTTCATAAATCGCTCAAAGGGATATCCTCTCAGAGATGGGAACATCGATTGGAAACACCGCTAGCGGAGTTCTCATCTTTTCCGTCCAAAACTCAGTGAGAAATGTCAGCGTTGGATAAATGTTAGTTGTACGGGAGACCTCAAAAGCACAGAATAATAACGAGCCAAGTGCAATGAAATGCAACTATACACTACCCGCCAGTAAACATAGTGAGAAGGAATTACAGTTTAACCATAGTTTACTTGAATTTATGGATTTGACATAAATTTTTGATAGAATTGACTCATGTACGTCTACGATGCTTTGATTTATTTTACGAACACATATGAAGTTTTAACATTTCTTTCGGAGATGTCGCGCCGAATGGGTAGTTCAGCCGGTGCAGGTAATTTGAAAACTCAACAAATGCAAAACATAATATAAAAGCTTGAGAGAGCACACCAAAATATAAAGCAAGACTGCCAAATTTAGGGCAATTTTTTTTTTACAAAGCTATAAATTTGGAAACAAAAATATTACAGAGAATGTATGGTGGTGTCGGTAAAATTTGTCGAACCATAATTAGCTCGCTAACCTCTGTATGTACAGTCTATATCTAAAATATATGTTCAAAACCTTGCACAGTTGTTTTCCAGCCATTACATTAGCTTTGGTCTCCGATGAGTTTTAAAGAATTTCAAAATTAAGTTACCTGCTGGCTACAATATCCCCATTCACCGATAAATCTCTTACGGAAAACCTGACTGTTCATCGTTTAGGTCATGAAGTCTTATACAACGATGTTCAATGGGAAAAGATAAGTTTGGGATTCAGTTAGAGCTTGACTATATTAAACGTGGTTTGCGGCAACGAATAGGCCAGTCCAAAATAGTATTCACCATCTTGTAGGACTTGTAGGAGCCGGGAAAACATGGCGCGTAATACAGTGTTTATATGGGAATCCGATGCCAAATAATTTCCGTAAAATCGAATTTCTGAAATATTCACTGTCTGCAAACTTAAGATATTGAGGGATGTAGCTGTGCTAGGAAGCGTGCAATTGTGTTTTCAGTTTTCCATACCTTTGTCTGTAAAGTTTCCCTCGGATTCTGAGTTTGACTCGTTACAGCCGAAATGTATGGCCGGAAACTAAAAACACTACAAACATTGAATTTCGCGCCATCTTTGCACCCGCAGACGCGAAACTTGCTTGATAAGATCGCCGTTTGTCGCTTTGCATGTTTCAATCCTCTGTATTTTAGCCAACTGTTCGACAGTACAATCATCAGGTTCTCTTTCGAAATATAATACAGGAAAGCCGTCATTTTTGGTAGAATCGCATAGCCAAAGCTGAATCGCACGGTGCATTTGCGAAATCAGACGCTGATTGGCTGAGACGGAGTGGTGATTCAGAGTGGAATCACCACTGTAGACTACGCGCGCTATTTATAACTTAGCGAAATATCAACAAAAGTACTAAATCTTCAAGTAATTCATCGGACTATGCGATTCAAGGAAAATCACATGGCTGACTCGGTAATTCCTCGTTAAATTGCACTCGAAAAACCGATATCGGTTTTCTCGTGCAATTTAACGTGGAATTACCTCGCCAGGCATGTGATTTTCCTAAAGAATAGTCAGACGACGACCTGAAGCGCTAGTCAATTCTTGTGAGTTCTAACGCGAAAAGTGGTGTGTTTGTCTGAGTGTTGGCGGGGGTCTACATTTTGTGACGTCATCTGTGCGCAACGCTATTAAAAAAGGCGGAGTTATTAGTTCTCAGGTCACCGCCATCAAGATCCTTCCATTTTTGGAAACTAGTCAATTCCGCGTATTTTGTTATTCCTATATTTAACAATTATTCACTGAAGTCGAAGTGACTATTAGTGAATATTTACCGAGACGAAGTCGAGGTAAATATTCACTGAGACTTAAGTGAATAATTGTTTTAGTATAATTTCATCAGTGAATATCAGAAATTAAAACTAGACAGACTTGACAATAGTAGTCTGACTTCCGATCTTTTTATAAGTTTTACAAGCGCACGTGACAGGATAGTTTTGTGACAAACATTTGCATAATCACGTGCCGCTACGGTTCACTAATCACTGCACAAACCGACTCGACACGAGACTTGCAGGGACTACAAGAATGGATTTTCTAAAGACAGAGAAATCCCGAAAAATAGTCCAAATGCACACTAGAATTCAAGTTGAAGCAGCAGTCTTCACGTTTGAGACCTCGTACCGTGTTACAAAGAAATGAAATGCAGCGAAAATCAGTGGAAATGGGCAAAACTGAAAATCTATGGCGAGTGAAAATTCATCGAAAGGAAATTCACTTCAAAGGACAAATTTGCTGGAAACTACAAACAGTTTGTTGTTTTGTGGATTATAACCATCACAGAATCAAAGACAATGGTAAATCAAGAGACAAATTATTTCGGTATACCGAGAGAAGAGCATAACAGCAACCGGCTCCCTGCATGAGGCCTGAAATGCTGAATGAAACCTTGTTTTTCTATCAAGAACCGCGAGAAAAATAACTCAAGTAAGTACACTCTTTTTTAGGCAAACAGTTACCAAATTTGTAGGACAAGGTCTTTTTGTGTTATTTATTGCTCTACGTAGACGTTATTTCCTTGTGAAAGTTTGTGATTCATGAGTACCAAATAAATTCAACCCAAAACTTGTAAGTAAACTTTGTTTGTGAAGGCTTATGGATTAAAAAAGCTTCAAGTTTAGCCATACTTATTTAGTTGCTTCTTTAGTAGGTTTTGGAAAAGCTTTTTATTTCATATTATTTATTTCTTCGTGAGAAATATCAGTAAATATGCGAGCGGCCATTTTGGTAAATGCCTTGTATGTTATATTCACCTCCAGGCGCTCTGCAGGTGAATATAGCGACATATGACGTAATTCTCGACCAATCAAAGCACTGGGATCTCTATATTCACTGATGAAATTATACTAAACCGGAATAGGAATAGTCAGGAGAACAGCATGCATAAAAATGGAAACCACAAAATGCACAATTCTCCACTCCATACCAACTCTGTAAGCCTGTATATACCTACTCTGTAAGCCTGTATACCTACTCCCTAAGCCTGTTTTCCTACTCCCTAAGCCCGAATAAATAACTGGTGTTTTGGGTTTAGGTTAGGGAGAAGTGTCTTAGGGTTGGGTTTATTAACGTCTGTAGACACACTTTGTACATATCTATCAACGTTTGTCCACTACAGGAGTTCCGTTTCATGAAGCACCAACCGGTACCACTGATAAAAACCCATCGCCGAACAGCCTCTGGCACCATGCACGTTACCACCGACACAGGTCAGTTTGAATGCCGTACTCGCTCACTGTGCGACTACTGTAACCACATAGACAACGAGAACCAATTAGTCTTTTGAATGAAGAACATCGCGTGGATTTGCTAGGATTTGTAAGTTGGAATGCATTATTTTCGTTTGCCAATGTGTTTAGTTCTCGTTGTCTAAGTGGCCCCGGTTACTGTACTCACACTGTAACTCAACAACAACAACAACAACAACAACAACAACTTTATTTACCCTATTACTTACATATTATAGTATTTACAGAGGAAAAATAAATTGGAATATTTAAAGGATACTGGCACCCTGAAATAACTAGAAAGCTAAAAATGCCAGGGAGCCAGTTTACGTGGCTGAATTAAATTACTAGGTCAATCAGTTATCTTACATAGATAGGGAGGGGCTAGCTATGTCTGAGTGTGTGTACAGTATATTATCATATGAGCCGTACGGCCTCTCGCGCGCTGTCCTTCAAAACCATTTACCAAAGTGACGTAATGGGGGTTGTACATGTTTGATGTAGGTGGGCCAGAAAATCCCTGCTCGATTTGATGCTTGTTGTTTTGCCGTTATTAATACGTACTAAGTGGTTATATGGTAATAAAAAAACGTATTGACTGAGTTCGGTCGGGCCGAACGGGAAACTATTTTGGCTCTCGGTCAGTTTGTACGCTCGGTCCGTACGTCATGACCTCGAGCCAAATATTTTCCCGTCTGGCCCTCAGTCAATAAGTACATAATCCTGCAGGGATATAGCAGATTCGTTAGAGTGAGCTAGGTTCACTTACAGCACGGTTACCGTACGGTTACCGTACGGCATACCGTGACACTGAATTGGTACAGTAAGTTACGGTACGGTTACGGTGCAGTATTGATACGGTACGGTACCGTTGCAGTACGGTAACGGTGTAGTACGGTAACGGCGCAGTAATTTACGGTACAGCTACAGTCTTGTGGCATTTCATTCCCACTCGTACGAAATCTGCTCTAACGGAGGAAACTATCGTACATTATGAGTTTTATCAACTGAATTTACAGCGCTCTTTGAGTAATTTAACGCTGGATAATCAACAGGGCCAGTACTAAAACCTTCATGGTGCTACTTTATTGTGATTTCACAGGATTCTTTTCTCGCTATGCATCTCAAGGGAATCCCTTCGATGATGTGTACGTGGAGGATGAAGGAGAGGACGTCATGGCACAGAATGGGGTATAACATGCTGTGTTCTTGTTCCTTTTTGCACTACACAGCTGGCGTAAAAATGCTCGGTCTATATTTTAATGAAATGCAACATTAAGTGCGGTGTCCATTACACAAAATATGCAGAGACAGATCCATCGGGGTGGGTTCAGGCGGTTGTAACCCCCCCACCCCAAAAAAAAAAAAGACTACTGGAGATTACTGTAAATAGGATTAAGTCAGTCTCTTCTTTTTGCAACCAACCCCCCCCCCCCCCCCACCCCCGTCTCAATGACTCGCTCGACCCCCCTTTTGCAAAATCCTGGATCCGCTCCTGATGTGGGCATCGCAAGGAGAGAAGGAAGATATTAAAAAGCACGTGGTATCCCCGTGAGGACGTACACTTTTGGTGGGCACTTTAAAGTTTTTGGTTTGCATTTCACCATACCGAAAAAGACAAGGCTGTACATGTGACCACAATTCCTTGAAAACCTAACGAAACAACAAGTAGAAATCATCTGTTGTCTATAGATGGTTTGCACTCAATCCCCAGAGATTCAAATCACAAAGCCATGTTGGTGTACAGAACAAAAGAAGCTAACGAAGAATCTATTGTTAACTACGGCAACGTGGCGCCTATGACGTAACGTGCAAAGGGTCAATAGCATTGCCTTGGTTAGAACATGTGTACTTGCTTGTTTAAAGGTTGAAAACTGATTTTAAAGTACGGATTTAAAGTTTTTCGCGCCCAAAGGATTGTGGGCAAAAGCACAGGCCACCATCTTGTTTTCCGCGGATGCAATCCCGAAATGCACTGCACTAAAAAACTTCACATAGAGCAGGAACTGGTGTCTAATAACGCCTGCTAATGAAACAGCATGCAGTATAGAAGTTCTAAAAAGCGGTTGTTGACAGCAAATCCCTTGTGGTGTAAGGGATAGTGACGGTTAGGGTTTCGGTTAATAGATGGGTTAGGGTTTCGGTTCGAGTCTGCGTTCGCCTAAATTTTGAAGTGCCGCTTTAGTTTATACCCTATACACATTTGGGTATATAACATCGAGAAAATAGTGTAGTGCATTGCAGTGCATTTCGAGATTGTGGCCTGGCGGATGGAATCTAGCCGCAACCTGGCATTTGAGATAATCGTACGTTGTCTTCGTACTACAGCTTGATGGCGATGTCAATGAGAATGACAAGCGAGGTGTCGGTCATGATGATGACGACGACGATGACGATGATGACGATATACCAGGTACTACATTAGACTGTTGACATTAGTTTTCGTCTTCTCGCCGAGTGAAACCATTAAAAGTACGCGGTATTCAACCGAGGACATTTTAGAAAAACAACAATATTTTATCAAAATATACGGTATGTTTTTAACCCTTTCATGCCCACATACGGAATTTTCCGTATTTTACTGGTTACTTGATTTGGGAGTTTCAGTTTGACAAAGTTTAAAGAGCTTGGCCCTGAGATTCCGACAAACCATATAGACAAGTGATCCTAGTGAACTGCATTGGGCATGTTAACAAAGAATAATTTCATCTAAATCCTCCTTTCTTTGCATAAGTTAACTACAGGTTACGTTATTTCATTTCAGAAATAATTATTTCTCCTCAGATTCTACATTTTCTCTCAAAAATGCATATTTCACATAACATTTAGAGTTTCATGTTTGCACTAACCTCACTTTCTCTCTCCCAACACCTAAACTTGCCCAGAACCAAGCCATTCTGTCCACAAGCACTTCACAGCAAGCTAAATTCATCCATAATGACCGCTAGCATGCCGGGAAATCCTACCAAACAGCGACATGGCACTTCCCCATCTTCATTCTTCAAAATATATACTAAGTCTAAAGCCATTTCGACCTAATACCTTCATATTGGAATCAATGGCAAGTAAATATTGTCCAATATTCCAAAAAAGCTATGATAGGTGGCTCCACACTCCCATTTATAAAGCCCACGCTAAAGTGACAGAAGACGTCCTGGCCCATTCACGAGTGGGAAATGAGGCTCTTTCTCCATCACAATAAACTGGCACAGACTTGGTTCTTTGAGAAAGTGCTGATTGAAGCTCTCATCAGACTTAATGATGTCCTCCGGCACTCTATAAATGGCGAAAAAGGCTTTAAAAAGCTTGAAATTCTCTGTATTCCTCCAAACAAACTTCCCGCCAGCTCCGTTAAGTAATCCACAACTGCTTTCAAAATAGCCTTCTAAAACCTTTGAGCCCCCAGTATTATAGGTCAGTTGAAAATTCCATGGAAACAATGACTGTAGTTTACTTAGGGGGGAGGGTTCTTTTCGGTCTAGAAATAGCTAAAAATTGGTTCCAAAAACTCGGGCCTGAAAGGGTTAAGGTGACTTATAGGAGTCATGTTAGACAGTATATTTTAACACCGAAAGAAGGTGACTATCATGCCATCATTGCGTATTACGAGTCTCGTAAATATTACGATCAAGTGAGCACGCTGGCAGTACTTACACGTACCGTGTCCCGTGAAGTATGCAGTATAAAACAAATTGATGAGATATGATTGCACATTACACATTACCGTAAACATTCGCCATATGATTCATGTTGTTGATATTCCGATTGCAGAAGAATTAAAGCTGGACTATGTGGACGAAAGGACTGGGGAGGCACCTGCTGGCAGGTTAGTTGAGCAGATTGTTACTAACAACCTCCATTATCACAAATGATGGACTTGTTTTCAAGGTTCTGTATTGCACAGAAGGTTTGTTTTCCCGGGAATATTTGGCCACTTGACTCGCAAACATGTCTCACGCCGAAGTCTTCGCGACATGTACTTGCAGTAAGAGAAATGTTTCTGAGACGGAATGATTACAGTCTAATGAAAAAGTAATTCGTTGTATCGATTGGCTGTTCAGTAAGTGTCCCACTTCAGGTAAGGCATTTGTCAATCAATGCCAGGACGATTTGGTCCTATCTCGTGGCTAGTTAAAAATCCTGTCATCATCTTTTATTGATCTTTTTATAAGTAACAAGAAGGCGTGCAATAAGTGCTATAGTCAACACACGGAACAAGATGGCGGATGTGCATTTGACCACAATCCCCTGTGAACCAAAACAGTAAAAAAAAAAAAAAACAAGTAGAAATCTTCGTATCGTCAAAGACAGTGTATTGGCAACAGCATTTGTATTAGCTTCATTGTAAGATTTAAAATCTCTACCGCGATTTTCGCGCGCAAAGGATTGTGGGTAAAAGTACATAGAGGTCGCCGGAACCTTTTTCAGATCTTGAATCAGGGATCTAATTCATGCGAGCCTTTTGCCTCTGTGTGTATTGTGATGCCCTGTTAACGTTATTTTACAGGGCTGAAGTACATTTACACAGTAGAAAACACCAGCAGTTTTTGTCTCGTGTGCCCTGTATAACCAACACTACCTTGAACGTGCTCCGTGTATTCGGTAAGTAGTGGTGAACAAACTTTATTCAGCATTGATCGTCACTTCGCCACAGAAACAGGATTTTTTTTTCTTCCAAAAAAACATCACTGTAATTTCTGAATCCCCTCAGTGGGGATTTGCAGATTTACATCCACACACAAAACAGACTGATGGGAAGAATTCCGTTTTTCCATCATTGATGCAGGGTAAAGGAATTCCCATCGCTGTATTTTTGGATTATTTCCCTGTGAGAACGGTCGCTGACAGAAATCAGGGTTGCCAGTGTCTACTAAGCAAGATTAATCCAAAACGTGACTATGTGGTATTTTATTCCGAGACAACAATTGAATTTGGGTTTAATTACGTTTATTTGTCCATCCCCCTCCCCATTGCCCCACTTTACCCCCTTGTTTGCTGCATGAATACTGGTGCCCCCCTCTAATTAATTACCAGTTCATAACGATCCAAATTCTCATGATATCCAAGAAAAACAAAACGAAGATATATATGTTGGAATAAGATACATCTTAGCCTGCGAAACAGGCCCTCAGTGGTATTCCAATTCAAAGGAAGTGATAAAATAATTTGGCTGCGTGAAAATGGAAAAAAGGAGAACGTCTCGCTCCGCTCGCATCACAACGAACTCGCTTCGCTCGCAAGACCTACTTTCTGGGGTCTCTTCTCAAAGCGCCTGTTCTACAGGCTAGATACATCTTGACAGTACTGTTTGTTAATGACTGTAATCAACTCTGCAGGCAAATACATGCAGATGATGAATGTACTGAAACCAATCGCGTTCGATGTGGTCATTTGTATGTCACAACTCTTCGACTACTACTTGTTCGCGGTAAGACAGTTGATCATTAAATTGGTCCTATATAATGACTGATATCCATTTAGTCTTTAGGGCCCAGTTCCTTAAAGCCCGATTAAGCTAATCCAGTGTTAAGGGTAATCTTTAGTTCGGTTTGCTAACTCGTGGAGATTTGGGATTAAAATCCTAAAGAATATAGACCAACCGTCATGCTTTGCGCGCTATGGCGGCCATTTCGTCACAGTTGAAAAGTCGGTTTTGTACTCGTTGTCTTCCAATCTTTTGAAAATTGTTACAGTAATGTTGTTTTGTGTGATAGTTTCAATTGGAATCTTTTTGAAAGTTTCTTTTGTAGTTTTCCTGTTTAGTTTCACGAAGCGGAAATAAAGCGGACCGCTAAGCATAACGGTTGGGCCCTATTCTTTAATGTTGGAATAAGGGACAAGTATCACCTTTCTACTTGTCATCCTAGAATGTAGGGAAACATACCTGTTACCAAGAGAACCAGGATTAACGCAAATCGGGCTTCCATCAACCAAGGCCAGCTCTAGTTATTTACCACGAAGAAGTTACAAGTCAAAAGAAATAGGCTAATGTCCTGTTCCAGCTCTGAATTTATGCTAGCACCGTTGTCTTTTCTCTATCACGTGAGTTCGAATGATGCGACGTTTTTTTGATAAACTGAATGTTTTACATAGATATCGTATAAGATAAAGTTACCAATGTAGGCGTCATCACGGTATTTCTGCTGCCTGTTGTCATTTCAGGTGACGTCATTCTTTTCTCCTGAAGTCTTGGTAAGTGCATACTTTCGCCATTCGTCTTATCAAAGAAAAAACGTATTCTTTTCTTCTCTTGCTTCTCAATGACGAAACAAACAAAACCACATTTAGACGATTCACGTGTTCTGACGTAACGTCGTCGCTTTTCCCCCAAAGGTTGATGGCAGTGCCTATGGACTGAGTATCAAACTTCGCACGACGTTAAAACGTATCGCAGATAACCTGATTCTATCAGGTGAAGCGGAGATGGGAATAGAGACAGCGAGTGATGACATGAAGGTAAGTTGTTTTCTTGATACAGATAATCTTTATTGAGCACTAACGCCACGAGGGCAGAATGGCTTATTACAATAAAGAATTTCAGAAGAAAATGCAGACAACATTTTCTGACTTCAGTCAGTTAAACGCCCTTTAGTAAGAAAGTAGTGAGCCTTACACTCCGTAAAGCAGTCAAAAATATATTTACTCATCAGACTGGCGGTTGAATTTGAAGGGTTGGTTGTATTTGACGGGGGGGATTTCCGAGGACGTAGCTTTAGAATCAACGAATAAGCTAAACACAGCACTACCCTGATATGTCGTGACTGACCCCTCCCCTTCCTTTATCAGTCTCGCCTCAGTCTCCGCTCTTTTTCGCATCATAAATAAAAATACTTGTCTTGAAGGTTAGATAACTTTATGGTTAATACGTCTTTCCCTCGGGAAATATAGTTCGTTCGTTCATTTATGTCTTTACTGTTCTTGTCTGCGGAATAGATTGCGACTCAAAAATAACAGGTAACTGTCATTTACGCATGTCACCCCTTGCTGTAACCCCTCTAGGTTCCATACCCGCACTTATCTCCGATGGTGGACCTCCTCAGAGCTGACACCATGTTCGGTCTCTCGGAAAGAATCATCGCAACTGAATCCTTGTAAGTGTAAAGTTCCAAGAAACGAACTGATTAGTGTCAGATCCGAGGCTGAGAAAAGTAATACATCATTCCTACAAAACGTACAGTAATGTTTCAAGGCGTGTGTTTTCTTCTGTAGAATCTTCCTGGCCAAGCAGTTCGAGTTCCTGCACAGTCACCTAGAGGCTATGATACCGGCTAACAAACGCGCCTTTCTCTCGCAGTTTTACTCGCAGGTACGTATAGTACAGCTGTATGCGGGAAATGAGTAATGATGATGACGATAATACACCTGCACGATTATGTTTGAACACTCACTAGAATCTTCACGTATGAATGAGGTGAGTTTTTGTGGAATATCATAATTTAGTATATACCACACCAGTGAATATTACTTTTTGCGCGCTCTGATTGGCTACTCAAACAGTGAATATGCTTTCATATTCACCTCCAAGCAAAACAGCGATCATCTCGCGCGAGGTTTTGTCCATTTGACAGAAAAGGAAATAACTACTTGGTGCTGGCTATTCACCTGGAGTGTGGTATATACTAAAACAATTATTCACCTCCACTTCGGTGAATAATTGTTAAATATAATAGTTGTCGTCGTCGTAATCATTATCATAATCCTAATAATGACGATGACGAGCATTCAAAAATAGGTCTTTCTAGCTCCCTAATAGACAGTGGCTTTACGGGATGCGATAAAAACATATTAGTATACTTATTTAGCTGGTTTAAAGTGCATATAAGCCCTGGCTTGTTATCATTGATTTAAAAGTCAAAGTGGAAAACAAAGTGACCGACATTGAAAACAATATTATTAGCGTCTGCTATTTTCGTTTATTTAAAGAATCAAATTTGAATGACGTCATCTCAGTCAAATTTTATGTCAACTCCACTTATTAAAAATATATTTCAATGAGATTGCAAGGATCAAATGTCTGACGCCTGAAAAACAACAATAAAAAAAACAAATTCAATGTTATGACTCAATTCATGTTCAACTCATTTGCATAATTTGACGAAAATGACGTCATTTCAAGGATTTGTACTGCATTTTGAAGCAATATTACGACCATAAATCACCCCAAAATAGTTGAACAAGAATTTAAACACTTTACTGTACCCAAATCAATGATTTCTGGCTCGGGCTCAGAAGCACTTTAAATCGTAGATGATTAAGAAGATTTTTAACCATCAAAAGGTAGTTATTGTTGTCGTTCTTTGTACTTGTCCGCAGACCGTTAGTACGGTACAGGAGATACGAAAACCGGTCTACAGGGCGGTGGCATCACGAGTCGTTGATTACGAAAAGGTAAGTCCTATCTCGAGACTAAACGGGACGAAATAATACATGGTACAGATACTCCAAATAGAACAGAACAAACAGCACGGCTATCTGTCGAGTTTACAGCATGGCCATCTGTCGAGATTACAGCATGGCTATTCATCGAGATTACTACTGCTTTCTTTCATTCAGTCCGGCGGGGAGAGGAAGCATAATCTGACTAAAATGATTTTTATTATTTCTTGTTCGTCGGGTTATAGCGATTTTCGATTGAATATCGGAAGTAATAAGTGATTGCCTTGGTTTTGCGTTTGCTTAGTCTTTCTATTGGCTGTGGGAAATGTTTTATAATTATCAGCCAATCAAATTCTAAGCTATAAAACCAAACATTGTTTTGGCTACTACGCAATCAATTTTCTTTTAAGCGAGAGTTATCCATGATTGCGTTTACTTTGCCTCGTGATTGGTTCAAGTAAAACCATACGAATTACTCCAGTTCGTGATTGGTTCATTGCGGTTTCACTTGCTCTCGTTATTGGCTCTGTAATTACTGTGGTTTTGGTTTTACGACACACAATCGAAACCTAAGCTGTTTTTCTTTTCAGACTCTTCAACTGATGCTGGGAGTGAAGTGGGATATCAAGGATATCATGTCTCAACACAACGCTTACGTCGATATACTAGTTAGGGTGAGCTGTCTACATTAGCATCATGTCTCAGTACAACACTTACGTCGATATACTAGTTAGGGTGAGCTCTCTACATTAGCAGCATGCCTCAGTACAACGCTTACATCGATATACTATGTAGCTAGGTTGAGCTCTCTACATTAGCTCATGCTAGACTTTGACGTATCTTAGCCTCGTCAGGTATGTCTCCATTTCGAACTGTCGAACGTGGGTTCCTGTGGGACAAATGAAGAGGAGGGTTGTATTCCTCCACGATACAGTGTTGAAAATAAGCTCCGGGTCTTGGGTCTTTTACCCGATTACTTCTGCGTCGGATATCGCATTTTTTCTGTCATAAAACTCGTACTGACCCCTTAACGTTTTTATTTGCCCCTGTATCTATTTTACATACGACACTGCGGTAATTTGATATTTTCTCCAATTCTCCTTTCCCTCTCTCCTCTCTTATCCCTTCTCTCAGTAGCCCAATTCGTAGTTCTCAAAAGGTAACCAAGCCGTAGCCTCGCACGGAGACTGGAGTTGACCCTGCACTGATACAAACCTCCTTTCTATGAATATGGATGAGTGATCTCTAGCATTTGGTTTCGCGTTTTCTTAGCTTATTTTAATTTTAGCTACAGCAATGTAATATTCTAACAGGAGAACACTGAGTACTTGCTTACATGCTTGGCTGTTCAAATTTATGTCCCAAAGGGCGAAAAAGGGGAGGGTCTTTTCCATTTTATAGTGCAGCTCCTTGTTTCAACATTTGGTGTTGAACCAAAGTCGGTGGTCTCGAAAGTCCGAGGAGGTTACAAGAACAACAAGCAAACAAAGGCAAAAGAAACACGCTAACAGTTTGAGGATTTATTTTTTTAGACTCAACTTTGGTATACTATATTTGATTATATTTGTAATGAATATATAAGGCAACGACAATTTTAAAGCAAGTATGAAGCAATTCATTCTCTGTTTACCATCATTTGTTTTCTGTGACAGGAATTTCAAGTTTTTAGCATGAGGATGTCGCATCTGTCAAAGTAAGCAAGCAAATCTCTAATGGTTGTCTTTCTATTTAATAAATTCTAAGCTTGTGCAGGGACGATAGGCAGCCAGTTTGAAATAATAATATTAAACCATGGAGAGTGAAGGGCAGACAATCCGTTGCTATGTCTTTATGTGATCGACATCGAAGAACGACGACGACAAGTGATCATTGTAGAATTTCATTATATTGAGCCAGGGGCCATCACATTTTCAAAATGGGGCCTTCACTGGACTGTGTCCTCTACACCCACGTGCAGTTGAGCAAGATGCCATTTAGAAAACAAACAAACAGGCAAACAAAAAAATCAAATTATTTTGCAGATTTACAAACACGCAGTTTTTGTAGATCTGATCCCTGATCTGATAAAACACGCAGTTTTTGTAGATCTGATCCCTGATCCGATAAAACACGCAGTTTTTGTAGATCTGATCCCTGATCTGATAAAACACGCAGTTTTTGTAGATCTGATCCCTGATCTGATAAAACACGCAGTTTTTGTAGATCTGATCCCTGATCTGATAAAACACGCAGTTTTTGTAGATCTGATCCCTGATCTGATAAAACACGCAGTTTTTGTAGATCTGATCCCTGATCTGATAAAACACTCCTACGAGGTTTTTAAGCGGCTTCAAAAACTTCGATGTAAAGAGTCATGTAATTAAGTTATTTTGGCGATACGACCTATTTCGGCGGAGAAAATCCAAGTTAAAGTTTACGTAAATCACGATGAAATCTTTATCACATTTATAGATCCCTTCTCGCTCAGTGATTTCCTTTGTTTTTGCTTCATGAATTATTAATGAGTTTTTGAAGGCTACAAAAAGCTTAAAGTCACTACATTTATTGTTTAAAGCAATTTAGACGCAGTCTGGCTGTGATTTGGCGTTTCTCCTAATTCTTTTGCGTTCCATGAACGCGCGTCTTCTCTGGGAATGCGGCTTTGTGAATAATTTTGCGCTAATGTCGCAAGGGCGCAGCCTAGAATGAACACTGCCGGATCATTCGAAGGTTTATTTATTTTTCATAATGAATTTGTTTTTAAAAATCGATGCAATTTTGATTAAGATCGTGAATGAAAACGACGCCAACATCTTTTGTCAAAGTTTCTTTTTCAAAATGTTTTTCTTTCAGGCGCATTCCTGTACCAAAAGAGGCATACAACGTACTGTGGGATCACAGCATCCGTCTGTCAAATAGAACGTTTGTTGAGGGGTAAGTAAGGACAGGTAGAGGGGGAGGGACAGGGGGCCTCGATTCGATTCCACATCCACGAACCTTCCAACTCAAAGATGATTGATACGCGTGCTTTGATTGGCTAAACACCGATTTTGTCATCCAGAATAACATGACGTCGGTCATGGTCGTCGTCGGCTCGTGATTTTAAATATTTTTTGTGCATTCAACCATCATTCCGCTTGCTCATAAAAACAACAGTTTTAATGCTTTTAAAACCCTGAGTGAGATGCAATCAAAAATAGAAATTGTGGTAAAGAGTACCAAACGACAGTCGTAAGTTACTTCTCTACATCCCTACCCCAGGCCCTCTCTTCCAGGCACCCATAACCGATAAATGTAAAAGCTTACTGAAAAGAACTGCTCGATAAACACTCCAATAATGTTACTTGTCCGGCGGGCTAGGGTAAAATCTTACTCGTCCTGACCCGAGAACTGAGAAATGACAATGTATTAAGTTATTGACATTGTTACGACGTTAATGACTTTGTAAAACTAAAAAAAGGGCACTGAGAAAAGTACAGCTTCTTCGCATGGATTTGTTTCGATCCATTTTCCCCTCCTCACCACTTTTGAAGCATTGCTATCATACAAGTCTTGTTTTCAGTTCAGCAAAGGTTGAACAAAGGCTGAGGTTCGGACATCTGTCAGACAAAACTGCAAGGCATACTTTGTATTGCCCGGATGAATGTTTTAGTTGTCTAGGTTGTCTGGACACACACCGCGGCAAAACGTCACGCGCATGCGCTTATGATGAGCCGGTCGCGCGCGCTCGTCGGTTTCCCGCCGAAACTAAAAGAAAACAGAGGCAACCCCAGGTTGTCTGGACAAGGGTTTCAAGCCCTGAAAAACGATGCCAGTTTTTATCTCCCAATCGAGTCCCACGATCTGTCTATCACTGTAAGACGTATCTGTCGCAGTCTTTGATTCTGAACCTCCTACAGTAGTACAGTTGTATCTTGTGTGTTAACGTTACTTTATGTCCTCCTGTAGGTTTGCCATCGCTAAGAAATGCAGCAATGAAGGACGAGCTCTTATGCAGCTTGACTTCCAGCAATACCTCATGAAACTAGAGAAACTTACGCACATCAGGTAACTGCCACCGCGGCAAAACGTCACGCGCATGCGTTTTTGATGAGCCAGCACGCGCCGTCCCGCCAGTTTCCCGTCCAAATTGAAAGATAAAGGCAATCACCCCTGTTTCTGATTTTAGGTACGTATGTGAATCCGTTCGCAAAACAACAAAATTACTTGAAAGCTAAGTCTAAGTCTAAGACTTTAACAGGTTGAAGTTTTCTTAATTTGTAATTCACTGTGAGTTTACTAAGTTATTAAATTATTTACTAAAATGTTTATACATGGCAGGACAAATCTGTATCAGATTTACAGATCACTTATCGCACATTGATTTCCTTTGGTTTTCCTTGTTGATAACTCACATTATTTACGTTAGTATTTGCATTAACTGTAAGCTGTTATTACTGTTATTACGTATTTTACTCTTCCCTAAGTGTTAAATTAATCATTAGTATCATAGCATTTTATCGAATTAGTTTAGTATTTATATGTATTTTTAAAATGTTTAATCCTTGAATTTTAAACCTTAGTACTTCAGTGTAATACTGTAAGTGCATGCGGTATGTAATAAACGATCTATCTTTCTATCTATCTTTGTCTGTCTGTCTGTCTGTCTATCTGTCTGACTATCTGTCTGTCTGCCTGTCTTTCTATCCATAATGACGTCTAGCACTGTAAGTATCATAAAATGTCCTTAAATTTTGGTTATCTGAACCTGCGCGAACCATGGTGTATTGGTCTGTATTGGAATTTGAGGCAGGCTCACTAGAACTATATGTACTATGATGTATGGGGATGTCATGCGTAAATGGTTTGATACCTTCTGCAGACCAATTCCTGATCGAGAGTACGTGGAGACTTACGTGAAGGCTTTCTACCTCACAGAAAACGAGATGGAGAGATGGATCAGAGAACACAAGGTGAAAACTAGACAACTGTTCTTATAATCGGATTGATTCATGTGACTAATTCACGGCCATGTGATGAGTTGATGACGTAGTAGGGCCATGTATACGAGAGCAAGGTAGCCGCAGCTTCCCTAAGTCACGAAGTTTGCAAACAAAATGCTATTTATACGAGGGCATTAAACCACGGCTTAAATTTGTCACGAACTTCTGTTTTTTTAACCATTTATACAAATCGTTCGCAGCTTAGCTAAGCCGCGGCTAACTTCCTCTGGTATAAATGGCCCTAATGGAATGGATGGAAACGAAAGGCAATACATCAATAGATGATTTATTCGTGTTATTTAGTCTCGAAAGTATTGTACAGCTGCCATGTTTTCCAGTATGGTGGATTTAAAGACAACCTACACTGAAAAACAATGTTGCCTTATGGATGGCTAAATCCGTTGCTGTATTGTATCCCTTTAAATTCTATTCTAAATATCACCAATGGACCGATTTGCTTGTCTAATTTCCGTAGAGTTCCTAAGGAGAGGAATCGCTCACTTAATTAATTCATGAAATGACCATATAAACTAACATAAATTAGCAGTGATTTTAAAATGTACAAATTTGACAGCATTTGAGCGACGATGGTTGTTTAGTGTAGTGGTTGCGACGTTTGCCTTACGAGTAGGCGGGAGCGGGGTTCGAGTTCCAGAAAATCTCTCAAATGTTTTTACCTTACCACTTTCTTGAGAAGTTTTTCTTGAGAACCCTAGCTCTAGGTGGGTAAGATCTTTTTTATTTTTTAGGGTAGGATTTTAGTTAGTTTATATTGTCATTTCATGAATAAATTAAGTGAACGATTCCTCCTTAGGAGCTCGTTAATTTCCCGGACGCCGCCATCTTGGATCTTATGACGTCACAGGGCTGTCCCTATCGTTACACAACAAAAGAGGTATTGTTTACTGACAATAGCGGCAACCGTGTGACGTCTTAAGATCCAAAATGGCGGCGCGCGGGAGATTCAAATAAGTTTTATGACTTATAAGGTCCGTATAAGTCACATCTACTGCACAATTTACAGGAGCCAAACAGTAATATATTTAGATACCCAAGCGGAGCATTTGAGAGCAAACATTGTCTTTCAGTGGCGTGCAATTGTTCGTTTAATTGAACTCTCGTTGAACTCCATTTTGTTGTTGTTGTATCATCAGGAATACTCCAGTAAACACCTCACTAGTCTGGTTACTTGTGGTGTTGGGTCTCACATAACAAAGAAAGGCCGACAGAAGTTGTTAGCAATAATTGACGACATGGACAAAAGTAAACAACGGTGACAGCAACAACGGTTACGGTGGCAGTAAATGTGTAGGGATAGACTGAATCAATTTGTTAAAACCGATGCATCTTTTCGGCTTCTTACTTCGCAAGGCGTAGAACCCGCACTGTGTTTTGGTTTGAGATTATTGGACTGTGTGCCAATCCATTTCTCCAATGGGTGGTGACTTTCAGAACGGCTCCATTTCAGTGATCTGAAGGATAATTCCTTGAGATCCCCGTATTAGAAGTCATCGGCCGAATTTTAATCAGCGTAGACGCCCTTTTCGTTTACACGGACTATTCGGCAAATTCTTTGAGGCGAGTATTCACCTTTCCTTCACCCTGTCCGACCTCGCATGTCAGCTCATATCAGGCGATCACTGAGCTCGCTGTAACGCCGGTAACCAGCGGGATTTTCTCTTTCTGTTAACCATTGACATTGAGCAACCGGCTGTTCTGATTTTATCCAGGAGCCAGTTTCGATAAAGCTTTTACACGTGTACTTTACAAGTCTGGCCAATGTTTAAACTCCGGAAAACAATAACCAGACTTGTAAAATACACGTGGAAAAGTTTTATTGTGTTGGCCCCAGGTTCTCATAGATGTGATGCCATTTTTACCGCCTATTAATATGATCACGTAATATGTTCAAAGTTCTACAGAACTGTTATTCTATTTGATCTGTTTCGGCATTTTTGTGTACCCATTCCTAGGTATTGACGTCGTACTACGTACTAGCATTTGTTTTACTTTACGGGTGGGAAAGTACATTTCTTACAATTTAAAAAAATTGGGGTTAAAAACGAGTATAGTCGCCTTTAGAAGGCACTGTATAGGTACTCATATATTGCTATATATAACACACTAGTATTGTATATAAATCGAATTTAAGTGCAATTAAAGTTCAGCTGAACTCCCGTTGAGTGTCACTGATTGTGGTGAGCAGTAGTGATTCGAGATTCGACTACAATTGCTTTAAAAGAGTGGGAAAATACAGCAAATTGTAAATGCTGGGATGAAAGAGAAATGGGGTGCTTACCATTTACACCGAAAAACCAGAAATTCCGGTTGGAAAATCAAATGGTACGCGTCACTTCGTTTGGAAAGTTTTGGAAAACGTGGCTACTGGTTGGGGTAAATGTATTTTTGTTGGGCATTCGTAATTAGCACCTAGTGTTCTTCCCTAAGGACTTGGAGTTGTTATTTAAGATGATATTTGCATATATCTTTCACTTGACGCCAGCCAGTTTACACGGTCGGTTATCCGAGCCAAAATTTATAGACACTATGTAATCCCGGCTTTATACAGCGGTTGTTTATGTAAGTAAGTTTTTTGATGACCCTTAACCTCCAGGGGTCTTGGCGAATTCGCATAGGGTTGGAGTATACGTTTCCAGAATAGTTTTTTCCTCAAAGTGAGGTTTTAACCTGGTTTTTCGTATCCGGCGATTCGTCTTTAGTTTAACATTAATATGTAATGTTTATACGGCAATAAACTTGACATAACTGGTCGGCATCCTCCTAACACGCCTTGCTTGATGTGTATGTAGAATATACAACATAAATATTTTCTATGCGGCGGAGCGCAGTGACAGAGCATAGAATCCACTTTAGCCGCTCTTTTCAGTATTGCCGGTGGACGCGCGTACCACTTGTTCCGCTCTTTCGTGTGTACCACTTTACCCGCTCTTTTCGGTCTTTCCGGTGGACTCGCGTACCACTTGTTCCGCTCTTTTCATTATTTCCGGTGGACGAGTGTACCACTTTTCTCACTCTCTTCGGTCTTTCCGGTGGACGCGCGTACCACTTTTACCGCTCTTTTTAGTATTTCCATTTGACGTGTGTACCACTTTTCCCGGTCTTGCCGGTGGACGCGCGTACCACTTTCCCCGCTCTTTTCGGTCTTTCCGGTTGACGATCGTACCGTACCGGGTTATTTTAATTTAATTTTCCATTTTAATTTTATTTTTAAATCTCCAACCAGATGGGTTGATGTAAATAGTAAACACCCCTGAATTTTACGGCCAGTACTCGTAAGTAAAGAAGACTAAACCCAAATAAGAATGAATCAGCAAGATCGATTGCGAAACGTTTCACCAAGAAAAACGTGAACGAACTTACCCTGTCTTGTGTGTCATTCTACAATAATCTGCAAAATAGTTTGATAACACCGCTCGCTTTTGGAGACCATTGTTTGAATTAACCCCTCTCCCCCTCTTCAATGTTGTGTTGGGTGCACTTTCTATCTAGAATTCATTCACAACCAACATTGAAATGGGAGGAGGGGGTTGGGAAGTCTCAACTGCTTTAACTTTGTGTCCAACATTAGTTTTTTTTCTCGTTTATTACATATTTTTTCTCGACTGTCTCAACATTTTTGCAGATGATTGTTTGAGAAGCTTCTTTATGAAATCGGCTGCAGAATTTCGAGAAATAAGAGAATTACCACCAAACTTGGCAGGCTCTTTTATTGTTAGAAGGTACATCCTGCGTATTCTGCTTGATGTCCATTGCTGCTTACTGACGTCACAATGACGTCATGAATATAATATAATTTACAGCATTGAATGTAAATGACAGTAAAGAACTAAAATGTTTTTATAAAAGCCGTAAAAAATAACCTTTGCAGCATTGAATGAAAATGACAGTAAAATACTTGAATGTTTCGATAAAATGACGTAAAAAGACGATTTCTGCAGAAGTGTTTACAACGGTTCGTACCACGATTCACCCTATTTGTGACGTCAGAATGACGTCATAAATTGATCTGATTGCTAAACCGATAGCATCATTGGGAAGAGCAGTCAAAATAGGTTCAACATGTCATGTTTTGCAACGGTCGCGCGTACCACTTTTCCCGCGCCTTCAGTCTTTCCTGTGGACGCGCCTACCGCTTTTCGCGCTCTTTTCGGTCTTTCCGGTGGGCGCGCGTACCATTTTATGGTTATTTATTATATTTTCCATTTTTATTTAATTTTTAAATTTCCAACGAAATGGGTTGATGTAAATAGTAAACACCCCTGAATTTCACGGCCAGTACTCATAAGTAAAGAAGACTTAACCGAAAAAAAATCTTCAACAAGATCGATTGCGAAACGTTTCATCAAGAAAAACGTGCACGAACTTCCCCTGTTTTGTGTTTGTCATTCTAGGTGTGATGCTGGCAGCTGAAAGTAGTTTTTTATTTATTTAATAGCTTTACAGGAAGAGACAAAGACTCGAAGTCCAAACAAGCTAAGCATGTTACTTACAACACATTAAGAATATGTATATATGTTAAATGTAGATGATAATGTGGATTTTAGCATGATGGCGTACTAAGTTAAAGTTAGCGGCAGCAAACTGACCTTATTTCATACTTGACACGGTTTTCTTTGTTATTCATCTGACTTTATTTGCCATACATACCCCCATACAATTCAATTGAATTGCTCATTATAAATGCAAGGGATGTTGAGAAAAGTTTGCCGCTTGTGTTTGTTTCCATGAAGGTGAGCTGTTGTGAATGTGGAATTTCTTTTCCATTTTTCTCATATATTACTTTGAGGAAAAACTCAAATTCGAAATATTCGTTCATTAGGCAGTCCCTTTTAATCAGTATCCATGCCCATATAGTTCTTGTGTCGTGAATAGGGATTTTTACTCGTGTTGCTTAAAGTATAATCAACAAAACGAGAGGAAAAGGGATAATCAACGAAATAAACTTCAACACAAAAGAACTGTTCCTATTAACTAGGAATAAGTCTTTAATCATCTCCAAATGTTTAACGAATATACAGTTCAGTCATGGGAAATGGGATCATCCGAGTCGTCGAGTTCGTGATATCACACCAGCCGGGTTTTTGGAAACTTCAGGGTGTTTTTCTTGTGTCGAATCTCGAACATGTAATGCCATAGCTTGTAGAGATCTCCTGAACTTAATCGAAAGCACTCGGCAACCAAAGAAATTTTTTTTCCCCTGGTTTATGAATAAACACGTTTTAATATATAATTTTCGATGAAATATTTCGATGTATATTTCTTTCTAAAAAGTGATATCTTCACATGTGAAGATATCACTTTTGAAAATATGACTTGCTTTCAAAGATTTCTAGCCTGTTTAGTAAGAGATTGAATCAATCAATCAATCAATAAGCGTTGCCGCTTGTGTGGTCGTGTATAAAAAGTTTAATTATCTAACTAACTAATTATCTAACTATGTTAAAAAATAAAAACTACTATGATATTAAATTATCCTATGTTGTTAAAATTCTAATATACATACATTATTTATAATATATATTATCGTAAGCTATAGTCATTATGAGCGAGAGTCATTTCTACAGAAGAACTAGGGTACTAAAAAACTGGTATTTCATCGATAATTATATATTAAACAGAACATTACATGGCCGCTTGTAGATACGGATTTTATCTTCTCGTGTTGATGAAATATCTTACTTGTTCGCTGCGCTCACTCGTTAGATATTTCATCAACACTTGAAGATAAAATCCGTATCTCCGCGCGGCCATGTACAATGTAATATTATCCTCTATACACGTACGTAATGCAATTATTAGTATCACGCATACGTCTGCAAGGACGATCCACTAAAGTCTTACCCAGGCGCTCTTTTGAAAAGAAAGAGCAAAGGACCAGAAGGACCAGAGATAGGAAGGAAGTTGTCGATTTCTGGATATTATCTTTTTTAAATCATGTTTTTAGCTACTCTTTTCGAAGTTTATCGTCATTACCACAACAAAGAAAGTATTTGTATAATGTTAAAGTGCCACTACGATCAAATTTTGAGATAGCGATATTTTAGCGTATTTGTAAAGAAAAGTTGCTATACTTTTTGTCTACCCACACCGTTTTTTTATATGACGATGGGAAGTCTTATTTTTTTGGGTCCGAATCTTGAGTTTTTATGTCCGCCATTACTCTAACCCGTTCCGTGACAGAGCCATGACAGAGCCAATTTCCAGCGAACGTGACGTCATCTTCTCAACACAACAACATGCGGGGCTACGTTTCACACAAACTTTCGCACGAAATTATAAGTAAAGTACTTGTTTATACTATTTTTTCCAAAAAGGAAAGGAAAGAACGAAGTTTTGAATGGAAATACGCATTTACAAGAGCAACGCGTTGAGAAGATGACGTCACGACAGCAAACCGCTGGTCGAAAATCTCGAAGTATTTGGAACGCACTTCAGTAATGGCGGCCGTGATTTCAACGGTAAACTCTCTGCAAAATTCATACGTTAATTTGGTCCTTTGGTAATATTTTTCACTGATTTGGATATTTTCGACACTGTGTGTCGTTTTGGAAGACAAAAAGGTAGAAAAGAAAATGGTCGAATTTCGTCGTAGTGGCACTTTAACGTCTTGAAGTCTAAACTTGAATATGACCGACGGGGTGGCGAAGCAACGTGGATGAGCTTCCGTGTAAAATCCAACAACGTATAAGTAGGTCAAAAGATAATGAAGATTCAACCCTCACGCTGGCACCAGAGGTTCTACCGCCAGCGAGGAGTGAAGCCGCGATTATATCTCTAAGCGTAGCTGAAATATGAAATTCTGTATCTGTCGGCAGTTATTGACCGTATTGAAGTACGTTGTAATTAACCGGCGGCATCGGGCGTTTTTTTTTTTGGCGAATATTTGTTTTGCGATTTCAATGAATATTCTTTTGAAAATGGTGGGGCAAGGCGACCGTTATATCGAGAAAAGAAAAAAAATCATTTAAGCAATAATCCGTGGTCCAATTCTGATTATCAAAGACGCCTTTATGCAGTTACTGACTCAGCGATGACATATTATTTGGACTCAAAATGAATGTTTAGACTTCATTCCAACTAGCTAACTCCAAGAAACCAAGTGGTTGAAGTAAATGGGCGAATGGGCTTGAAAAACAAAATTAACTGCGGCGAATATCTTCCAATCTGGTCGCTATTGAGTTTGTATATATATATATATATTGCTTTGAGTATTTGCTTTAAAAGGACATTGAACTGTTGGGCTGTAAAATTCGCTCTGTATTTTTCTAATAACTGCTTTCTCGCATCGCCAAAGTCTTTGTGAGTTCTATATCCATGAATATCTCGGCACCAATGAGAATATAGCCTGCTATGCAGACGTATTTTTTCACTCTCATAAATTCGAAGAAAAAAGTAACGTCTGCTTACCCGATCGCTAAATTAGTTTCCAATATGCACACATTGTGTTATGGACCAATCAGATTTTACCTTCCATATCCTAGAAAGTGACGTAATGTTGCATTTAAAAGGATTCAGACAATACATTTGGCATTTATCAATCATAGGACAGTGTTCACTGGCGCGCCAATTCACTAAAATTCTAACAATGGCTTCGATTGGACAGAAAAATAGAACAAACGTGCTGACGTCGTGCTTGCATATTGGAAACTAATTAAGCGCTTGGGTAAGCAGACGTTACTTTTTTCTTCGAATTTATGAGAGTGAAAAATACGTCTGCATAGCAGGCTAATAAGAATATAAACACTGGTATGTAATCAACTAAAGTCGATTGAGGTATGCTAACCGCCGTGGAAAGCGAGTAGCAGCTGACGTTTCGAGCGTTAGCCTTTCGTCGGAGCAAAAAAAAGATGAGAATATAGTATGCGAGGAGAAACGCTCGTACCTGCCATTTTCTGCGGTTCAACTGAGTGGGCATTTTCCTCTGATGGCAACCTAAAGGAAATTATACTTCTTAAAAACTGGGTTTAGCTTTTTCGTTTCCGATCGAGAGCATGACTAAGGATACTGAGAATTTCGCCTTTGTTCATTTATAAAAATGATTGACGTTTGCTGGTTTTTGTATTGTTATTATTACGACAAGAGAGAACGTTTGTATGAAGCAATTGTTTTCGTTCTTTATGCATCCATAATTCACTTCAGTGTCATCTTCTTCCAGACTTATTCCAATAATATTTTTGTTGTTGAAATAAATATCTAACAAACTAAGGAACAAGATTGCAAACATCAAGTCAAAGCTATCAAGATTTCTTGACTCCTGACATTAAACCTTTTTATATTTCTTCATATTTTCTAAATTCATGTTTTTAATATCTTCTGGCTAACATTTGTAAATACATTGGATAATTTACATTTGTATTATGCATGGAATATGGAAGGTTGACATACTACTACTGGGGTGCTGGTCGTTGGCTGTCAAGATCTAAATTTTCTACATGGATTGAGTGCTGTATTTTGTCCTCTCTTAGTTTCTCAAGGAACTCTACACATGCGTTTAAGAAGCACGACAATATGGTCATGGTGCACAAATAAAGAGGAACACAACTTATTAATATGGCTGCGAACGTAATATCAGAATTTGTATTTGTGTATACTTTGGTAGGGACATAGTCTCCAAAGCCAATAGTCGACATAAGGAGAAAAACTGCATATAAACTCTCTAGAAACGTCCAGCCCTCGGCTTTACTAAATAATATGGCTGAAACGATTAAAGCTAGAATAACGACTACAAAGGAGGCCAGTAGGCATTTGAATTCAACAATTTTCGGCTCTGGTCTGCAGAGTATTTTCTTCTCTGTAAAAATGATGATTTTCTTGACAGCAAAAGTTATCGCTTCTCCAGTAGATTTCAGGGTCAGCATAAACAACGGGAGGCCAAACAGAGCGTATACAATAAAAACTCCTTGTCCCATCTTTGTACGTGGTGTAATGTTTCCAAAACCTGAAAAAGAGTGGTTGAAAACTCTGTCAAGCTGAGAAATAGATATCGTTTATATCACCTATACATTGGATATTTAAATTATACTTATTACCCATCTAACATTTTCTCTCCTCCGTGATGGTATGTCATGTGATGCGATAGTTTCTCACCGAAACACTGAAAGCGAGGAAGACTACCCAGAATACACTATGGTTAAACTACAAGAAAGGCCACGGTTTCGTTCCTCGCTCGCCGTCGATGGAAAATAGCAACTAAAAGAGCGTAAGATGGAACCGTCTGCGTATGTGCGCACTAAACTATGAACGTTTGACGAACTATGTCAAACTTCATTAGCAAGTATTGTTTACCGTTTGACTGTTGTATCTAATTATTCAATAGATGGCTTATTATTCTTTTTTGATGGCAGTGATTTCAACTAGCGTACTAGTAGAGTAGTGGACAAGAGTTAGTACAAGCAGTCGGAAGGGTCGTGGTTCGAACTCCAGTGGAGGCAGACTTTTTCTTTCTATGTCAATCTTTATTTCTTTACTTCTTCGCTCCTTACTTGTAGCTTATCAGTATGTAATTAGTTAGTGGTTCATGAATATGATCATTAAGAAATATTGATCACTAGGGTTGGAAATATGATCAAACACTAGTGCGTTTGGAACTGGTGTTTCATTGGATGTCAAGATGCATCCACCTGACGAAGCTTCGAACAAGGGTTTCACCCGGTATCAAGACCCATGCATGTGACCAAATGCAGTTCCTCCATTGGATGACTATCTCATGAATTATTAATGAGTTTGAGAAGGTGCGGTCGTCTGCTCCTCGTGTAGCGCGCGGAAGGGCTACCGTAAAATATATTATTGTAATTTCAGACCTAAATATACTACTGCCACTTCCGGGTATACAAACGCACTAATTCGTTATCCAAACATTGAATAGCGATGAGATCTTATTTTCCAGCTAAAAGGCGCTTTGCAGGATACAGTCACGTGCTGATATAATACTTAATGAAAGGGATACCCGAGTGAAAAACATTTGCTCATCGTAATATAGTTCTATAAGTGTTCCAGTTGAATAACCAAGAGTTCATTAACCAAAGGAACTATGGGTAAAAAGTTATTGCTTTAATCAGTTTATTGCTAAATGCTTTTGAGCCACGAAAATGCCGTCACCGTGAACGAAACGTAAAGCTCCCATAGATCCTTTTGGGTTTTACTCTTTTCACAAGTAATTTTTTTTTGGAAGTAGCTGTAAATATACAACTAATTTTTAAAACGCCAAATGAAACTAAAAAATAAAACACCGAATTGCAATTATATTTGTTTATTTATATTTGATGTTTCACGGAATTCAGTGTATATACACTTTCTGTTAGCTTTATAGGGAAAAGGTATTAGCAGGTGTCAGGAAGCTTATTAAGATTGAATTTCATCAACTGCTGACGGATCCTTCGGCGACTTCCGAGCGGTCAAATCTATTATTTCTTAATTTTGTTTTTCGTAAATACCTCTGAACACGACATCTATCAGCGATATTCCATTTTCGAGTTTTATTCTTTCGCTAATTCAGATTACATCGTGATTAATAATATTGTAATCGACCACGACACGAGGAAGGCGGTTAAGACTTCCCAACGGAGGCCTACAGTGTACTGAGGATATAAACTGTACTGTACTCTACTCAAATAATAACTTTGAAGGCTCGTGAACACTGGCGAATTTTGTTGCGATTTGTGCGACGATTTGAAATTCAATTCAATTTGAAATCGCGTAGAAACCGCTCCTAAAATCGCCAGTGGAAACACTTTAACATCGTTTCCTCGTGCACCTTGCCCTCCCTAATGAACTTAAACATTTCTATTTTTTAGCCAACTTACCAACTGTTGACAGGGATTGCATAACAAAGTCAATTGCATGGCTGAAAGTCCAATCTAATCGTTTACGAACAATCCATGCCTCCGCGAATTGCTCAGAAAGAGCCTCGAACTCTTCTGTGGTAAAATTAACTCCATGTTCAATGTACATTTGTTTCCTTAAGCCGAGAAGTAGTCGTTTACCAGCCTCTTCGTTTGGTTCATCAGTTTTTTCTATCGCCGTAAAAATCGCGGCGCCGATGAGAATATATACTGTGAGTAGAAAGAGTCGTCTCAGGCATTGCCATTTTGATGTTGCCATCCTTTCTGTCAGAAAAAAAAACAAGTTGCTGATGCAGTCGGTTATAGCTGACACTTGATTACTGAGTGGCGTATACGTGTTGTTGAATTTGATTAATCAGTTTTTCATTTGCGTGGAAGATAGTAAGTTATAAGATAAGAGCTTGGTTAGTTCTGCGGGGCATTTTTATGTCAAAACAGTACTTAAGTCCAAATAATTATTTTTATCTTTGCAGCTGTAAATTGATTAAAACAAAGACCGTTTCCATTGTTCCATTGTAACGATCGCCAACTTAATTTGGATTGTAATATGTCGGAAAAAGAAATCAACTACAAATCGTTTTACATTACACACGGTTGAAGAAGCTGTTTGATTAAATGTGTGATTCTCTAATTTAATTACTTTTTCGGTTCTTTCAGGTTGTGGCTTTGACATAAGCTCCTGTGGTTTTTCACAGACAACCTCTGCTTCATTATTTTCAATTTACAAAAAAATGTAAAGTATTATTTTAAGCCATAGAACATGTCGTCGTAGGAGGAACAAACGAGTATTTATATATCCTTATATACCAGTCTTGCTCAGAGTATCGACTATGAACAATGCTTTATTGTTGCCAAATATGTTGGTATTTTATCCACTGAAATCGCTTGCTCTGATAGTAAATGTACCCTAGAATTGAATACTTTGTATTGAAAGCCTTTCAAAAAAGGGAAAACTGCAACTGTGCAAATATGACGAAAGCTAATCATAAACAGGGGCATGGATCGTTAGATTATTTATTTGCTTATGAAAGTGGAGTGAAAAGGTCGGGTGCAAGCATCGGTGAAGAAACAGAGGCAAGTCTTAACCAAGGAACCAGTAAAACGAAGAAAAGGCGCAAGTTTCAATCGGTTTGGAAGACAAAGTTGAAATGGGTAGAATACGAGCAGGAGAGCAACCAGATGTTTTGTTTGTACTTTAGAGAGGTTCCGGCAACAGAAAAAAATATGAATTATTCTCTTCGACATGGAACTGACAATTTCCACAAGGATAGCCTCAACGCACATGATATGAGCAAGGATCACGAGATGAGTTTCAGGGCAAAAATTGCAAAGGAATCGAAAATCCTAGAGAGGAAAGACCAATGCCTGCAGCCTTGATGAAACTGCAAAAAGGACACTGCAGAAGCTAGAGCATCGTTTTAGCACTGCATATTTACATTGCTTCAGTAAAACTTTCATTTACTACCTTTCCACACACTTTTTCACTTCGAATAAAGAACGGACTGCCCTTAGGAAAGACGTACATGTACATGTAAAGACTTGTCATCAGGTCTCTCCACAGGTAGCCCAAGTTTATGTACTGTAAACATTTGTATGGGATTTTGTAGTTTTTCCATTTACGACGTAAATCTTGAATAACAATCAACAAAACTAACAGTCATGTGTCTTTTTGAGGTCCTTAGCTGTGTCCGTGCCAATGTTTAGCGAATTTGAGCAAAGTTTTACCATGCTAAGGTAGATATTATAAGTAAAGCGAAATTTATATCAATAATGAGCGATGGAGCAACGGATGTTGGGTGTTTAGAAGAAAACATTGTTTATGTTATATCTGTATCGTTTGGAGTTCCAAAAACCATTTACGTTAGTTTAAAGGAGGTTGAAAGTGCCGAAGCTCCAGATATGTTAAGTATATTATGGATGAGAAAGATCAGCAGTGGATGCAGAAATGTTATACCCTTACATTTGTTCGATCCTATATGGGATATGGTAGTGGCGTTTGAGCTCCCTAATCAAACATTGCTGACCTAAATCTATTAGAGGCTGTTCAACGCCGCGCTACTAGATTTATTCTCTCGCCACGACTCCAGTCCAAATCTCGGGTTAATTTCCTTGTATCTTCTTCCTATTTCATCCTGGCTTGAGTGTCGTGATCTCTGTTTTTTTTTATACAAAAGCATTAACGGCACTTAATTACAACATTCTCGTTAATCAACAATTTATCTCCTTTGTTGGTGGCCGTATCAAGCGTTACTTTTTACACATCCCTTTTTAGACTCGTATTTTAGCCGTATAGTACCCCCTTGGAACTTCTTTCCATTGTAATCAGGCAGTCGCCTACCTACGCTTCCTTCAAGTGAGCCTTGTCTCAAAGTTATATTTCGACAAATTAATCTTAATTATTCTTAATTAATATATCTTAATTATTATACCTTAGCTAGGGGTGTGGGTGGGTGTATCCTTATGTATTCTTACTAGGGTCATGCTAATATATCCTTATTACTCGGGCTGCCTGTGGCATGCACGAGTCTAAATCTGCAGGCCGTTTTGTTTTTGTTTCATGCAGCAAAATTTCTGCGCATGCGTTAAATTATGCATTAATTGTGTGCGCGCACCTCGTGGCGCTAATAGATTTCTCTCCAGTCCAGTCGCCATCTTAAGACGGAAGGACTGTACGCAGGCTAGTTTGAGTTACGTTTCGTAGGTTTTATGCCTCATTTCATTTTAATCTCGGTCATAGTACATACCAGCGCAAACACCGTGATCGGTAGGCCAACACTGAAATAATTTTGACCGTGTTTTTGGCTGGTTTACCGATCTCGTATCGAGACCTGTGTACGTATACTGAATAGCTGATTTATAGCGAAATATAGCGATTTACTAGCAAATATATATACTGTTGTTGAGCACTTATGGGTTACTCTACTCTATCGAAGTCTGAAGACATCTGAACTCCTGAACTGTGAGAGCAACACTGTCGCTCGCCAACATGAAGCCAGAAATATACACAACAACAACAACAACAACAACAATTTATTCACACTCTTTTAACAAATAGGAATTTACAGTGAAAAACAGTTTGCTAAAATTAGAGTGCTGGGATGCCAGAAGTAGCTTAAATTAAACTAATCGAGTCTGGCACCCCAAAAATGTAGTAAGTTATATATGAGATTATTGGTCAGATAAGAAAACACGAACACACACACATTATACAAGTATAAGTCAGTCACTATTTACACTTAAATCAGACAGATACACGTACAAGCTGAAAGGAAGATCTATATTGTATATTTTAATATGATAAGGAGAGCACTAATATTGATTCAAAATCTGTTTAGTAAGACTTGATTTAAATAACTTTCTAGAATGTAGTGTCTTAATGTCTTCACAAATTGAATTCCAGGTTGTGACACCATTGTATCGTAAGCTGAATTTACCGTAATTTGTACGAACTTTTGGAGTATAATAAGTACATTTAGAGGCTAGTCTAGTATTATAAGTATGTACTTTTTTGATTGGAATGAAAAAATCTTTGAACATAGATGGAAGATTATTGTTGTAAAAGTCAAATATGAAAAGAGCAGTATGCAAATAAACCAAATCCTGCAATTTTAAAATATTCAACTTTGTCAAGAGGGGGCTTGTATGTGCATCAAATTGAGAAAAGGTAATAATACGTAATGATTTCTTTTGAATAATGATTAATTTATTAAGTGTAGTAGCGTATGTATTTCCCCATGCAAGTAAGCCATAAGTAAAGAAAGGATATATTAATGAATAATATAAGTTAACTAAAGTACTTAAATTTACATAATGACGTATTTTCGTTAATATGCCAATCCCTATTGATATTTTCTTTAATATTTCTTGAGTCTGGATTTTCCAAGACAAATTTGAATCAATCAAAATTCCAAGATATTTTACACTATCTTTTTGTGATAAGCGTTTGTTGTTTATAAATAGATCAATACCAAGGACTTTCTTCTGTGGGGGATGAAAGATTACAAAATGTGATTTTTCTATATTTAAAGATAACTTATTTGTATTTAGCCATGTATTAATATTAGTGAGTGTATTGTTGATGGTTGTCTTCAAAGAAGTGAGGCTTTTATTAGAAAATATCAAATTTGAGTCATCAGCAAACAAGTGAAAATCACAGTCATGAGAAGAATTAACAAAATCATTGATGTAAATTAGAAATAATAATGGACCTAAAACAGAACTTTGGGGAACTCCATAGTTTATTGGTTTATGACCAGAGACAATACTACCAATAGAGACGAATTGTTGCCTATTTGATAAGTAGGATGTAAACCATGACTTTGGTAAACCCCTAATTCCATAATAATCCAATTTGTTTAGGAGGATGTCATGGTTCACCGTATCGAAGGCTTTAGTAAAATCGAGGAATATTCCACAAGAAAAATCATTATTTTCATTTGCTTTATTTATTTTATCAATAATCAAGAGGATAGCATGGATTGTGGAATGCTTTGAACGAAAGCCAAACTGAGTGTCACAGATTAGATGATACTTTTCAAGAAAAGTGATTAGACGCTTATACACAAGTTTTTCCATTAAGATATTAAAAACAGATAATAATGAAATTGGCCGATAATTATTCATTAGAGTCCTAGATTCTTTTTTATAAACTGGGATTACTCTTGCCACTTTAAATTTAGCAGGAACTACACCTAAAGTAAAGGATGCATTATAAATTATTTCCAGTGGTACTGAAATTTGTGATAAAATTTCAACATTTTAATTATTGATACAGGTATACTAAAAGGACCAGTAGCTTTAGATTTGGAAAGTTTATCAATTTCAAGTTGAATTTCTTCTGATGTACAAGGGAATATAAAAAAAACTTTTAGATATAGATTGCTCAAGATAATAATAGGGTGATTTATTTGTAGATGAGATACTGTTTGCAATATTTTGGCCTATATTAGCAAAATAATCATTAAAATGATTAGCTATAGCCAAAGGGTCAGTTATGACTTTCTCATTCTGTAGTATCAATTTGGAAGGTAAGTGAAACACTTTAGATTTAATAGAAATAATTTGTTTTATGCCTTTCCATATATATTTAATGTTATTAGTATATTTATTAAAGTATTCATTATAATATTTTTTCTTGCTAAGAGCAATGAGTGATTTTAGGCGATTTCTATACATCTTGAATTTTAGGAAATGACAATTAAGCACTCAGCACAGAATAATTTATGATGACCCAAGCAATATTCAACTCTCAAGGTGAACTTAAACAAGAAACCTTTCACGGCCAAGGTTTTGGTTCGAGAAATTAAAGGCTTCCAACAATTCCCTTTATAGTTCTGTAATATAATGACTGAAGTTTTGTTAATTAGAGATCCAACAGGCATTTCAGTTGATAATCTTTAATCCAACAAATACCAAGATGGACTTGGCTCATCATGTATAGCAGGAACAGCAGATAAAGTTACACAGAGGCATACAAATTGACATAGCGCCATCACAGGATGGACAGGATAAACATACATTTGAGACACTCGGAACCTGCAGTATAACAGAACAGCAGACTAAATTGTAAACGTGTGTTACATGAATAAGTAGTGTTTAAATTAAAAGGTCAACTTCTTTAATTTACATACGAGAAAAACAAAAATATTAAATTACATATATACTAGGGGAGCAGAGAATGAAAGTCACCGCGCTACCAGCCACTCCTAAAGAGTGCTATATTCAGCTAATAATTCTTCCCTTTGGTTTACTAAGAGGATTTCAAATGAAAGTGTATTTCATCTTCAATCTCATGTGGCCCGAGTGAAAGCCCAGATGGGCTCTTGTTTCTGTACTTGTAAATACTTATTAATCGTTTGGTTGTGTACTATTTGGGATTAGCCTAGTTGGGACGGACTTCGTGTCCGTTCGCTAACCCCTCATCAATCTCGTACTTGTTCTATTATTGTGTAGTTTTGTTTTATTGTGTGTATGCTGTATGACGGATGGAAGCCTCTAAATAAATAAATAAATAAATAAAATTGATGGGAAGGCTTGTTGGAATATAACTACTCATTAAACAAGAAGAACCTCAAGTCATTGAGATCCGCTGTGCAGCCAGCCCATAAATTGGAACTGTCATTTGCTGACACACTCAAATCAAATGCAACAAAGGAAATGAAGTGAATGGTTGCTTGAAATATTACCAAAAATGCTACTCCAAAGTCAAGAACTGGCAGAGCAATGGAATTAAAAGTGGGAAAACCGGTTAATGGAACACGTTGGATCCCCCATTTGCTGCGTGCTTTGAAGATTTTGCTGTGGAAGGCTTAGTGTGCTTATTTCTCACTTGAGCACACAGCGGAAGCAAGGGAATCTTCATCAGACATACAAGGCAGGGCAAGGAATGTGACTAAGAAGCTATTAAAAGAGCTACACATTCCTGCTTCATTTACACTTCATGTGGTACATTGTGGAAGAGCTGAGTTGCATTTCTAAAGTTTTACTCATCTTTCAGAGGGATTCTGCCTCGGTGTCGCAGGGGAAAGCTGAATTAGACAGAGGTGATTTAGCCTTACAGAACATGATGGCAAAACCAGGAAAGCATCTGCTAAGTTTCCAAAGTGAACTCGGTGATGGATCAGTGTTTCAGGGAGTCAGTCTAGCAAGAAAAGAAACTGATGCCACAACATTCGAACACATCAAAGCAACTTTTGTCAGTGATGCCAAGTAATTTCTTAAATAAGATTTGAATATTTCAATTCGCCAGTTTTCAATGCATCACGTGTAATCAATCAGAAGTCCTGGCTAAGAGAGAGGGATGAAATTGGGCTTGACTCGCAACTATCGGTCAGTCCTCCAGAGAAATAACTTTGATCTGCATGTGGCAAAACATCAGTGGCTGTCACTCCGGCAGTAATATACTATTCACCACAACCGCAGGGCACTTGCCAATCTTATCCGGGAGGAGTTTTGGGAACATATTTTCAATAGAGTACCGATCCAGAGGAACTTGTCCTCTCAAAAGTGTTGATGGTTGATAAAATGTGCTTGGTCATGGAAGTTTCTTCTCCATGCTGTGACAGGGTTTTTTCTTGAATGGTGGCCAAAAGTTGATATGCCCATGAACATTTGCCTCAGTGGCCCAAACACAGGAATTTGTTGCCGAGAGAGCGGTTTTACACTGGTTTCAAGATGCCCATAGAACCCGTAACCAAATTTGAAAAAACTAACCCTAAGTAACAGACAATTGTTGAGACACTCGACAAAATCAGTAGTTATTATATTAGAAAAAAAAATACTGGACACAAAGCTAAGACAGCTGGAGCTTCGCAAACCCCCCTTCCCCTTTCAATGTTGGTAATGAATGAATTTCAAATTGAACGTGCTCCTAAACCAACATTGAAGGGGGAGAGAAGGTTTATTTAAAGAATGGTCTCTAAAAGTGAGCAGTGTCCCAAGTTATTTTGTTTGTGATTGTAGTCTACTGGCTGATCGAGACATCTCCTGTTAAGCTGACACATGTAATATACGTTGTACACTGATGTAACTAAACTTACGGTTTAGAATGTTCTACACTGTTCACTGGCTTGCATGTCAGCCGCAATTTAAAATCTGACTGCTTCAAGCGGTTTATAAAAGCTGGATGGGTGCAGCAAAACAAATTGGGACCAGTGACTTGGGACCAGTGACTAAATTTGCTATCAGGAGCAGTAAATATTTAGTCCAGTAGTCCCATGGACCACCAGAGCAAAACGTTAAGTTCCAGTACTGTATCATTCTATACCACACAAGTGAAATAGCCAGACTCAAGTAAGTTCAAACAGCCTTAACAAGTGAATTCCACGCGCGCGGGACCGAAAACGGTGAATAGTTAACAGTTATATTACCCTGCAAGATCGCGTGGAATATCGCCAGGTACTTAGCCGAGGCCCCGCTAAAATCAGGCGATATTCCGCAAGATCGAGCAGGATAATTGTTTTATTATTCAACACATCGATAACAAAATCATTACCAAAAAGTGCATAATACGATATTGGTGCCGGGGAATCTGATGGGGCGCGGTGCCATGTATCTGCATTTTGGAACCTTTAGACTGAGCGAAGTGAACAGTTTCAAACTGATGATTATTAGAAAACAGAAAAGCCCTAAAATGCTCTTTTATTCCTATCCAAAGTATCTTTCCGTTCATAAGGCTTTTAGTTTAAGTACGAAGTTATTTGAAATGTTAAAAACACAAGCAAAAAGGAACCTAGTGGCTGCTAGTTATTCGCATGAAGATTGTATACTGCTGCGATACTGTATACTTTCTCCAGTACTTGAAGCCGTAAAAACTAGATTATTTAGTTACTTTGCCTTAAAAGAAAACGACGAAAACATGTTGGACATTTGCTCGAACTGTTAAAGTGATGGCCACGGATGGTGAGTCAATATCCCGGACTTACATTACTCTACTTGAATTCGCTTCCAGTTCCACTGTTTGTGATTGTAAACAATTGACTTTTCAGATGAAGAAAGTACAACTTCTTCACGCTCTCGACCTGATATTTCCAGGGTCCTGAGTACTCTTACAAGCAAGATGACAAACGAAGTAATCTGCTAGATGTTTTCTTGATATTATAAATGTATTTGACTGAGCAGAAGCAATCAGTATGGAATCTGATTTGAGCATTAAAAGTTATTGAAAATCTTCAACTTCTTGTACTTCTTTTTGTTCTCAATGAACAGCTCTATTGGTCAATTTCATTGTTTTCTACGTGTTTGAAACACTGTTTTAAACACAAGTTTTGGAAGAATGAAAGACCTCCTAAATTTCCTCGATGACAGCTATCGCAGGTTATACATGTTACTCACATCTCGATTCTGATTGGCTGAGAACAGGCAACTAATTCTCGATAGCTAGCTATAGCACTAAGTGCGCATGCGTACAATATTAACTGCTAGCATAAATAATATCCGACACTGAGGTGAATAATTGTTTTAGCATTAGTATTGTATTAGTGATTAACCAGCACCAAATACTGAGTTCTTTTATATTCTGTCAAATGGACAAAAACCCGCGCGAGGCGATCGCTGCTTCGCTCAGATGTGAATAGCAAACGACATTCACCTCCGGAGTAGCCAATCAGAGCGCGCGAAAAGCACTATTTTTTTGTCGTGCCAACGTTAACGACTAAAGTGCTACATCTTTGCACCTATTATAAACTGATGTAAACGTGTGTTCTACTTTACATTTGACGAATGTATTTTCTTGAAGTCCCGCAAATTAACCCATATTTGCACGCCTATAGACATGTCTCCTCTGATTTGTTTAAATGCAAAAAGTCATTGGATGAAGTCACTCTTTAATTTAACTTGATTGCTGCACAAATTTCGACGTTTAAATGCTGGAAATATCATGAAACCAAAAACGCCATTTTCATTTGTTTTGTATTTTGCCCAAATACGACTGGAATTGAAAACAAGTAAAGCTTGAGAAACTACCAGCCGTTTAAAATATGCTCGGTCGATTTGTGATACACATTCTTCTTTTTCTAACTCTGTGTACCAGAGGCCCGAAGAAATGGAATTAAGAGTGAGTGAGATTCTCAACGGATTTGACCAGCAGCCGCCCTCCTCTCCTTTTCTTCTACTTTCTCCCTTCGCCCTTTGTTTCTTTTTTTCTTCGGACCTGCCTCAGAACCAGGGTATCTCCAAGAATGCTTCCAGTAAATCAGATTGCAATGAAAGACCTCCGTTCCAAATTAGCACTGTGGATTGAAGTTCACAAAAATACATACTCTTCCTTGCAGTTGATTAACATAGTTCAGCAAAAACTACGTACAATTTGCCAATTAAAGTTATATTTACAGGCTAGACACAGTTACTTTTCGGGATCTTTATATGAGCTGACGAACCTCGCGCAGATATGGGATGGTTACAATCAAAGCAAATAAGCAAAAATAACTAACAAACTGTGTCTATAGATAGTCATTTCAACCAAGGATTATAGGATAGGAGACTAAATGTTTCACGTGATTGAACACATGTCATTGTTCCTCAGTGCCATCCAACATGGCTTCCGTCACGTGATTCTGCAAACCCTCTATAGTCTAGAATGAGACAGTGATACACAGCGGTATTTGTTATAGTGAAACGGGCATATTAGCAGGCACCAATGGAACATTAACTCCATATATGCGCAACACCACTAGTCTCCTGGGTATGTTTGGTCTCCATGGTTACAGTCTTTCGGCTCATCCACTCGATTTTCCTGCCTTCGTTGTTTGTAACGAAGTCTTTCCATTAGCGTCATAACAGAATTCAGGAAACACGATACGATGCTCAGCGTAAACATAGCAACGGGAAGAGCAACACATATTGATGATAGGAACACGACACGATGTTCTGTATATTTTCTATTCGTACTTGTAAGAAGAGGTATGTAGTCACCGAAACCAATAGTTGTAATGAAAACGAAAGCGGCATATATGGATTCTAAATATGTCCAGCCATGTGACAATTCCAAAAAAACAGCATTAATGTTGATTATAAGAAAGAAAAGAAACGTAGAAAATACGACACACTTCAGTTCTAGGTTTTCGTTCTCTTCTTTCTTCAGTAGCCTTTTTTCAAATGAGATTATTGCCTTGTTGATGCAGGCTGTCACAACTTCTCCTGTTGTTTTTAAAGTCAGCATTGTCAAGACAAGGCCTATAGCTGTAAGAGGGATGAACAGTCCTTGGCCCCATTGCGTGCGAGGTGTGATATTGCCAAACCCTGAAAATGAAACACGGAAGAAAGAAGCGTAGTCAGACTCGTACGTGGTGCCAATAACCAAATCAAATGACAAGCTCAGGTAAACACGAGGGCAATGGAATTGGTCTTTGTCAGGAGCCCATTACCTGGAGCGTCCATCTCCCATACTACGTCTATGAAGCAGCGTTTTTACAGACCGGGTTATTTTTAGAATGTGTTTTCCGCGAGTTTGGTTCCGCTAGCCAATCACAAGCGTTTGCGTAATTTTAATCCAAATGATTAATGATGTTGCAGCCATGTTGGTTGACCAAACAAGAGAAACTAACGAGGCGTCTTTTGTTGACAACATTCCGCGATGGAAGCGAACAACGAGATGTGAAATCTAAAAATAACCCGGTCTGGAAAAACGCTGCATCACGTTATGGGTTATGTAAGTGTTTAATAATTGTTCGCTTATATTTTAATGGGACAAGAGGTAAGATAATGATGTACTTTATAGACTTACATGACTACCGGCTAATATAATTCTAGGGAATACAGATCAAACAAATTCAAAGAAACAGTGCAGCAATCCAATTGGCTCTTGCATGGAACTTCTTTTTTGGAAGAAATTGATCAAATTCCCAAATACTTTAACCATGTCCAGAATAAAAGAAAAGTTGTTTTGGGGAAATGTCTCTCGCCATAACGGACAGTCGTCGTTAAAGGCAATATTTTTGAAACTTGAATGAAAAGCATTTTTTTGGTGTTGTTACTACCATTTGCATAAACATATCTCTTGATGTGAGCAAACAGATGGATATCATGAACAGACTTACCGATGGTTGTCACGCTTTGAAAAACAAAGAAGATAGCCATAGGGTAAGGCCAGTCTGATCTTGTGCCAATGTTCAATGCTTCTGAAACTCTCTCGATGAATGCATCGAATTCTTCTTGTGTAACATTTACGCCACATTTGGTGGTTATATTGTTTCTCAAACTGACGAGAATACGATTCGAAATTGCTTTGTTTGATTCATCTGGTTTCTCTACTGCGACGAATATCGTGGCACAAATAAGAATGTAGCTTACCAAAAGAAATAGCCTTATCACGCATATCTTGGCCAATTTCTTCATTCTTGTATTCTTGTTCTGTGTTGGCCGCCTAAAGGAGTAAATTTGGCGAGAAAGGATTTCAAGATGACAAGATATAACAAGCACTGACTGATTGGTTGAAAAATGTAATAAGATACTTCTGATTGCCCATGTCATTGATGGTATATGTAAATGAAATATTTGTTGCGAAGAATTTATGTTCCATTTATGTTCTGTTCCATCTTCTGCGTCGGTTTATTTATGAAGTGTAAGTTTGGAGACCTTCTACCCGCCAGCGCTTTTCAGTGGCTTTTGACAGCTACTCATTCTCCCAAACAGTTACCATGGTTACAAGGCAGATGTTTGCTATATCCTAAAAAGAAAACTTGATATTTCAAAGCAGTGAAAGTGAAAATAATTTATTTGTTTAGCCAAAAGCCAAAATGTATATCAGCACTATTACGACACACAGTCCAAAGTGTGTTCTCTTGTTCCAAAGATACTGCTGAACTATTCTACATCCCTTGCTTTCGTTCTTTTTATCAATAAACAAGGATCACATATGGTTAAATTCTTTCTCAGAAATAACACAAAAATCAATCTTAAAACTTATAAAAAAATGCTTTTAATTTCTATGAAATGATACTAACCAGCAGTCAGCAGGCTTTGTAGTTATTTTTTGAAAATATTTTCTGGCGTCGCGATGAAACGTATATATACCTGTTATCCTTACGATATTACAATATTGTGAAAGATTTGTTCAGAAATTTTCATATTTAACAATCGTTACAAGAATGCTCTCCTACTGAGGTAGAAGTCACTTGTAATGAATAACGTATTGTTTGACTAAAATTAATTAATGCTTGGTCGAGACTTGTTTGGCACAAGGGCATACATACAGTATACATACAGTCTCCGAAACATTTCACTTTTTATGAGAATTTTGACTGACTGCAAACCTCAGTAGGCAAAAACCTTTTTTGCATTTTTCAAAATATGTACACATGTATGCACAAAGATGTGTACGTTTGAAGTTCTATGAACCGCTAATGTCTATGTTATGTGCATGCGTGGTTTAATCTTGCATGAAGACACATTTATTATATGGTGACAAACATGAACCGTAGTGAAATAAGTAAGGGTTAATGAATGGCCACGAGTGTGATCATTATGGGATTTACCATCGCACGTAATGCTTAACGGCCGTTAAGCTTTACGAGCGACGATAAATCCCATGCATATCACACGAGTGAACATTCATTAACATGCCGTTTAACCCAGAAAGAAATACAATTCTACCGAGTTTACTGAGTTTGTAGGAGCTGCTTGAGAGCATTTACGTAATCCACTGATTTGTATGCAAGTGGCGATAACTAGTTATCGTAATTCAATCCCATCACTTGCAACAAAGGATTTTGAGTGTGGCATACGATAAGGAATTAATATATCAATATTATATATACCATTTATACCAAATATACCAAATATAATATACCAAAATTAGTTTTTTTAAATCTAGCATGAAATTCCTCCGCTGGACCATCGACATCTTGATCGCTTCTGCGATTGATTATATTATCTGAGATAACAGGCTATGTAGAAAATAAATAATTTTAGTGACGTGAAGCGAAGCGAAGCTAGAAATCATTTATATCACATCATATTTAATATTATTTTGTACGGTTTACCGCTCTTAACATTAGCTCAAAATTGTGAAATTTCCTATCAGGTTCGATCTTATATTTAAAAAGTTTCCAGTAAAACTATTGACAAGAGTAATCTGTTCACCCATTTTTGTTTTAATTTTTGTTTTAATTTTTGTTTTTGTATTAAAAAATTGTAACTTATATTATCGTCATATATGTCGATAAGCTTTCATCTCTTGGGACAAACGCCGAGAATATATACGTTACAAAATTATTCATCATTTCGTACCGTAGATAAAAATAATTATATGTATATAATGTATTGCTTACAACACATTTGTAGTTACCTAATACTATTGAAGCACGAACTTGTATCTTAGGATTCATATGTGTTATATAGAGTACGCATTGATACGAGTCGGTTATTTTGACAGCCGAGCACTGAACAAAATGAAACAAAGTTTTGGAATAGTACCTTCAAGCGATTCAAGTTCATCGAAAGTTTACAAAAGGCGTCAAAATTAAAGGTGACACGTTTCTTATAAAAATGAATTTACCAGAAAAAGAAACCTAGACACTAACCACGTTTACCTCTTACCTTTTATGTCATGAATTATTGAAAGTTAGTTGTTCCACTGCTTGGGATCTGACTTCTAATTAATTTAATTATCTTATGCAGTGTACATTGGATGACTGTTTTTGCACTTCATATAAATTTGAATATGACTGGTTTATGACACAATTGTCATGTTATTCATCTTTAGGACTGTCAGTTAACAAGAACGAAAAACAAGTCAAAATAATTCATTTAAAGTTATAAACCGTATTTGTGATGATTACACAACAAAAAGGCAAAATCACTTCCCTTTCTTTGTTAACTATTTTTAGTGAAATGTTTCCAGGTGAAATTATTCAGTGTTGACGTCGACGGTGGAAAATATTAAATATTAAAACTCAGTAGGTTAACATTGTAACCTGGGAATATTGTGTTTGTCTGTAATTGTTGTGTAACAAATAATGAAAAAAATAACATTCGTAAGTATTGGATCCTGTTATTGGAGTCTCTGTGGGTAATCCCTGTTTATGTAGTGTATTTTTCTTTTCATTATTAACCTGCTCCAAATTTTTTGTTCGTGTTTTTGTAGGCGACATCTGTAAATAAATGACATTCCCGAACGAAACTTTCGATCCGATAGAAGAACCGGAATGAACTCTAGAATGAATTCTGGCATGACTCGTTCCGGTATGAGATATCGTGCCGGTATCATGTAAACAATATCGCTATAATACAGATCTACAAGTGGGAACCGAAACATCCCCCATAAGAAGAACTGCTTACTAATAAACCCCAAAATTAAAATATGCTGATGTTGAGGTCTTTGTTCGTCAATCAAATCAGTCGATCTTAATTAGTTGAAAGGTTAAAAATAACTAAAAAAGCAATATGTAGCCGTAATGTACTGTATATTTCTCGCTTGCTACGAAGACTAGTTAACAAACAATCCCAATTTCCTCGGAGATTTTACTCAACTCCCCTAATGCATGACAGGATGCAAATGTTAATTAGGTGGTTGTCTGTTACATCCCTCTCCTTATTTTAACTTGTTTTTCGTTCTTGTAACAGTAAATAAACAAGAATAACTAACACAATGTAGCATATTTGCTAAAGTCTCATATTAAGAATGTCGATCCTATATCTTACTCCTCAGAACAAACGTCTGAACTTCAACGTTGAAAATTTTAATTTGAACAGTGCTTTCACTAACTTTGAGGATGAATGTGCACAGTTCTATCAGTCTCTCGAGTCGCCTTGTCACTCGCTTAGATCTTTCAGGGGTCGGATGAACAAGGCGCCGACATGGCTGCCACGAATTTCCGCGCTCTGAGTTTTATCATTTTTATTTGCCTAATAAAAAAAATGAGAGTTTATCTAAGGTGTATGGGACTACTGATATAAGCAATGGAAACTCATCCCATCTTCCTGCAGAGTTTAATTTCATATTTAATCGGGTGTACATTTCATTTGAAACGAAACCTCTACAACGAGACATCAGAAGTTTGGCGGGATTCTGCCGGTCAAGCCTCGCGCAAGCCAAGTGGACTAAACGAGGTCAAACAACACTACTAATCCCTGGCCATGATCCTCCTCAGGACATTACTGTGTTTATGGACATTTTAACAAATCCAGTGCCAGCGAAACATACTTTAAGTAGAAGTTTTAATCAAGGACAGTCAAGAGATAAGGACTTGGATTTGCATACGAACAATGCAGTTAAACCAACAACGTACTCCCGCTATAGTCTCTTCGATATTCGTCGCTAGTCAAGCTGTTCAATAAACTCTTCGAAATTTCGGGTGCTCAAGATGAATGGTCGGAACTATAGAATACCCCGCCATTTGGGTCATTAATAATTCATTTTCTCAAATTTTCATACAAACCTTCTAAAAACCTAACCCTGAAATAAAAAAAAAACCTAACCATGTTCGACTCCAAATCATTCATATAACGACCCTACATACACCTGCACTATATTGGAGAATTTAGCACAGTTTGGCACAGTTTTCAAGTGATCTTTTGAAGTGGCGGGGTATTCTATAGTCTAGGATTGTGTGGACACCACCCAATACCTACCTATTCACGTTAGAATCACGTCGCGCTGTGAAGATACTAATCAACAAACCAGGAACTCTGTCAGCCTTATCAACATAAACACTGCTAACCCATCTACTCGTTCTACGCTCAACTTGGTAAATATTAAGCGAACTCCGTTTGTGGCTAAGCCGAATATTAATAAGCCTATTGAATTTTCTTTACTGAATACGCGATCTGTGAGGAATAAATCCCTCTTTGTCAAAGATCTAATTGTGGATCATGATCTGGATATTCTTGGATTAACTGAAACTTGGCTCGGTTCTAGTGACTTTGACTCTCACATCTCTCGTGATATCTGCCCTGCAGGCTACGAACCTTTCAGTGTTCCTAGAGGGTCCAGAGGTGGTGGTGTAGCTCTTGTGTACTCAAGTTTAAAAAGCAATCTTGCATCAAAACTAAGTTCAAGTCTTTTGAATTTGTGGATCTGCTGTTGAAACATTCTTCTTCTAGCCTGCGTGTTATTGTATATCGACCTCCCCCTCCTCCTTAAGTGTAACAAGAGTTCTCTCCCCTTGTTTTTCGAAGAATTTCCTAGATTTCTTGAAAAACTTGTAACTGCGTCTGGTTCTCTTCTACTGGCTGGTGATTTCAATTTTCACATGAATGATCTAAGTAATCCAGCTGCATTGCGATTTCTACAGTTACTTGAGACATTTAACTTAAAGCAAAATATATGTGAACCAACGCATCAAAGTGGTCGTACACTCGATCTTATTATGACAAGAACTAATGAGAATGTGGCCCATAACTGTAGTGTGTTTGATCCTAGTCTCTCTGATCATTTTGCAGTTAGATGCACATTATCGATCCCCAAGACGGTCTTTGCGAGGAAGGATATCTGCTACCGCAAGTTAAGATCCATTGACATGGATGAGCTACGTAATGACATTGGTTGCTCTCCTCTGGCAAATCCCACTGCTTCGTGTGGCTGGGACCTCGAAGATCTCATTGGTCAATATGATAGAGTTTTGTCCGGGTTGTTGAATAAACACGCGCCCTTGATGAAGCGCACTATTACTCTTCTTCCGTCAGCGCCCTGGTACACAGAAACGACCAAGGTGGAGAAAAAGCAGCGTAGGAAGCTTGAGCGCCAGTACACCGTGAAATGTACCTGGATCAATGTCAACTGGTTAATAAGTGCATTTCAGAAGCAAAATTCAGCTATTATTCTGCGCTTATTCAAGAGAACAATGCAAATCCTAAGAGCCTATTTTCAAATTTTGATACGATGGTTCATCGGAAAGCTGAGAGGAAATTACCGAGCTCTGATAATAATCTGTGTTTAGCAAATGCCTTTGCGGATTTCTTTACCAATAAGATCTCTGTCATACATAAAGAATTACACGCAAAAAGGAACTCTCTCACTGACTCTGCCCCATGTTATCCGATGGTGTACAATGGTAATAGTTTTCAGAATTTTGAACTTGTGACAACTGAACAGCTGGCTGAGCTAATAAACCTTACGTGCATGAAGTCATGTGCGTTGGATCCTCTGCCAGCATCTGTACTAAAGGGCTGTGCTGATATGCTATTTCCTTTTATTGCAAAGGTTGTCAACTATTCGCTGCAGCATGGTTTGCTCACTAAGAACATGAAGGAAGCTCTAATTACACCGGCATTGAAGAAGGCGTTTCTTGATCATGAATTATTCAAGAATCATAGACCTCTATCCAAGACATGTGAAAAGGTTGTTGCATCACAGCTTACCTTTCATTTGCATGATAATAATCTTAATGAACTTTTTCAGTCGGCTTACAAGTCTAGACATAGTACGGAGTCCGCGCTTATGAGAGTCCATAATGATGTCTTACGCGCCATGGATGATGACAAATGTATAATCTTAGTTTTATTGGATATTTCTGCAGCCTTTGACACGGTTGATCACCGCATTCTTCTGTCCAGACTACGCAACCGATTTGGGATCGTCGGCATGGTGCATACGTGGTTTACATCATACCTCTCTCAAAGATCGCAATTTGTGTGCATAGATGGAGCAAGATCATCTAGTCGTCCCCTAATTTGCGGTGTTCCCCAGGATTTGTTTTGGGGCCTCTACTATACCTTCTATATACTGCCTCCCCTGGGGACATTATGCGTTGTCATGGTGTCTCCTACCACATGTATGCGGACGACACCCAAATATACTTATCATTTAAGCGGTCTTTGCTTGGAGACATGCAGAAGTCGCGAGCGAGAATCGAACTATGTATCCGTGAATTACAGTGTTGGATGATATCTAATAACCTCATGCTAAACAACGATAAAACTGAACTATTGGTCCTTCACGCTAAGCATCGACCACAGCCTCTGTTGCAGTCTCTTGCTGTTGGCGATGTCCCCACCATGCCCACTTGCTCTGCTCGGAACATTGGTGTCGTCTTTGACGATAACATGAACTTTGATAAGCACATTAACGATCTTTGTAAATCTGCATTCTATCATATTAGAAACATCTCCCAGGTTAGGAAGTTCCTTAGTGTAGAATCGACCAAAACGTTAGTTAATGCATTTGTTGTTTCGAAAATTGATGGATATAATGCGCTTCTCTGTGGACTCCCGTCCTATTTATTACAAAGGCTACAATATGTACTTTATACGGCTGCGAGACTCATAACGCTATCGCGCAAGGCTGAGCATATAACTCCTTTGCTCATAGAGCTACATTGGCTCCCGGTGGAGTAGCGCATTAATTTCAAAATCTTGCTCTATTGTTTTAAAATTATGAATAATACTGCACCATCGTATCTAAGCGAGTTACTTGTCCAATATGCTCCGGTGCGTAGTCTTAGGTCATCTAATCAACTTCTTTTTCACCAGCCTTCATATAATCTTAAATCTTGTGGTAATAGAGCTTTTTCTGTATCTGGACCAAAATTGTGGAATGAACTTCCCCTTGATATTAAGATCAGTCCGTCTGTCAGTATCTTTAAGTCCAGGCTCAAGACCCATCTTTTTACGAAGGCTTTTTTTCTAATTTTATTGATAACTATTTACTTTTGCTTTCTTAGAGTGCGGACGGTAGAGGCATGTGGCGGCTGTTTTAGCTGAATAGTACTGAATAGTGCCAACATCCTTCCCTTTTCTTGTTTAATTGGTGCTGTTTGGTTGGTGTTGTCGCATGCTTTTATTGTTTGCACTCTACTTCTACTTCAATTTTTACTTCAATTTTTAGTCATAGTTTACATAGTTCATTATCTATATTCACATTTATTTATATTCATATACATATTTTTCAATTCGTTTCATTATATTTGAATTGTAACTAGTTTTATTGCGTATTTTTGAATTGTAACATTGTAAAGCGCATTCGGGCTTTCTTAGGAGAATTGCGCTATATATAAGAATTAAACATTATTATTATTGTTGGGTCGTCCTGTCACTCGCTTAGATCTTTCAGGGGTCGGTTGTTGGGTCGTCTTGTCGCTCGCTTAGGTCTTTCATGGGTCAGTTGCTGTGTAGTAACAGGTTTCTCTTCCTCTTTTTGTTGTGCAGTGGTTGGAATATCGTCCTGTTGGTCACAATGTGGTCGACTCCGGCCGGTGTGGGACAAGTGATGAATCATCGATACGTTCCTTGTGATGGTCGTTCCACTTTCTCTTTTGGCTGTTATCATCAGTGGAACCTTTCTTTTCTGTGACTACAAGTGGAGTTTGGTCATACGGAGTCGACAGCTTGCTGGCCTTCGGTTTTCGGACGAGAACAAAATCTCAAAAAGGGACTTTTTGGCATATGTTCGCTTATCGGCATGTAGCTTCGTACTGTTCTTGGCAAGAGTGTCTGACACGGATGAATTTGTCATCAGGGTGTGTTGGTGAGCAATACTCTGGTAACCTGGTTCGTGCTTCTTTTTCAAATAACCGGCGACGTTGCGGTGTGAAGGTCGTGGTGGTGTGAGGTGTACACCTGCTGGCATGCAGAAATATTGATGCATGGCAAATATCCAGTTTTGGCCTCGGATCTTGACTGCCTTGATGGCTTTTATCAGAGGTTTGTTGAAGCTTTCGGCCTGGGCGTTGGTTTTGGGCCACAGTAGGCGTAATCCTTCAGTGTTTCACGCCAGGCTTTGAAGAAACTTTTCCATGCCTGGCTGTTAAATGGTGGACCATTGTCAGACTAGAGAAACTCGGGGTAGCCAAACGTACAGCAAATCTTGTCTATTACTGGGACAACTGTCTCAGCTGCGGTGCTGCGGACAACTGGGAAACGGGAGTACTCATCAGTTATAACAAGTAAATACTGGCCTGATGGAAGGGGACTACAAAATCGATGCTAAAGTTGAGTCAGGGACCACGGGGGATGTCAGACATGTTGAGTGGCTCTACTATACGTCTAGTTGTGTTGGCTTGGCAGGGTATGCACCGCCTGACAGCTTCCTCTACTGCTGCATCCACGCCAGGGACCCAAACGTTACTTTAAGCGTTGGGTTTGCACTCCGCCTTGATATCCCTCGTTTGCTAGCTGTACTACTCGTTCTTGGAGGATAACTGGTATCACTATTCTAGTGTCTCAGAATCAGGTTGCTTCTGCTCTTGACTGTAAGCTCATCGGTATTGTTGGAGGGCGGCATTCTCAACTCCGTTTGATCCTTCGTATTTCTTGGCGTCATGCCTCCGTCCTTTGTAACATGCCGATGACTGCCTGTAGCGTGCGATCTTGAGCTGTCGCGACTTGCACCTCTAGACTGATGGCTATGGGTACTGATGTCTCGGAGACGAAGTTAACATAGTCTTCAATCTTCTCTTCACGACTTGATAATATATTTTGTTCAGGTGTCATGACATGTAGTCCGCCGGGTTGTCTTTTTCAGGGCTATACTCTATTACTCGTAAGGCTGTAGTCTTAATCCCCCATCTTGCGATTCGTATTGGAGGATTGAGCTTCTACCAGATGTAGACCAATGGGTTGTGATCGGTGAGCACTTTGAAGGGTGCGCATCTCACCTAGGTGTCGAAGTGCTCACGGGCCCATACTGCTGCCAGTGCTTCACGCTCGGTTTGAGAATGCAGGAGTTCGACGTCACTTATAGCGCTCGGCTGCCGTATGCAATTAGTTTCTCATCTTGAACGAGAATTTCGGCGACGCCAACTGGACTGGAATCTACCAGAATCTTCGTATCTTTGTTTGGGGCGAAGTAGGGAATTACAGTAACTAGCTACCGAGAGGGCGTTCGTGACCTTTTCGAAGGCATCGACTTGTGATCTGTCCCACTTCCACGGTGTGTTGCTTCGTGTTGTTAGTGTACGGAGGGGCTCAGTTATTATTGCTAAGTCTTTAATGACGCGGGCGCTGTATACTGTGTCATTCCGAGAAACGAGCGAAGTTCGGTTTGGTTTTGAGGCTCAGCAGCATTGCAACTCCTATAATAAGTGATAGGCTTGTTTATTCCTTATCTGGGTTCATCCATTCAGAGGTGGAATTTCTCTCTTCCGGTTTTACTATAGGTTTCCCCTACATTTTCAAGTTGAGCATATTTCTTGTATGGCAAATAACTTACTTTCAGCTATTCAGAACCCTGAAATTAAAAAAAATACTACACGCTCATAGGGTTGCAGGCCCATTTACATCACCTGCATTCCCTTATTTCGGATTTCACCACTGCGTGGGAATAGTACCTAAAATACTCCTGGTGAATTTCGGCTCATACACCATCTGTCTTCTCCACGAGGTGTGTCTGTAAATGATGGTATATCATATTCTGAGAATACCAGTGTCCATCGTGCCACTATTGAGGATGCTATTCAGTTTTTTAAACGTTCTGGTCCTGTCTCCTTTATGGCAAAAACAGACATCAAGAGTACTTTTAGGATAATACCAATTCGTCCTGAAGATTATAATCTGTCAGTTAGCTAGGGGTTTCTTGGCGAGACATGTATTATTGTGATCGCTGTATGCTTATGGGTTCTAGTTCTTGCAAAACGTTTGATACTGATCATCATAAATTGAACATACACAATATTGTTCATTTGATCGATGATTTATTGTTGCCCCCACAGAAGAGTTGTGCAGTAAACAGTTAGAATTAGTTTTAAGTTTGACGTGTAGTACCTTGGTATTCCCATGGCACCAGAGAAAACCTGTGGGCCTGCAACCACTCGGTCATTTGCAGAGATTGAACTCGATTCAGTGCTTTTAGAAGCTCGTTTGCCTAAAGATAATATTGATAAGTGCATTCGATTTATTTCAGCTTTAATGCACCATAAGAAAGTCTGGTTACTGGAGATCCAATCTTTGACTGGTTTGTTGGATTTCACTTGTTCTGTGGATGTCCCTGGTCGTGTATTTTTACACTGAGACTTGTAGACCTCACCAGTGGTAACCACAACATTAGGATGAATTGCAGCTCAGGTTATCATTTCTATCAGAATTTAATGGCAGATCATTTTTCCGGTATGATTTCTGGTATTATATTACAAGCTAAGAAATTTCTGTCATTTGATTGGTTGAGAGCAGTGGCACGTGTTTCAGCTTAATTTGTAATAGAGCAGATTTCGTATGAGTGGAACAAACTACATCACTAACTACAGCACGGTTACCGTACAGCATGCCGTGACGTTGAAATGGTTTTCTATTGTTTTTGTCCTGCTGATCCAATCAAATTACAGAAATACGGTACAGCACGGTTACAGCACAGTTACGGCCGTAGTTTGTCCCACTCATACGATAGGTATTACAAACCTATGCATGAATGAATAAATCGTTATTTAAGCAGGGTAGTCCCTTCAGTTACAAAATGTAACTGCTATAAATAGGAGCCCTGACAATTAAATTATAACAATTAAACTATCAATAACTATTGTAACTATTATTTAAAACTATTTACAGATATAATTGATCGACATAGAAAACTTACAATAATTAAAACTACCAATAGATTGTTAAACTATTGTGATTTTCATCTATTAATAATGGGTACCCAATGGGTACATGTCTACTGTACATGTATAATATCATTGTAAATTCATGAATAATTAATGAGGGTGAAAACCAATCCCAGCTCAGTATTCAGATCACATTACTGCACGTATTGATTATATTGCCTTTTTTATTGGATTTGCCCTTAAAATATATAATTATATAACCACAGCTTTCGCTCGCTTATAAATTATGAAAGGTGTGTTCACTTCACCTTCGGTGATAGAACCCAGTCTGTTTTAATCCCTCAATGGGCTGTTTCATTCCCTGAAGGGGCTCAATTAAATAATTCCCTTAACGGGCTTTGTTATTCCCCAAAGAGGCTCATTTTTTCCCTTAATGGCAGTTTTTGTTCCCTAATATAGGTCATATGCGACAGAAACATTGTTATTTACACTTGATCTCCCAGTACACCCGCCGTCACTCTCACTTTGATATTTAATTTCAACATCGACCTAGAACTTGAAAGTACCTTTGAAAACCTTTCATTTGACCGGTTACACACACTCTGCGAAAGCTGTAGCTAATCCAATTTGTAAATCTTAGGAAATTCATGATAAAATAAGAATATGATTATACTCACCACTCTAGCTCCCCCAACGATAAGATCAACTCGCGACCTCGTGATCACGTAACCATCGGCATATAGTCGTCCTCTTCATTGCCATTTTTTGATTGGATATTGTCGCTAAATAAAGATTACGAGTAATGCACAACATTTAATTGATCACGACCAGTTATCGACAATGTTAACACACATCGGACACGATAACATAGTGTCTGCAGCTTCTCAAGAAGCAGTAGACAAAAACGTGCCTTTTCGAAATGTTCATATGCGACTGGAAAAACGCCAAAAATAAGGAAACTTGTGAATATATAAGCTTTATACTTCGGTAGAGAACTAAGGAGGTAATTGTTTTCAACATAAAATACCATATTCGAGATTTTTATACCATTTTTCAAACGAAGCATTTGAAGTTAGTAGTGACTGGAGTCTAGACAGTGTACAGAAAAAGAAATCTTGGAACGACAGTCCGCATTACCAAAGACTGTAAGTAAATCTACAGAGCTATTATCAGGAAATTGTACAATATAATTGTACAATATTGCATTTTGACGGAATAGTTGATTGTTTTACCAATATAAAGAATTTATTTTATTTTATTTTGCTTTCATAAAATGAAGTGTTACATGTACAATAAAACATAGGTGTAATTGAATGCCTTTGGCAGAGCAGTTTTGTGTTCGTTTAATTATGTTCATGTTAGAAGAGGGTTAACACCACTGAATTATGTTGTGTGGGACTTTTGTGAGGTTCTGTAAGAGAGGTGGTTGGTGTATGAAATCAAGAGCCTGCATGTGGACTTTCTCACCCACGCTTTGTGTTTGCTTTATACACGAAACAGCACTTCTTCTTGTTTTCCCAGAAAAAAAGGAAGCCTGCAATAGTATGCCGTTCCCTTCCTAGTTCCCTTAGTGTTTACTTGATGTTTTTGAATATCTGGACTAAAACAGCAAAGGAGCATGTTTGTTTGTGTAGACTATATGTACTTGAGAAATGGAGACTCTGCAAGCACCATCACTTCTCTTGATCTTCACTAGTTTTATTCTCCCCAAGCATTCACTGAAACAAAGTGAGGTAAATACATGTCTAGGATAATTGAAAGAGATATAAATAGCCTCCATAGCAAACTGCATGTACATGTATGAGAACAAATCTATATTTTTCATACACTTTATTTAAGAAAATAAACTGTTAATTGTAAACCTGTTTTAATTGTAACACGGTACAACAGGAAGGAGTAAACTATTTTAAAATGTATTTGCTGTAATGTTTTTTTTAAATGCAGCCAAATCCTCTACTATCTTGCTGAGTTTATATCCAATCAACGGGTGACAACACAGGGTGTAATATAAATTTCCTCAAAAGTTAAACTTATGTTCTGTTTACATGTGTATCTCTTTTTTTTATTTGCCTTAAATGGTTATAAATCTACATAATTTGTACATGCAGGAATCCATAAGCAATTACATATAAAATTAATTGTTAATTTGTTTGAAAAAACTTGGGAGCTTCCTCTACATTCATAGTATTAGCATAATGCAGCGGTTTCATTAATCACTCAGTGTAGTAGTTTGTTTAGCTGGCTATACATGTATATGGCTATATGCACTGTATTTCAGTCTAAGTGCAATTAACTAAGTTATTTTGAAACCCCTGATAATTAGTAGCCATTTCCTGTATGGCCCTATTTTCTGTACGTCTGTAGTTGCGTTCGACGAAGGAGAACGCATACTAATCTTGCAGTGGACTCCCTGTGGTCATGTGTGGGCTACCTGTGCTTCCCCAGGCGAAAGAAATCGAGATTCGTGTCCGTCCGTCCGTCCTCTTGTTTGTACTTTGTAGAATAAATTATCTCGGCCGGGGAACTGGTATACACGATGCGAGCGGCCATTTTGGTGAATGCCAGCATGGCTTCTGTTTTGTTTCGCGATCGGTTAGTTACTTGCCATATTTTCCGACAATCCAATGCAATGATGTTTCAAAGGTTCGCAAGTACAATTGAGCAAAGCCTGAGGAAAGTGTGTAGTACATCTGGAGGACCTTGAACATTCAACTCGGCCATAATTATTTATTTATGCTGAACCCGAGACCGAGTGAATGTGCGATCGAAAAAATTATATGCTGTTGGCTTGCTCGCTGTATTGAATTGTGCTGTTCGGTTTGCCGATACCAAAACTGCAAATGGTCAAGATGCTATAAATCATACCTGAAGGCTGAATACATGGATATTAATATTTCAGTGTGAGTTGTCAAGAAGCTTTTTAAATACTACACGTGTGCATCGTGGTGGTTTAAGTCAAACATGGTCTGTTTTGTCGGCGCGGTGACGACATCACTGAAGTTGAACAGAGAACCTAACCGAGTCTTCCCTGCTAGCATGCAGAGGTCTCTGTCTTGGTAAAATGGAAAACAACCGAGTGAATTCTGTTGGCTTGCTCGCTGTACTGGATTCTGCTTTTCGCTGTACATACAGATACCGAAACTACAAACACTAAGATGACCTGGCTGAAGAGAAACAAGGTCTTTCTAGATACCCGTAATCGCCGTATCTTGTGTGAGTTGCGACACTGTACATCTTGGTTATACAAATTAACGGATTCAAATTAACACTACATCCAGACGAAACCATTCAGACAGAGTTAATCTATACCGACACTTTGATATGCCAAGGAACTGGAATACCAACACAGTACAAGGTGAGGGAAATTTAAAGTACTGACTTCAATGCTGTGTTCAATTAATCTACACTGAATTTCTAACGGACCTGAAACAAGGCTGATCAAAGCGATCAAAGCCAACATTGCCCATAAATTATTCTGGAACTAACAATGGCGCTCAATATTTTGCAGCCAACCTTCCCTGCTAGCAGAGGTCTCTCTCTGTCTTAACATAATGTGAATGATCCTGAATCGAAGGAACTGCATGGGCTGTACTTTATACACATGGAATTCAGTTTATACATATCTGAATAGTAATATTTATTTATACGTACTTTATATGAATCCCTTTATATATCCTGTAATATGCTGTATTTTATATATCCTGTAATATAGTGTCCCCAATTAGCTTTACAGCTAAATACTATTGACACTCAAATAAAGTTCATGTATGCATGTAAACGTATGTAGCTATAGCCTGGGTTGATTTGTGTTTTACACTAACTTCAATTATTGCTTTACACTATATACCACACAGCAAAATGTGCTACTAATTCTCAAATCAATGCCTTGACCATATAAAACACACATGTATACATATAGCCCCATAAGCATCGCATTCAATGATTTAATGTTACACAAAGATAATTACAGTTTTATACCCAGATGCATCCCCTTGTATATTAACATATAAGTCAAGACATCAAAATGTTCACATTAGTTAAAAAACAAGCACTTTTGATCAGGATTACGTACACCGTCCACATCATTGCAGATTTTTTTCAGACTGTTACCACAGTCCTTTCTCTTTCCAAAAAATATGTCGAACGCACTTTGATAATCTATGATTACTTCTAGTATACTTATTTGTGTGTGAACATTAAGTGAAGATTATTTTCTGAAATTATGCGAAGGGCTAATCTAAGAAACATGTCAATAATAACAAGTGAAGTTTAGTGAACTTGATTTTTAAAATGATATTTGTATGAATTATGTGACATTATTTAAGGTACTTTGAATCATGTGTATGTCATGTGCTTACGTTTTATCAGCATAGTCCCCAGGCCTTCTGGCTGGTATGTTGTCTGCGGGTTAATGCGATCCCTGTGGTTTGTAATAGTTTGTGACGTCACCAACTGTCAACCAGAAGGCCTAGCAGAATTCGCCCAACTGGGTACAAAAATTCGCAAAAATGGGCCCAAGATGGCGACCATTCTTGATGACAAGGGGGAAGATAGTTCAAAGACTTGCATGCATCAGGTGATAGGAAAATCACATTGAGTTTTCTTATTCTAAAATGTTTGACGTTTGTGTAATTTCAAATGGTAAAACCTGGCAAAATGTAGTCCGAGTATTAAAATTTAAATTATCGAATACCGTGCATTTTTTTAAGTAATTAAACTCACTCGTGAAGTATACTTTATTCACCTTTATTCAATGAAAATACCTGGCACTTCGCTTCCAAGCTGGTCATCTTACAGATTTGGATTCGCTGCCCGATGTTAGCAGCGAAGAGAGACCGACAGCAGCAAGAGCCATCTTCAGTTTTTACCAGTGGAATGAACTCATTGTGCTTCGTCAAACGTATAGAAGTTGTTGAGCTGTGACACTCAACGCGATATTCACCTAGAGCGGGTTTCCTTCACGCCAAATCAGGCAAAGTGCTTTTCAAATCCAAGCAAAACTTTCTTAAAGAATCAAACCCATTCTTTGATATTTGCTCAAGCTCTTCACGAGCAAATGTATACCGAATCCGTGGCCGCCATTGTGGATCGAATTCTGCTGGTCTTCTGGTAACAGTGAGCAGTGACGTCACAAGCCATTACAAACCACAGGTATCCCATTAACCCGCAGACAAAATACCAGCCAGAAGGCCTAGAGACTAGGCTGATGTTTTATATATTATTTTACGTAAATTTAGTAAAGCGATGAACCATATGTGTATATGTTTGAATTGCTAATCCACCTAATGGGATCATTTCAAGGCAGGAAGAGGGTCAGCTTTTTATTGGATAATTTTGATGAAGGAGGGGGAAGGGTTAGGTGCCCGGTGAGTGAATGTGATAGTCCAATCCGTATATAAGCACAATAATTAAACTGGAAAGGAATGAGGGGGAGGTATGTTGGAATGAAGCATGTTTCCAATGGCTTCCATTTTATAATAATAATAACAATCAAACAGTGTAAGTAAAGAAATAATTAATGTAATAATAATAGTTCTATTATAATAATTATATCAATGCTAAGAATATCTGCTTGTGATCATGCATGTTCATTTAAAATCAAGGTTTTTTAAATTATTTAAAAAAAATACCAACTGGCTAGGAAGTCTTCTTAAAGACCTAAAGCCGAGTGTTCTCTCAAATGGTAAACTGTTTCTGAATTTAAGATTGAGATGCAACATACATAAATAATGTAATTGCTTATAATCATATTAGTATTATTGATAGTATTATTATTTTATGTAAGTGTAACATTTTACTCCAAAACTCTTGATTTGAATTAAAGTGCATATGAAGCGAAAATTAATTTGAGCTAATTTTAGATTGCTTTCGAAATGAGTAATAATGACATTTTCCGTTTGTCAATATCTCATCTCGTTTCAGAGATATTCAGGTTTTTATAATATGCAAATGAGATGACCTATGACGTCATATTGTTTGCACAGTCTTGGAGACAAATCACAAAAGAAGAATATATCTACAAATATTGAATAAAAACTATTGAAACTTTGCACATATGTGGTACTATGGAAAATACACATTGTGCAAAATATGATGTTTCCATGGAAACACTCTGGCCCTCCTTTGTCAAACACAATTTGTTTTTGGTGTGGGTCCAAAATAAGATTTGGAACAATGTAGCCATTGTATGTGAGTAGTTTAAGCAACTTAATTTTTGTAACAAGGAAAGAAATTGGAATTTTATGTTCAAGGTGAAAGGTGCGTGGAGCCATGAGAGTTTCCATGTCAACACTATAATTTACACAATGATGTGTACTTTCCATAGTTTCATACATGTGCAAAGTTTCAGTAATTTTTATTCAATATCTGCAGAGATATTCTTCATTTTGTGATTTGTCTCCAGGCTGTGTAAACAATGTGACGTCACATGTCATCTTATTTGCATATTATAAAATCCTGAATAACTCTGAAACGAGATGAGATGTTAATGTTATTATTACTCATTTTGAAAGCATTTTAAAATTAGATCAACTTAATTTTCGCTTCATATGCACTTTAACATGAACATGCAATGTACTTGTAAACAGAGATTCTTAGTATGGATATTATTATCATATTAGAACTGTTCTTTATATCATTATTAGTCAGTTTTATTTTGTCATGTTTTGCATAATTAAAAAAATATGTTCACTAACACACATGTATCTGATTGTTAATGTTTAAGTATTATGAATGAAGCCTCATTGGAATTAAAATCCCTAGCCATCATGATCTTCCTTTCCCAAATACATTATCAAACCCACAAACTGAATCAACTATCACATTATTTCAATGAACACCTACAATATTACCCTTCCTCACTAAAAATGTGATTAAATAGGTATGCATATTTTAAATAATGTTAACTTATTTTTAATGTTCACATCTTTAATAGATTTAAAGTACAAGTTCTTGTTTTTGGTGGAGAATAAAGATCAAGAGAAGTGATGATGCTGAAAAGTATACATTTTCCAATTAAGTCTTCCATGCAGATGTGTTCCTGCCAATGCTGTTTATAATATGGGTCCAGATAATTATATTATTCTTTTCTACATTAAAAATAAACAGGTTTAAAACACTTCTCAAATAACGAGAATGTATAGATAAAAACTATATACATTTGTATTTGTTTTCATAGTTTGCTATATTTGCCTGACTTTGCTTTTGCTTGGGGAAAATAGAGATCAAAAGAAATTATGGTGTTTGGAGTCTGCATTTCTCAACAAGTAATCTGTATAACCAGGTGCTCATTTACTATTTCGGACCAGATATTCAAAAACATCAAACAAACACTGAGTGAATTCGGAAGAGAATCAAGTTTGCTATTTTACAGGAAAATCAACAAGACCAGAGGTGCTGCTTCTTTCTCTGATCTCAGCATAAAATGTGTAAAGCAAACACAAAGCTTGGGTGAGAAAGTGCACATGCGGGCTCTTGATTTCATACACCAACCACCTCTCTTACAGAACCACAAAAGTCCCACACAACATAAGTAGTGTCAACCCTCTTCTAACGTGAACATTAAACGAACACAAAACTGTTCTGCCAAAGGCATTCGATTACAATTATGTTTTATTCTTGACTTTCTGAAAACAACAATTATTTTTACATGTAATTAACACTTCATTTTATAAAAGCAAAATTAAAAATCGTTTTCTTTATATTGGTAAAACAATCAACTATTTCGTCAAAATGCCGGTGTGATACCATTATAACCAAATCAAGTGAAACATTGTACAATTTCCTGATAATAGCTCTGTAGATTTACTTACAGTCTTTGGTAATGCGGATTGTCGTTACAAGATTTCTACTTCTGTAGACTGTCTAGACTCCAGTAACTTCAAATGCTTCGTTTGAAAAATGGTATGAAAATCTCGAATATGGTATTTTATATGTTGAAAACAATTACCTCCTTAGTTCTCTACCGAAGTATAAAGCTTATATATTCACAAGTTTCCTTATTTTTGGCGTTTTTCCAGTCGCATATGAACATTTCGAAATGGTTCGTTTTTCTTGAAGACAGAGTTGAACGAACAATTGTAACGTTTTTTTCTGTGAACTGGATTATGTTTCAGTTTGGTTCATAGAAGTCACTGAAGAATATCAGTCCATGGTGTGAAGTAATAAAGTAATCGTGGTATTTCTTGAGCTGTGAGAGATCCCTGAAAAAGAGCTAGAATTCACTCCCGCTCGCCGGCCATCTTGATTCACTTTTAATAAAGTGCGTATGCGCTCCGTTTTTCCGCTCTGTCGTATCGTTTGGAGTTCAAAAAACCGTTTACGTTAGATTAAATGAGGTTGAAAGTGCCGAAGCACCAGATATGTTAAGTCCATTATGAATGAGAAAGATCAGCAGTGGATGCAGAAATGTTATACCCTTACATTTGTTTGATCCTATATGGGATATGGTAGTGAAGTCTGAGCTCCCTAAACAAACATTGCTGACCTGAATCAATTAGAGGCTGTTCAACGCCGCGCTACTAGATTTATTCTCTCGCCACGACTCCAGTCCTAATTACAAATCTCGGGTTAATTTCCTTGCATATATGGATTCCATGTTGGCTTGAGTGTCGTGATCTCTGTTTTTTTTTTATACAAATGCATTAATGACAGTTAATTACAACATTCTCATTAATCAATCATTTATCTCCATTGTTGGTGGCCGTACTAAAAGTTCATCTTTCAGCCTTAACCATCGTATCAAGCGTTACTTTCTGCACATCCCTTTGTATGAGCTGACGAACCTCGCACAGATATGGGATGGTTATAATCAAAGCAAATAAGCAAAAATGACTAACAAACTGTGTCTATATAGATTGTCATTTCAACCAAGTAGTATAGGAGAGGAGACTACATGTTTCACGTGATTAAACACATGTCATTGTTCCTCAGTGCCATCCAACATGGCTTCCGTCACGTGATGCTGCAAACCCTCTATAGTCCTGTTTCGCATTCAAGAATTACCGCTGGATGCGATGACAACAGACGCATTTACTCAAAACCACCAGTGGTAAGATGGACTATTCACAACTGTGTATTACTGTAGTTTCAACTTCTTCACCCCGCTGTTATTTGTGAATATTTTACTTCAGAATGTGACAGTGATCAGTAAATGCGTCTGTAGTCGTCACTGACACAGCGGTATTTGTTATAGCGAAACGGGCATATTAGCAGGCATCAATGGAACATTGACTCCATATATGCACAACAGCACTAGTCTCCTGGGTATGTTTGGTCTCCATGGTTACAGTCTCAGCTCATCATTTGCCTGCCTTCGTTGTTTGTAACGAATTCTTTCCATTAGCGTGATAACAGAATTCAGGAAACACGATACGATGCTCAGCGTAAACATAGCAGCAACACATATTGGCGCTAGGAACACGACACTTGTTAAATGTTCTGGATGTGTTCTATTCGTACTTGTATGAAGAGGTATGTAGTCACCGAAACCAATAGTTGTAATTAAAACGAAAGCAGCATATATGGATTCTAAATAGGTCCAGCCTTCTGAACGTTCCAAATAAACAGCATTCATGTTGATTGTAAGAAAGAAAAGAAACGTAGAAAATACGACACACTTCAGTTCTAGGTTTTCGTTCTCTTCTTTCTTCAGTAGCCTTTTTTCAAATGAGATTATTGCCTTGTTGATGCAGGCTGTCACAACTTCTCCTGTTGTTTTTAAAGTAAGCATTGTCAAGACAAGGCCTATAGCTGTAAGAGGGATGAACAGTCCTTGGCCCCATTGCGTGCGAGGTGTGATATTGCCAAACCCTGAAAATGAAATACGGAAGAAAGAAGCGTAGTCAAACTCGTACGTGGTGCCACTAACTAAACCAAATGACAAGCTCAGGTAAACACGAGGGCAATGGAATTGGTCTTTGTCAGGAGCCCATTACCTGGAGCGTCCATCTCCCATACTACGTCTATGAAGCGTTTTTACAGACCGGGTTATTTTTAGAATGTGTTTTCCGCGAGTTTGGTTTGCGTAATTTTAATTCAAATGATTAATGATGTTGCGGCCATGTTGCTTGACTAAACAAGAGAAGCTAACGAGGCGTCTTTTGTTGACAACATTCCGCGATGGAAGCGAACAACGAGATGTGAAATCTAAAAATAAGCCGGTCTGAAAAAACGCTGCATCACGAATATATGACAGATGGACGCTCCGGGTAATGGGCTCCTGTCTTTGTATGGTTTATGTAAGTGTTTAATAATTGTTCGCTTATATTTTAATGAGACAATAGGTAAAATAATGATGTACTTTATATACTTACATGACTACCGGCTAAAATGATTCCAGGGAATACATGCAGATCAAACAAATTCAAAGAAAGAGTGCAGCAATCCAATTGGCTCTTGCATGGAACTTCTTTTTTGGAAGAAATTGATCAAATTCCCAAATACTTTAACCATGTCCATAATAAAAGAAAAGTTGTTCTTGGGAATATCTCTCGCCATAACGGACAGTCGTCGTTAAAGGCAATATGTTTGAAACCCGAATGAAAAGCATTTTGTTGTTGTTGTTACTATCATTTGCATAAACATATCTCTTGATGTGAGCAAACAGATGGATATCATGAACAGACTTACCGATGGTTGTCACGCTTTGGAAAACAAAGAAGATAGCCATTGGGTAAGGCCAGTCTGATCTTGTGCCAATGTTCAATGCCTCTGAAACTCTCTCGATGAATGCGTCGAATTCTTCTTGTGTAACATTTACTCCAAATCTGGCGGTTATGTTGTTTCTCAAACTGACGAGAATACGATTCGAAATTGCTTTGTTTGATTCATCTGGTTTCTCTACTGCGACGAATATCGTGGCACAAATAAGAATGTAGCTTACCAAAAGAAATAGCCTTATCACGCATATCTTGGCCAATTTCTTCATTGTATTCTTGTTCTGTGTTGGCCGCCTAAAGGAGTAAATTTGGCGAGAAAGGATTTCAAGATGACAAGATATAACAAGCACTGACTGATTGGTTGAAAAATGTAATAAGATACTTCTGATTCGCCATGTCATTGATGGTATATGTAAATGACATATTTGTTGCGAAGAATTTATGTTCCATTTATGTTCTGTTCCATCTTCTGCGTTGGTTGATTTATGAAGTATAAGTTTGAGAACTAAATTTTCTACCCGGCAGCGCTTTTCAGTGGCTTTTGACAGCTACTCATTCTCCCAAACAGTTACCATGGTTACAAGGCAGATGTTTGCTATATCCTAAAAAGAAAACTTGATATTTCAAAACAGTGAAAGTGAAAGTAATTTATTTGTTTAGCCAAAAGCCAAAATGTATATCAGCACTATTACGACACATAGTCCAAAGCATATTCTATTGTTCCAAAGATACTGCTGAACTATTCTACATCCCTTGCTTTCGTTCTTTTTATCAATAAACAAGAATCACATATGGTTATATTCTTTCTCAGAAATAACACAAAAAATAATCTTAAAACTTATTAAAAATTGCTTTTAATTTCTATGACATGATACTGACTAGCAGTCAGCAGGCTTTGTAGTTATTTTTTGAAAATATTTTCTGGCGTCGCGATGAAACGTATATATTCCTGTTATCCTTGCGATATTACAATATTGTGAAAGATGTGTTCAGAAATTTTCATGTTTAACAATCATTACAAAAATGCTTTCCTACTGAGGTAGAAGTCACTTGCAATGAATAACGTATTGTTTGATTAAAATTAACGAATGCTTGTTCGAGACTTCGACTTTTTTGCATTTTTCAAAATATGTACACATGTATGCACAAAGTTGTGTACGTTTGAAGTTCTATGAACCGCTAATGTCTATGTTATGTGCGTGGTTTAATCTTGCATGAAGACACATTTATTATATGGTGACAAACATGAACCGTAGTGAAATAAGTAAGGGTTAATGAATGGCCACGAGTGTGATCATTATGGGATTTACCATCGCGAGTAATGCTTAACGGCCGTTAAGCTTTACGAGCGACAATAAATCCCGTTTAACCATGCCGTTTAACCCAGAAAGAAAGAAACTTCTACCGAGTTTACTGAGTTTGTAGGATCTGCTTGAGAGCATTTACGTAATCCACTGATGTGTATGCAAGTGGCGATAACTAGTTATCGTAATTCAGTTGGATATGGGATTTATCCCATCACTTGCAACAAAGGATTTTGAGTGTGGCATACGATAAGGAATTAATATTATATATACCATTTATATCAAATATAATATACCAAAATAGTTTTTTTTTAATCTAGCATGAAATTCCTCCTCCGGACCATCGATATCTTGATCGCTTCAGCGATTGATTATATTATCTGAGATAACAGGCGATGTAGAAACTAAATAATTTTAGTGACGTGAAGCGATTAAGCTAGAAATAATTTATATCACATCATATTTAATATTATTTTGTACGGTTTACCGCTCTTAACATTAGCTCAAAATTCTGAAATTTCCTATCAGGTTCGATCTTATATTTAAAAAGTTTCCAGTAAAACTATTGACAAGAGTAATCTGTTAGCCTATTTTTTGTTCTTTTTTTTTTTGTATTAAAAAATTGTCACTTATATTATCGTAATCATAGATGTCGATAAGCTTTCATGCTCTTGGGACAAACGTCGAGAATACATACGTTAAAAAATTAGTATATATATACACATACGTTAAAAATAAGTATATATATATAATACGTACATGTATGTATAGTTTACAACATATTTGTAGTTACTTAATACTGTTGAAGCACGAACTTGTATCTTAGGATTCGTATGTGTTATATAGAGTACGCACTGATACGAGTCGGTTATTTTGACAGCCGCGCACTGAACAAAATGAAACAAAGTTTTGGGATAGTACTTTCCAGCAATTCAAGCTCATCGAAAGTTTACAAAAGGCGTCAAAATTAAAGAAAGAAAAAGAAACCTAGACACTAACCACGTTTACGTCTTACCTTTTATCTCATGAATTATTGAAAGTTAGTTGTTCCACTGCTTGGGATCTGACTTCTAAGAAATTTAATTATCTTATGCAGTGTTTATATACATTAGATGACTGCTTTTGCACTTCATATAAATTTGAATATGATTGGTTTATGACACAATATACTTGTCATGTTATTCATCTTTAGGACTGTCAGTTAACAAGAACGAAAAACAAGTCAAAGTAATTCATTCAAAGTTATAAACCGTATTTGTGATGATTACACAACAAAAGGGTAAAATCACTTTTCTTTATTAACAATTTTTAATGTAATGTTTCCAGGTGAAATTATTCAGTGTTGACGTCGACGGTGGAAAATATTAAAACTGAGTAGGTTAACATTGTAACTCTGTGGGAATATTGTGTTTGTCTGTAATTGTAGTGTAACAAATAATGAAAAAATAACATTCGTAAGTAATTGGATCCAGTTATTGGAGCCAGTCTCTGTGGGTAATCCCTGTTTATGTAGTGTATTACATTTTCATTATTAACCTGCTCCAAATTGTTTGTTCGTGTTTTTGTAGGCGTCATCTGTAAATAAATTACATTCCCGAACGAAACTTTCGATCCGATACAAGAACCGGAATGAACTCTGGAATGAATTCTGGTATGACTCGTTCCGGTATGCGATATCGTGCCGGTATGAGATATCGTGCCGGTATCATGTAAACAATATCGCAATAATACAGAGCTACAAGTGGGAACCGAAACATCCCCCATAAGAAGAACAGCTTACTAATAAACCCCAAAATTAAAATTTGCTGATGTTAAGGTCTTTGTTCGTCAATCAAATCAGTCGATCTTAATTAGTTGAAAAGGTTAAAAATAACTAAAAAAGCAATATGTAGCTGTAATGAACTGTTTATTCCTCGCTTGCTACGAAGACTAGTTAACAAACAATCCCAATTTGCTCGGGGATTTTACTCAACTCCCCTAATGCATACCAGGATGCATATGTTAATTAGATGGTTGCCTATTACATCCCTCTCTTTATTTTAACTTGTTTTTCGTTCTTGTTACAGTAAATAAACAAGAATAATATAATATAACACAATGTAGCATATTTGCTAAAGTCTCATATTAAGAATGTCGATCCTTATATCTTACTCCTCAGAACAAACGTATGATCTTCAACGTTGAACAATTTAATTTGAACAGTGCTTTCACCAACTTTGAGGATGAATGTTCACAGTTCTTCCATCATTCTCTTGAGTCGCCTTGTCACTCGCTTAGGTCTTTCAGGGGTCGGTTGTTGGGTCGTCCTGTCACTCGCTTAGATCTTTCAGGGGTAGGTTGTTGGGTCGCTTGTCATGGGCCAGTTGCTGTCTAGTAACAAGTTTCTCTTCCTCTTTTTGTTGTGCAGTGGTTGGAATATCGTCCTATTGGTCATAATTTGGTCGACTCCGGCCGGTATTTCGACCTTTGAGGTGTGGGACAAGTGATGAAAAATTGATACGTTCCTTGTGATGGTCGTTCCACTTTCTCTTTTGGCTGTTATCATCAGTGGAAACTTTCTTTTCTGTGACTACAAGTGGAGTTGGGTGATACGGAGTCGACAGCTTGCTGGCCTTGGGTTTTCGGACGAGAACAAAATCTCAAATCTCAAAAAGGGACTTTTTGGCATATGTTCGCTTATCGGAATGTAGCCTCGTACTGTGACTGACACGGATGACTTTGTCATGAGGGTGTGTTGGTGAGTGCTTCTTTTTCAAATAACCGACGTTGCGGTGTGAAGGTCGTGGTGGTGTGAGGTGTACACCTGCTGGCATGCAGAAATATTGATGCATGGCAAATATCCAGTTTTGGTCTTGGATCTTGACTGCCTTGATGGCTTTCATGAAGGTAATCCTTCAGCGTTTCACGCCAGGCTTTGAAGAAACTTCCATGCCTGGCTGTTAAATGGTGGACCATTGTCAGACTAGAGGAACTCGGGGTAGCGAAACGTACAGCAAATCTTGTCTACTACTGGGACAACTGTCTCAGCTGCGGTGCTGCGGACAACTGGAAAACGGGAGTACTCATCAGTTATAACAAGTAAATACTGCCCTGATGGAAGGAGACTACAAAAATCGATGCTAAAGTTGAGCCAGGGACCACGGGGAATGTCAGACATGTTGAGTGGCTCTACTATACGTCTAGTCGTGTTGGCTTGGCAGGGTATGCACCGCCTGACAGCTTCCTCTACTGCTGCATCCAAGCCAGTAACCCAAACGTTACTTTAAGCGTTGGGTTTGCACTCCGCCTTGATGTCCCTCGTGTGCTAGCTGTACTACGCGTTGTTGGAGGATGAGTGGTATCACTATTCTAGTGTCTCAGAATCAGGTTGCTTCTGCTCTTGACTGTAAACTCATCGGTATTGTTGGAGGGCGGCATTGTCAACTCCGTTTGATCCTTCGTATTTCTTGGCGTCATGCCACCGACCTCTGTAACATTACCCCCCGGACTAATTGAGCAGTTCATTTTAACGGTGACGACTGGGGTAACTGAACGTCTGGCTCCTCTTCTTACCCCAACAAGCTCTACCACTCTTCTTGTGCCAGGTCATTACCTTCTACTAAAGTTTCAGTTGATATGGTTCAAGCGGCGGGACACAGTTCAATATCTGCAGCAATGCTCCAAGATTCCATTGCTGCTTCAATATTTGCTCTGGCATGTGAGAGCTTGTTGCCCATTTCCTCCTCTCGTCCAAGGAACCTTTTTTCCACTTGTTAGTCTGCCTATAGATTCCAAGGTGTCTGCTATTAACTTAAAGCTAAGATATGGAATAATGAATATATTGATTTTGGTTCACTTCTAAGCAATCCTACTTACGATGAAAAATTTCAATTGAGTTTCGGGAATTCTGAGGGTAGAAATACCCCATCGTGCCTTGAATCAATGTCAAAACCAAAGAAGATTGCTAGCATTGACATGTGGATGACCGGCTTTGGTGCTTTTTTTAGTGCTTACACCCGTAAAGAACCGTTTTGGTTTTAAAATATTGGGGCTTGGAGATACATAAATCTGCCCTCACACCATGACTTTAATTTATTGGCAAGTAGAACACCGCTCATCAATAAATCGAGTACAAGGTCACGTGAACCGTTTTGCTCGATATCCCCTTATGGATAAAATATGTTCTACTGTGAGGGCAGATTATTAAAGGCAGGCATCAGAGAAACAGGAAAACTCTGTGTACCTTGGCGTGACAAGAATACTCATTGGCCATTTTCTATTGACATTTATGTAAAACCAAGGTCAGTGGAGGGGTCACGTGACACCTTAATTTCATAATTGTTGTCTCAAAATATCGAAGTCGACGAGTAATGTGAGTCTGCATAATTTGGTGTAGTTGGTAATTTGTACTTAAAGTACAAATTATTGTTTTAGCTCACTTTCATTCAGAACACAAGCTAGCATGGGGGAACATTCACGGGGAATTAATGTGGCTAAAGTCTCAAAGTATCGGGTACAAGAAGCCACAGTTGGCTAATCACAAGCTGTGGGCCTGCAACCACTCGGTCATTTGCAGAGATTGAACTCGATTCAGTGCTTTTAGAAGCTCGTTTGCCTAAAGATAAGATCGATAAGTGCATTCGACTTATTTCAGCTTTAATGCACCGTTAGAAAGTCTGATTACTGGAGATTCAATCTTTGACTGGTTTGTTGGATTTCACTTGTTCTGTATGTGGTTGTCCGTGGTCGTGTATTTTTACAGAGACTTGTAGATCTCACCATTGGTGTTAATGCATCTAACCACAACATTAGGAAGATTTGCAGCTCTGGTTAACATTTCTATCATAATTTAATAGCAGATAATTTTTCAGGAAAGATTTCTGGTATTATAATACAAGCTAAGACATTTCTGTCATTTGATTGGTCGAGAGCAGTGGTATTTCAGCTTAATTTGTAATAGAGAAGATTTCGTATGAGTGGGACAAACTACGGCACTGACTACAGCACGGCATGACGTGACGTTGAAATGGGTTTATATTGATTTTGTCCTGCTATCCAAACAAATTACAGAAATACGGAACAGCACGGTTTACGGCCGTAGTTTGTTCCACTCATACGATAGATATTACAAACTTATGAATGAATGAATGAACCTTTATTTAAGCAGGGTAGTCCCTTCAGTTACAAAATGTGACTGCTATCAATAGGAGCCCAATTAAATTATAACAATTAAACTATTAATAACTTGTAATAAAACCTGCTCTGAGTTCCAACCGTTTATTGAACCCTGAATATAGTGTTAGGGATACAATAATTCCCGTCACAACTAAACCGTACACAACTGTTTTTTTCACACGTGTTCCGAACTGCTCTAAACGTCATGTAAGCTGTATATATACGCACCAAGAGTAACCTAAGTATCATATTCATTACACTATCCTCTACTCGATCAGAATCAGACAGTTCTAACAAACTAAACAAAATTTGACAAGTTTGAAGCTATGATCTAAGGCAAATTGTTCTTTACAGACTTATCTCTCAATTGCATGTTCTCTTAACGCTTGAGCCTTCTTTGACAATTTCGGCCTCAGTTTCTTATCCTATTTCTGTCCATGTCCTGCTTGTCCTCCAACAGCAGTAGGCGTTGTGCTATTTGCTGTAAACTGCTAACCACCCATTCACCGTACCGATCCGGGGGTCTTCTCACTCTAACTGGCCTTTGACTTTGAGGGGTGAGTTCTGGTTCCTCCCTCTCTTCCCCTGCACTGTTATCCTCCTCAACATCAGAAATAGAGTGTCCAGGCAGGGAGCTCTCACTTTCACCTTGTGGGGGAAGAATGTTTGTGCCTTGAGTATCTAACTTGACATGAGCATTCTTGCTATCAACAGCTACTTCAGTAGAAGTAATGTCTTCATATCATAGCTGAAAGACTGAAACCCGCTGTCTTCCAATTCCTCACGATCCTCACTTGACTGCTCGCATTCGTCTTTCACAGGTACAATCTCTTCCGGTGTACTCACAACTTCTGCTACTTCCTCTACCGCTTCTTCCTGATTCCACTTATACAACCGCAGGTTGTTGAAATGAACCACTCTGGATCGCCTCGATGATTCTCCGACCTTTCTGACGCTGTATGTAACTTCTGTGACACGCCCAATAATCTTGTACGGTCCCTTCCACTGTCTATGGAACTTACTTGCCTCACCAGGCTTCAGTTGTGGACTGTAACGTAGTACTAAATCACCCGTTTCATAACTAGTGTGCTTAACTCCCTTGTCGTAAGCGTCCTTCTGGCGTCGTTGAGCCACCTTCAGGTTCTGCCGTACGTCTTGATATGTCGTTTCCAGATTCTCCTGAAGATCAGCAACAAATTCACCGTATGAACACTCACTGTCCTTGGCCCTACCCATCATCACATTAACTTTTGAAGGTAATTGCCCCATTTGGCAACTGCTATTCAAGTTATAGTTGCCCCCCAAAAATTGTGCTTGCCCTGTTTTAAAAAGTAGTTGCCCAGTGAGAATGAAATAAAAATTGCTTACAGTATACCTTGTGGTGTCACCATGTGTTTTACTTTCTTTGAAAATTTGGGCGTCGTTGTCTCATTAAGTGTACCGCTGACATCAGTAAGTGATGACAAGATCTCACTCAATGCATGACGAGCATGGAAAATCAAGGTGCTTTAACTACATACAAAAGAAAACTTTTCTTGGTTTTCTCTTTTTTTTATTCTTTCTCAGTTGCCCTGATTGGTGGAAGCCAGTTGCCCACTGGGGCAACTGGCCTGAAGATTTCAGTTGCCCAAGCCAAATTGTACATGCCCCGGGCAATAGGACACCCGTTAATTTCGAACCCTGCATCACTTGTATTAGAGAAGCATGAATCCCAATCTATAGACTGCATATCACTTAGTAGGGCTGACTCATCAAGTGTAGAATAATCTCGTTTATATATCTTATGTTTTTTCGTTGGAAAGGCAAACTTGTCTATAATTAAGAAGTTAGGGAGATGATCTGTTAAATCATAAATGATATTGCCACTAGTAGTATGAAAATCTAGAGAGTTAAAGAAAATGTTGTCAATCAGAGTGGCGGAATGATCTGTTATTCTAGTTGGCTGCAAAATGTGAGGTTGAAAAAAATATGAATTCATGGAATTTATAAACTCTCCTGTAGTGTACTTTGATTCAAAATTTAATAGATTGATATTGAAATCCCCCATTATGATACACTTTTTGTTTTGTCTATGAATGTTTTCGATATTTTCAAAAAAAGATTTCATGAAATTTCCAAAATTAGAATTTGGGTGTCTATAGACAGTGGCACAGAGTACTTTTCCATGAGATTTACTTTCAATTTCCAACCAGACAGATTCGTAGTCATCGGAAGAGAAGTTCAAATCATGCCTAGTTCTATACTGTAAATGTTCCTTAATGTAGAAACCAACTCCTCCAGCAAGGGAGTAACTAGGCTGATAGATGAAATCATATCCAGGCATAGATATATTTAAAGAAGGATCAGACTGGAAGTTATATCTAATTTCAGAGAGCCCAATTAAATTAAAATTAAGCTGTAGATCTGCAAGCATTGTTGTTAACGTATCAAAGTTTGCATTTAAACTTCTAATATTACAATGAATAGCAGAGAATGAATTATCTATAGTGTTACCAGTAAAATCCTGTCTGCTATGAATATCATGAGTAGTATAGTATTTAAAGTTGACCTGAGAAGGAAGATGAGAGTCTATATCAACATTATCAAGATTTGGAGTACTATTAATAGAAGAAATAATATCAAAGCGGGGTAAGTCCAAAACTTTCATTTGAGCTAGCTGATTTGAACATAAACATGGAGTGTTAGAATTAAAAGCTAGATCAATAAGGTCACTATTACTAATATTATAAAAAGGAAAAGTTTGAGACCTACAGTTTAAACAAAGCCATAAATCCCCAGTTCTAGAGAAATACTTATATTCTTTCCTAGAAAGGTTAGAACATTTTAGATGGTACCACCCTAAGCAATAGTCACATTCAATAGCTAATGAATTGTCTTTGACAATCTTGTGACAATTATGACATATGTCATCCATAATAAGGTAGTGGTAAAATAAATAGCATGTCAATTTTCATGTACTGACTTGACATGAATGTTGGAAATCAAAGATTTCTCTCACATATAAATGAAGAGGATAAGTTAGTGTTCTTAAGGATGTCAAGCCAAAGAACTCACGTGACATTTGATGTTGGTGGATTGTATTGTTTCCCCAGCTTCGTATAGAGCTTCTGAATATCCTTCTCGCTGGTAATGTGAACAGCTACGCTCTCGTTGTTCTCCCTCAAATATATCTTGGTCTGACGAGTCCAGATGAAGTGGAATTTAAATTCCGTTTTCGTACGCAGGCAGGACCAAAACAAGGCCTTGTTTTTTTTGGTGAGGCTTTCCACCAGGAACATCATATCTTCAGTAAATCTTGTGAAGCCTAGATCACTAGTATTCTTGCCTCTAAGTGCTCGTCTCGCATTATAATATTTATCACGAAATTCTCGACGTACAAACTTCACGATTATAGCAGGGTGGCGGGAGTTTGACGAGTCACTGGCAGTTGATCTTGGGGCTGGTAGCCGATGGCTTATTGAAATGTCTTCTTCAACGGTTTCAATTTCCATTAAATCGCCTATCTTGATTACAATATCATTAGTGTCTTCCATTTGAGTAAGTGGAATGCTATCACCCTTTCCGTCCCATCTGGTTGTACCTGGGAGAGAACAGCCCCAATTCCCAATAGTTGGCTTGCATCTGTGTCGAGTATAATGGACCCAGCATCTGACGTGAAGATTAGATATGCTAGTACAGGTGCACTAACCAAGCAACGTTTCAGATTTTCAAAAGCAGATTGCTGTTCCCGTTGCCACTGCTACGTGTAGCCTCTATTGCTGCTGATAAGGGTATAACCGATACACAGATTCGGTTGTTACGCAGTTGGAAGAGTAATGCTTTCCAGAAATACATTAGAATCCTTGTTTATCTTCTTAAAGTTAATGTTGTTTGAGGATTGATAAGATTATCTAGCAAGGGCAGCGGTCTTTATGGTAAACATAGTTAATTAATTCACTTTCAATTTAATATATTTTGTGGTTTTAGCATGGGTTATAGCGAAGTAGTGTTGTTCAAGGATTGATTGTCTAGCAAGGACAGCAGTCGTATATTTCCTTTGCTTTGTTGGTTTTACCAAATTTTCAACAAATTAAATATTTTCAAAATATGGCATGAACCTCGTAACACATTAACACATCTGAAGTTTAGCCACTGTTTAGCAAGGGCAGTTGTTCTCGATTTAATCAATATTTTCCCTGCTTGCTGCATTGCATGGGATAGGGCAACATAATTTATTTCATCATGATGCTTTTGGCGTTTTGTTTGCCCTCACCTTTACTGGCTAAACCTTTGAAGTAAATCTTGTAAATTAATTTATTGATTAAACATTTACTAGTGGCAATAGGCCTTTGCTCATAACCATATTTGCCAAACCTTGCGTTGTTGTCTTTGTATTGCCCAGTAAACAGAGCTCAGCCAATGCAGCAATCAGGAGTATAGTTTATAGTTATTTCATGAAGAGGAAAGACATAATACACCCTTTCCGTGTAGCCAGCCCGTACCAGGAGGCGGTACCTTTAACTTCAAAGAATTCTAGTCATATCGCCCTCACTCCTATTTATACACGAAGCCCTTTGACATGGGTTCATTTGGACAACTCTTAAAGAAGGAGGGTGTAGAAGTCCGTCAACGCGAGGCGGGTCATCATCAAGATCAACGTTTTGTTGAACAGTGGAACCGAACCTTGTCTGAGCGGTTCTTTTCCCATCAGTACGCACACGAAATGCGTGCTGCTGCACAAGGGTCGAACGAGAGGTCAACCGAATGGGTGAAACAGTTGCCTGTGGTAGTATCAACAACTAACCACTCTTTGACCCGGTTGACGGGCAAAGAACCTTCGAAGGCCGTGCTGGCATACGTGGTACCGGTAAAGAGCCCCACTTACAATAGACCTGTAGGGTTTGAAGAAGAACGTCTGCCACCCAATGTCTCGGTCCGATACTTGTATGCGCTTGGTGAGCTTGCAGGCGGCCGTGACTCCGTGGGATACCGATCCTGTGTGGAGCTTGGGCAACTATGATATTTCCAAAAGCGTTATAAGTTCAGAATAACCCGTCCTATACTACTTGCCTTCGACGACTACCGTAGGAGTGAGGGCCCCAACTGGGCCGGGGCTCCTGTAAAGGACCTACCTAAGCGGGCATTTATGCTTGAAGAGTTGCTGGTGGTGCCGTGGGAAAGGGAGCTACCCCTTCAGCACGTTTTATCTTAACTGTTTAAGCCCTGGCAGCAGCATCAAATCAGTGTGCACCCCACCAGGTAGCACGCGCCGCTTGTCGTAGTACGCCGACAGGCCTAGCCTCTCCTGCGTGTACGTCGTCATGGTATGATCTCGTACGCGAAAGCCTTGTTTCTCCGCCCGATCCAAGTCACCATCCAACGCCACTTTAAATCTGTTCCACGATATACGGTTCTGCCGTTTGGACATTCCTTTCGTGGTGAACTTTTCTTTATCGTTACTTTCCACGAAGTAGCACTTGGAGCACAAGGCGACGTGTCCTTCAAACTCTTTCTTGAACAACCCGGGGGTACGGTTACTCCACTTATCCCAGGCCAACCATTCTCGACGATGGCGCGGGTCTTGGAGTCTTCTTGAAGGTTAGGCCGGACCACCTCCAGTGTGTTTACAGACAGGGCGTTGTGAGGGCTGTCCGTGTATCAAAGTCTGCACGTTCCACGTATTTGTCTATGAAATCATAGTAAAAGTCAAGCATGCGAAGCTTGGCTAATTGGTACACGGCAATACCAACTTGGTAGGAGCTTGTGATTCGAATCTTTTGCTTACAGCTTCCAATCTCATACGCGGCACCGGTTTCTTCCAAGTCACTAGACGAAGCACTCCGAAGATCTTTTTCGACCACCTTTTCATCCTTGGTGTACACCACGTTAGTTTGCCGCTCTAACGCTTCAATTAATTTTCCATCGGCGGAATTCCCTAAAAGTTTGAACCCGTCGGCAAATAACGCCTTCGACTTGTCAACGTCGCTGTTCCGATGGGCTTCAGTGATCAGGAACCAGTCGAAGATCACCGCTGGTTTATAGTGGATTGTGCTGCACACAGCCGTGATTATATACACAACTGTAATCAAAGTGTCAGGTGAGCAAAGGGGCATACAATAAAGGCTTCGTTCCCGATGGGGCTCCCAGCAGTTTATTTCTCTCCTATCGTTTTCTTTCCTTGTCTTCCAAGTACTGCAACATGGCTGGCCCAATATCTTCTTTTGGAATAGGTTTATTGTAAACGAATGGAGGAATCTCCTCAAACTTACGTCATAACGCTCGAGCGATCTCTATGCCTACTTCGGCGTATCCAAACCAACTTTCGTTTTACAGCGCGGTAACAAAGTCTGCAACGGCCGCCTTGGGATTAGCCAAATGCTGAACTTTACCTTCACCACACGACATCGGCGCGACCATCGTCGACAAGGCGGCGCAATGCGTTGGCGTCGTAACCAACAATCCTCTTGAATGGCCGAGCGGTGCCGGGGGCGTATTGATGACTTCTGATCTTGGTTTTGCCCACTTCTTGGTAGTGTGTGAATACGACGCTGGACCTCCGACCAAGTCCCTTTTCAACATTTCATACGCTTTAGAATTGGGTGCACACAGTTTTGCACCTCGCTCAATGCTGCCGCGAAGCAGAAACTGTAAAGATACTCCCGGGATAGATACAGCGTCTTTCAAGATGTCGATCTCCTGTGCGTTGTAAACTTCCCGCATCTTACTCAACGCCTCCAAAAACGCCGCATCTACATCATTGTAGTAGAGCAACCAGTCTCTGAAGGTGCAAAAAACCTTTCTCGCGAAAAATCTTCTTGCACTCCTTCCAGGTTAATAGGTAACTCTCTTTTTGTTTGGACCACCAATGAATGTTGTCGGGCCAGCCGATGTGCTCTAGTTTTTGGGGTGAATCAAACCACTCGTAGGGGAAGAACGACTTCTGAAGAGAACTCCCATAGGCATTGACCCATTTATCATACGAGACACCCGGACCGAGGTAGTTCATGACGTCCAAGAAGCGAAAGTCGGGAGTTATAAAAAAACATGGTCATGTTCTCCTTTTTTGCCACCTTAGTGGTTGTGAATGAGCGTTTCTACTGATTTAAGAAAACAAACTTCTAACATCATTTTATTTGAACCATGGGTATAACACTGATAATTTAAAAAATGTGTTTAATTGTAACAAAAAAAATTGTATAATAATTGATGCCTCCCCTGACGTCATGTAATTAGCATTTTTGATATTAAAACCTCCTTAACTCAGCGGCACAGCATTCAAAGCAAGATATATTGTACCATTCTACTATTCACTTGATGTAGAATTGATATCTAAAATAAAAAAATAAGCTTCATAGGCACTTTAACAAAGTGCTTCTTGATTAAATTCAAATAATATCTACCGGAGTTGAAGCCAAGCGTGGGAACCTGATTTGTCCACCCGCAGATGCGCTTCTCTCGACTTTCTTCAGGAAGTAGATTAGCATATGGGGGATAAAACTCCGCGCGCACAATCTCACGGATGAGCAGTACACGTCGCAACTCAAGTACGAACTCTTTGACGAGTTCTTCAGTGGGTTGGTTCGGGGTTCGGGGTTCAAAGTGTTCCTATGGAGACCGAAATAGAGACGTGAGTGTTTTCAAGCGCTAGAGTTGGATTGCTGGCCTGCCTCTTGGTAAGCTTCAAAGTTGTAGACAATAGCGTGCGGATAAGACATGGTTATTTCTGGATTTATGTGAAAAGCCTCTTCACATTCCCTGGTCTCCACAACGTTATAACCCGCTTATTTGAGTGCTTTGGTACGGTCTTGGATTTTCCCGTACGCCTCGACGTCATCTGTTTAGTGACTTGGACATCCATGCCACCAACCGTGAAAAACGGTTCTGGAACTGGGCTCGTAACCATCGACGAGCGCCCCTAGGATTGTACGTTCCCCGCCATACCCGCAGTAAGCGTATTGGATGTGTTCATCTCTTTCCGCAGGCACATGTGCTCCAGCCAACGTAGCGCGACGTCGCTATACGCTTGTTTGGGGTAAAAGGTGGTTTCAAAAGCAGTTGGCCGGAGACGTACATTATGCGCTAAACATTCGACCTTGGTTTCGCTTTTCTGGCGAGTATGCATGTGCCTTTGTATATTGGATACCCAAGTAAACTCCTCATCACATTGATCACAAGTAAAGAGTTTGGCGACTTTGCGGATATCTTTGATGAAGAACGAATGGAGGTTGAACAAGCCAATGGTCATCACATCAGGGTATTGGGAATTGGCGGCACGAAGCAAATTCCAAACATACTGCTCATTAGGTACGTAGATGCCTACGCCCAGCTTAAAGTGGGCTTCAATCGTTTGAAGAAGCTTTAGAGAAGTCTCAGGAACGTCGGTGGGGGATAAATCAGGCCTCTTAACGAACTCTTGAGCCAGTTCCCGTGCTGCCGTGGTGCATCTATCCACTCTCGGCCCCCGATGAACGGCTAAGCTCCTCCACCCGGTAATAAAGTATATAGTAGCAGAATATTTTAGAACGGATTAATCTATAAAAGCTTCTGCATGTCTTATTTATTAGATGTTGCATGAACACGATCACACCAGATGTTCAATTCATTATTACATTTCATTATTACCATACTCTTGATACGAATCTGAAAATCAAAACAAACATTTCACTTTCAGGAAAATGTTTGTATTTAAGTCGTACAAATGTACAACCAATGCCGTAAACATCTTCAGGGCCCAGTTGTTCGATTTATTGAATCCTGTTATACGCGTAAATTTGAACTTGTGAAAACTTTCTCATATAGTTTTCAACCCCTGATACACTGGCATATTCCGTCTCTCAAAACCTAAACGTAATTATTTTCTCTAAATCATCATGAAAAGAGTTTGGTAGAGTTACGCTTGAAATTGATCACGCTGTACGGTTAAAAGACTAGAATCAGACCGGTGACCGGTCTCCATTTTCTCGAGAACCCTACCAAACATCTAGGAGGTCTACCATGCTCACACCTCGAGATAAACCTTCAAGGAACCAGGGAAAAATACTGGCTAGGCCGACAAAAATATGTAATCATACGATATAATAAAACGTTTGATACTCACCGTTTATCCAGGGAAAACTTGGCGTCCATCACGCTGAAACTTTTCACAAGAAAAACCGAGCAGTAAAACAAAACAACGAACTCGGGCTCCACCTTCGATGCTTTGATGTTAAAATGCCCTTTGGTCCAAACGAAGAGTCCTGAGGCTAATTAACTTTAGAATAGCATGAATATTCTCAGAGATGTTTTTGTATTTACTACATAGTGACGTCACTGATATCGCCATATGTTACTATGATCCGTACTAATATATAGGATTCTTCAGTAATCTATCCACGAGTTCAACATTGGTGCCTATGTTATCTTTGTTAGGCTCAGGTGAACCACGGGTAAGTAGCATTGGGGAGTCTAAATGATACAAACAGAAACAACAAGCCTGCGCTATAGGAGGCCCGGCCCTCCCCTGGCGCGGGCTTGTAGGTATAGTAACATTTTGACTCACCGATACTACTGTAATGGAGCCACAGCGGAGCCCCTGAGAATGAATTACGGTGTCCCACACGATCAGTACTTAAGGGCATACCCTATTCTCGATGCACTATAACGGAGTGGCATCATCTTGTGACTATGCTCGATCACGTTATTCACAGACGATACAGAAATCTACACATCAGATTTCGACATCTCCTGTGTAGAGAGACGCATCAATGAAGACCTAGTACGTGTAGAAAGGTGGCTCGATCTTAATGAAATGGTGACACCCTGGAAAGTCCGAAGTGATGAAAGTCGGCTCACGGAACGCTTTGAATAATACCAAGGAGCTAGAAGTGTTCCTACGAGATCACAAGCTGGAACAAGTCAACGTCTATAAGTATCATCGCCAGAAATAGCGGTCATGGCGGATGATTATAGAAACAAACATGACGTCCGGAAAGTGAATGTCAGATAGGCCAGATTACTGCCAACTAAATTCAGTTTATTCAGTGATTTTATACAATGATGCTCCAAGCAAGAAACGAGGACGGTTTTATGAGGTTGAGCGAATCATAGAAAGGAGAAAAACACGATATGTAAGTAGAAATTTGAACGTATTCAGTGGTAAGAATTTCGCCCATGCGAAGTTTACAAATCAGTACATACACGTAGGAAGACTGCCTAACGCTGCTTTTAAAAACGTTGCTAGAATTCTGAAAACCTTCTGAAATGGCAGGGATGGCCGTATGAAAGCTGTTCTTGGGAAGTAAGCGATCATTTAACCCCTTGTCTTTTAAGGTCTGTTCGCGTGAACAGAACCGGAAGTAAAACTACCATGGTTAACTCCGCTGAATACTCTGATTGTTTAGCAGACTATCCCAGATATCTTTGCAGGCTTTGAACGCTGAGTTTTCAGTGATTATTTTGGTGCCAAACATGGCAACATTTAGGGTAGTTATACCGACTAAAATGACCCTGAGATTCCACCTGACTTTGCGATATGGAGGCTGATATTCAACAAGATTATGATGCACCGCGCTGTCCTGTAAAAATTGAAACGGAGGAGTTTTTACAGGCCAAAACGAAATGCATATATTCCAGCTTCATGGGCAATATCGCGTGAGGAGATGGTAAAGCAGCTCTAATTCATCTTGCCAATTTGGCAAATTGTGTAGCAGTAATTAATAGATTCTCGGCAGTGAATCTCTACAAGTTAGAGTTTTCTGTTGCGTAGTAAAGGGGAGATGGGCTTCTATGGCACAGTATTTGATACATCAAAACGAAATGTAAGTACAGTTCTTTTAAGTTATAATTTTCAGCAGAAATGATGCTAAGGATAAATAGAATGTGTTCCGATTTTGGAAAATTAAAAAATATAGGTAGGTTTGGCGCTGTTTGTCTTATTATTTCGATCCTCAGTCATTTTATAGTAATGTTATTCGCCATTTTGATTTTACTTTGGGGAAAATCCGCTGTCGCACTGCGGCTCAATGTCCGAGAAAGCTTGGGGTGCACATGCATAGACAGTTCTCTAACTTGAAATAATCATGTATCAAATTTATGTAAGAACGTTTATCCTAAACTCAGATTGTTAAATAGGCTCTCGGCATTTTTATCCAAGGACATGCTACTTAAGATTTATAAACAGACTATGCTAACTATGTTGGATTACAGATGCATGATTTGGCTTGTATTGATTGCTCTAACAAATTGTACAACAAACTTGAGAGATTACAGAATCAAGTAGACTGCGAGCAGTTCCAGTCCTTTTCCCTCCATTGATAGTGAGTTTGCGAGCGGAGCGAGGGAAGTGAAGAATATTAACTTCTGACCCCTGATGAGAAGAGTTAAGACAGCCAGTCTTACTTTACCTGTTCTCCAGTCGTTATTACGATTCCAAAATGAGCTCATTTGATTACCCCACTTACAGTTATACTATGCCTTTATGTTTTTATGAAATCTCAAAATTAACACAAGTACCTTTTACCGGTTAATTCTGAAGATAGATGTTTCATTCTTTATTATTGGTAAATTCTAAGCGGCATGCATATGTAGTTCATGTTTGTTACACGCTGTTTCCTGTTTCACGGCATGTTAGGAATTGTGCAAACACCAGTGTCTAGCTTTGGTGTAGATCACAAGTAACTCAATCTAAACCAAAACACTGTAATTTTAAATTTCAAATTGTAACCGGGCTTAATTCATAACGTATTGACTTTGTAGATCAGCCGTATATTTGTCATTTTTAGACACATGTCATGTTATACGCCATACTATACTGCATGCAGGCGAGTAAATTATCGTACTTTTCCTTGCGGCCGAAACTTGTGGTGACGAAAACATACGTTTGAATAGCTGCGGTGAGTTGACTTCGATAGTGGGCCGCATATTTTTTTTGCCAAGCACAAACACGGGAGGATGAACCATCGTTTTCTCGAGCAGAATAACCCAGGCCCTGCAAAATTTCTTCAAGTGGGAAGCTCCAACACGCGGCCAGCTTTTCCAGGAATTGAAAATAGACTTTCCGTGGAGACCAGGTTTTCCCCAAAATTACCGTAATAGTTTTTTTTAAAGAGCAACTGCAAACACGGCAGAAATCGTTATACGAAGATTGTTTTGGTTTTCTGCCTCTTTTTCCTGGTAGTTTCTTTACCTGTGTCGTCGACAACATCGGGCTTTCCTGACTTTGGCCAGTAATGCTGTGGCTCGTTTCGAGCGGTACAGGATGGCCCACTTTTGATGTATATTTTTAGACTCAGTTGGAGCAATGTTATGTTTACATCGGATTTCACGGAAAGGGGCGAAGCTGACAATGACGACTTGATGAAAAGGGGCGGGACAATGACAACTCGATGAAAGCATGGATCGTAAAAATAAAAGGGGGCGGTAGTCATTTCCTCTTCTCCTCTCTTGATAAATGAATACGTAAATCATAAATCTCAGGTTTATAACTGTTTACAGGTAGGTTTATAACTCAATGTGATATAAGTCAGTTTCGTACCTTCGGTTGTAATCCCTACGACCCTCGGGATGTTTAGGGCTTAGGTAAGTTCTCGGTATGAAACTCAAGATTACATTCGATATATTTTTACGAAAATCCTGGAACAAGAAATCGGAATTAGGTTCAAAACGGCCAGACTTGCACGTATACATTAGTGCCCCGGGCACGGCATCAATCCTGCAATTGGAACGAAGTTCTACAATTTCGAAATCTCTACAGCGTTATCGTCACCAGTCTGACTTGAAGCGTCGATGTACATTTTCCAGCGGTCTTTCGTTTCAAGATTCTGATCCATTTCCACGCCTGCGCCATCGATTCTCCGCCCTTCAAAACAACTAAAGCAGAAGCACCCGCGACATCGCAAAAGCCCGGTATATTGGGTGTTCTCCACAAAGGACCCAACGGCGTCGAGGACAGCCGACATCAAGCACAGACCAATAAGAAGTCTGTGAGGATCGTTTCGTTCAGGAATAAAGTCACCAAATCCAACTGTTGTCATGGTGATGAACCATGCATAAACTGATTGTGTAAATGTTAATTTCTCCACGAAATTGGTCTGAACTGCGGATGCGAATAGATACACCATTGCCATGACAACGTTGAAAATGATAATTTTGACTTGGATGTTCTTGACTTGATTTCTTTTTAGCCATTTCTTTTCAGTGTATGTGATTATTCGCATCATGGCGTTGTTGTAATTGGCTGCCATGGCCTTAAGAGTCAGAATGGTCAGTGGTATCCCAAATAGGCCGTAGAAGATGGTGACTATCTGACCAGTGGAAGTGACGGGAGTGATGTTACCATAACCTGTTTCCAAAAAATGAATGATATTTGTACTATTATATTTACAAAATGAGAGACCGTGTTGTATGTACTAGATAAAGAATGAGCAGCCGATCTTTATGGGATTTACAAACTCGAGCTAAATAATAATAATAATAATAATGGCCACATTTATATAGCGCCATATCAACCACAGTTTCATGGCGCTTTACATATGACTGACATATCCCGCGAGAGTTTGTAAATCCCATAAAGATCGGACGCGAATTCTTTATCGAACTTATCAAACGTCTAGATGTAGAGTCATGTTTTCAGTTATTTTGGCGATACGACTTATTTTGGCCGAGAAAATCTAAGTCAAAGTTTATGTAAATCAGGACGAAATCTATATCAGATTTAAAGATCACTTATCGGTCGGTGATTTCCTTTGTTTTTGCTTCATGAATTATTAATGAGTTTGATAAGGGTAGATCTCGGATACAACACGGATTCGAATTCTGTAAATTCTGAAACGCAAACATAACTATTCAAACGCAATATAACCAAAATAAGTCAAGATTTACTTTGAAAAGAGTAACATTTCTATAAATTTATCGAGGCTTCTGGTGGTCTAGTTGAGTGCAATATTTATTTCGTTTTATAATATAGATACGATAGTACGCGCGCTCTGATTGGCTAAGAAGCCATGTTTTATCAGAGTTTATTATACAAACTTCGTACGCTGACCAAAATTCCAGCAGCTCATTGGCTAAAATCGATCACGTGATTTCTTTGTATCTGAGGACAACAGGCGTGTTGTGATTTTAAACAGTTTAGTGCACACTTCGAGTGCACTAAACAAATGGCAGAAGGAAATGACAGATTTGAAGAACTTAACGACTGTGAAATGGAAGAATTTATAGATGAAGCCATTCCACTAGATTCCAAGCGACAAACGAAATGGACCATTTCCGCCGTATTGAAAGGTAAAACCCAACGACTGTATTTAAAACAAAGCGAGTTTGTTGTGGCTTTGTTGATAATTAATATCAAGTGCTGAATGAAAATTGTCTTGTTTAAAGTGTTAACCTAAAAATAACAGCTTAATTTTGTTTCTCATTACAGAATGGCTTCATAAGAGATATACCGAGGAAATTCTGGAAGACTTACATTAAGAAATCCTCGCGGAAAGGCTGAAAAAATTATATCAACTAATCAATAACTGAAAGTCGACCAAGAAAAAGACTACAGCCGCTCAGCTCACCTTTGCATCAGAGCATGCACAGGTATCAACCGCTACCTAACTTCAGAACAAGTTGGAAAGACGTTTTCTATAATAACTGATCCCGTTTTCAAAGTCGCTAATAAATTATTGAGCGCTAAATTGAAGAGAATCAAATTGACGTTCAAATTGCTCAATGACAAATTTCAAGAGCAGCATACTCAGTTTGCATATTAAAAGGGTTAGAAACTTCTAGTTCGTGTTTTCTTGGTGAATAACTGCACTTGCTGACTGTATAATGAACTCGACATTTTAAATACTGCACTCGGCCAGGAGGCCTCGTGCAGTATTTAAAATATCTCGTTCATTATACAGTCAGCGCGTGCAGTTATTCGCCAACAAAACACTCACATCAGTCTCTAACCCCTAAATATAACATGGTTAGCCGTGTTATATAGTTTTCAACTGGCGGTTTCCTTTCATCGCGCGCGTAAATCTATATTATAAAACAGATAAAGAAGCCTTAAATCCATGTTTTATACTATCATAAAGCACTCTGGTCATTTGAGAACACTCTAGAAATGTTGAAAGCACGCGCCTTCGGCTTGTGCTTTAACATTTCTCATGTTCTCAAATGCCCATCGTGTTTTATGATAGTATAAAACATGGCTAAGGCTTCTTTATTTGTTAAGTATATAACGGTAGTGGCATGACTAGCATGCTCTTACCACAACTAGTTTGTGTGTTTGTATAATGTATTGGCACGACTAGCATGATTTTACAAGGCTAACTAACGCCATGCTACTTTGCTATTATGTAATCTGAAATAGCTGTTATTACGGCTGAGCCAAATACCATGAAACGGTCAGCAGTTTAACCCATCTTATCGGGTCATCGACTCGTTGAGGCTGTTTCAGCTTTGAGCTTGTTTGAGTGAAATTTTCCATGAAATATCCTCATTTTACTCTGCTTTATCATTCCTGTCTCTTCATTCGATGTACCAGTAGCGCTTGTAAGACGCTGCATGAGTGGCCTAAGATGGACTAACCGATTTCATAAAGCTGAATGCGAAGAGGAGTTATCGTTGAGTTGTTGACTTTACGGACCCAAGAAGCTTCTGAAGACAAGGCTTGTAAAAAAAATCCGTCAAATCACTCCAGTGGCCAAGGACAGACACCGCTTAACATTTATTCTTGCTTTTCTTTAGAAAATAATCGTTTGGGGCATCATCTTCTTGGTGATCTCCGTTCAACGTGACTCCATCGCTATACCATTTTGAAATGGTTGACCCGAAAGCCTCGTTTTCATGAGGGCTGATGGGTGAAAACGCTGACTATTTGGCTCAGCCGTAATAACTCAATGCTCAACATGTGTGTTTGTGTGTCAGGGCTACACAACTACTTACATTCTTTGTCTAGTGTCTAACTCGAAAACCTCACGGTTTACTTAGGCTTTAGGCATTTCCTTACATTTTTCCTATATTTAGTTGTTGTAGAACTATATTTATTTACAAATGTTTTTTCTAAATATAGTAATACATATCTGTAAAAAATGAAGACGAACTGCGAATAAATGTATTGTATTGTATAATAATCCGGAATAATTCCTTTGTACTTTAAAACAACAATATTTTTATCTATGATTTCTAGCTCAAATTAAACAAATTTGCTTTTCAAATTTCATTAGTTCACTAAGTTGAGTTAGCGGGGTGAGGTTCGTCTTTGCTAACCTGATTTGCCTGAATCTAGTATTCCAGCCAGTGTATGTATTTGACGTTGAAATCATGGGGTGTAAAATATATTATTCCAGGGCTGATAATCTACACGCGGAATGAAGGCGCAACATTAGAATACCCGGCGGCCACTATAAAACTTGGGAGTCGTAACTACTGGCTACATATACTGAAAGGTAAAACAATATATAGCTAGGTAAAAGTCATTTTAGTAAATCAAATAATGAATTCAAGTACATAATTTTTTTTTTTTTTACATTTGAAAGCTAAAAGTTGGAAGTTGGTTTGAATATTTCAGGGGAGTGCGGGGTGATGAGTGCCTACTGAACTAGAACACTTACAAAACTCTTGATTATTGAACTGGAAGACTTACAACACTCTCGGTTATTCAAATGGAACACTTATATAACTGGTGATGTAATACAATTCCATCTAAATGTTCCAGTTGAATAACCTAGAGTGTTGTAAGTGTTCCAGTTCGATAATCAAGAGTTCTGTATTGTCGTTTATATAGAGGTCATCTGTAATCTATCGCACCAGATTGGCTCTCGCACGAATTGAATATTAAACAAGAGCCCATCTGGGCTTTCACTCGGGCCACATGAGATTGAAGATGTAATACACTTTCATTTGAAATCCTCTTAGTAATAACCAAAGGGAAGAATTATTAGCTGAATTTAGCAGTCTTTAGGAGTGGCCGGTAGCGCGGTGACTTTCATTCTCTGCTCCTCTAGTATATATATTATATATGTATGTTGACCTTTTAATTTAAACACTACTTATTCGTTTAACACACTGCATTTGAGTAGGCATATATTCATTGTTTTGAACCCGAGAATTAACCGTACTACCGTACTTCATGGTCCCTTTCTTTAGTAGTGGGTTGTCGGTCAGGTGATTGTAAACTCTCGTCATTTAGCACAGAAAATGTATTCTGATGAATAGGGATCGAGTTGTCATGTAAGAAAGATGGCTCTTGAACAAACTGATAAGCTTCAGTAGGTTGGGTAGTCTCGGAACACTGGAGACCTTGGTCTTTCATTGTCTTCTTTTTTGTATTCTTGATTTTGTTTTTAAAGTTTGAAAGTCGGATCACAGCTTTATTATATCCGCTTTCAACTCGCCATTTTCAACTTCTAGGTCAATAATACGCGATATTTCGGTCTTGTATATATTATCTTGCTGCACTAATTTGTCTTCCAAATGACTGAGTTTCGTTTTGATGTGACGAGAGTAAGAATTCATTACGCATATCAGTTAGGTCAGCCTCCATGTTACAAATCAAGGTCATTAAAGCAGCGAGAGAGTTCTTATTGCGGGCTAACAAATTTATCCTCGTGAATAATCTAAAGAATTCCATCTCTTCCGGTTTGAATTTGACTCATGTGTATGTTGCTTTTGGAGTTTCAAGGATATGTTGATCCAAAACTACAGGCTCTTGGGGTTTTTCTTTGACTTGTGAACTTGCAGGCTCTGTAATTTGTTTTGTTTTCTTAGTATAATATAAAGTGTTGAACATGTTCATGTTCTCAAGCATGTCGCGCGTGACCTCTGTTTCTTCATTCATTAAGTTCTCTACTTTCATCTGTAATCTGGGAAACTCAATCTTTGCCCATGCCTTGGCACATAACTATTCCTGTTGTTAAGTAGACGTGGATGATTATAAGTAAAATCCTTCGACAGCTTGTACCGTTTCCGCTAGGTCAATATCCTCGCTGGAACGAAATAACTTGATCTCAATACTCTCTGATCCAACTTACGGTAAATTTAAATCTCTGACAGTTTTTAAGAGACTCGTAATATTGGTCTTGAAGTGCCTTCAACCCAAAATAAGATGTTTTCCTCGGATGTTTTAAATGCAGCACAGCGAGCCGATGGCTTATAGATTCCAATATCTATTTCTTCGAATTTTAGCTTTCCGGATCCTGGCTTCAGGTCGTCGTACGTGTCCGTATATAAAATCACTGGCCATCTGGGTAAAAACCGCGGTCCTTCGGCTCCGACAATAGCCTGAAATATCCTGAGCCTGTTGGAAGGCTTTCGCACGAGTGAAGTTAAATAAAACATTAAACTGGCTTACATTTGAGAGATGAGACTCCAAATTAGAGAGAAAGTTCCTCGCGGGTCTTCCGCCATCTTGCTTTACTGTATTCAATTATGTAAATAAATTAACCTGGCGATTGTTGCGTGACCAGCACAGTGCAATCTGATTGGTGTGAATTTGACCTTTAACGCGTGCGCAGAACGCGTGCTACATGAAATAAAAATATATATAATAATAATAACGACTTGCATTTTAAGACTCGTCGCTGCCACAGGCAGCCCGAGTAACAAGAGCCCATCTGGGCTTTCACTCAGGCCACATGAGATTGAAGATGAAATACACTTTCATTTGAAATCCTCTTAGTAACAATTAAGTCGTGCTTTAATTCGCCAGTGAGAACGTCATAAAAACGTCTGGTCTATTAATTGCTTTTATGACATGATCACTATGATAACGCAGGATTTGAACAACAGAATACTGGCAATTCAAGTGTATAAATGCAATACAATGACATATTCAGACTTTGAATTTGATTGAAAATAGATCAAAAACTCGGGGAAATGTCCGGCTAAAACTGTATGAATAAATGTGAAATGAAACATAAATTTCATAGCAAGAAAAAAATTGTAATTCCTAATGAGAAAGCTCTTCTAAGTCCGCTTCTCAAATTCACAGACTTTTTTACAAAAACATTTGCGCTTATCGACACAAGAGTTCAGTTGACCTTTCAAATAATTTATTCTGAGGTACGCATACTCAAAGCGATAATTAGAAGAAAAAGTACATTAACAGACAAACTGAGAGGAAATTTATTCAAATCAAAAAGAGTTTACTTACAGTATTTACGTAACTGAATCTTTCGTTTTGAATCTTTTCGTAGTGTTGTTGACAGCATCCCACCTTCGTGCACATATGCACTGAATCGGAATGAAAGTCGAAGCCTACCTCGAACTTAACTTTCAGCTAACCTGTTTCCTTTCATTCCACAATGAATAATAATCTCATAAAGTAAGCCCGTAGCTTTCAATAAATTTGCCAGTGTCTGAATGAAACAGCTAGATCTTTTCCAATTTCTCTCACGAGTCACGGCAGAGGACAGTCTCAAGCTACAAAACTTGAATTTTGATCCTCTTCACAGTAACGTAATTTAACGTCTCGGATATTATATATATTCGCTACTTCAGCTAGCGCTGTGCATTTCAAGTACTTTTTCCTCTCTCTTTGCTGGCAGTTCATGCTTCTTGTTCGTGTAGTTGCCCCACTGAGCCGTAACCAGAAAACGAGCACAGCATTTCAGTTGGCATACACTGAAAACATCTGCTTAACTAAGATTTGTAAAAATCTTAGCGGATCATGTAAATATTCCGCTTGGCTCAATGAGGGTTTCTGCCGTCAAAGTTCATTTTTTGTTTCAGTTTTCCCCATATTAGCAGACATGTATAATGTATCTAGCTCTCAATCCAGTAGAAAGACTCTGGTTATTCACGATGGAATAGATTTCTGACAATGACTCATTGAAATTGATATCTCCTTGTCTCGCCTAGTCTTATCTGAGCGCGCCTGACGAAATCTAACCTTTGATTATAATTCGATACCCGTTGATATCCAAACGTGTTTGGATATTGGATCTGTCCAGACAGCGCTGATCGAATGTATTACGGCTCCTGGTTGTTCATGTATTTTTATGGTCAACAAGAGCGCCAGTTGAAATATCCTGAGCCATTTTGATTTGCTGTATTAAATCAGGAGCCCATAAAATGGGCTCCTGATTAAATTATGTAAATAAATTAACCTGGCGAGTGTTACGTGACCAGCACAGTGCGATCTGATTGGTGGTGAACTTGACCTTTAACGCATGCGCAGAAATTTTTCGACACCCCAAAAAAAAAACGGCTTGCATTTTAAGACTCGGTGCTGCCACAGGCAGCCCGAGTAATAAATGAGTTTTTGAATATAAATTATTATAAAAACTCCCGCGCTGATTGGCTGAAAGCCGTGTTTGTATGAGAGTCTATAGTCATGGAAATTCTTTGCCATGCGCAATGCTGTGGTGTGGGCACGCGATTGTGAATGAAATCAAAACGACAAGGAAGAATGACCAAACGTTGAACTTTCAATGTGAAATTGACAGAGATAGTTTGACAAGAGTGTAACATTTTTACGACTCCAGTATCAAGCTTAGCAAATTTGCTAACAAACCTGACATTTATACGCTACGACAGGCTAAAACAAACACGACTTCTTTAAACTTGTTCATACGTAAACACATAAGCGGCTAATAAGTCTAGTTTTTAAATAATTCTCATGACAGACAACTACAGTGAGGAATCGAGCTCGAGAGGGAAAGCAACAGTCTTTCATTTTATCCGTATATGTCTTTTATTACCTCGAACAAACCGTAAAACAGAAAGTTCTGAGCTAAATTAGTAAATAATAGAGGATCTCCGCGAGTCCGACAGTTCTGTGTGTGACAAAGTCACGAAATAATAATGCCAATCATTCATCCTACTTGGTCTTAGATAATTCAGTGAGGGTTTTTAGCTTTCTCCCGTAGCATTTTATAAACAACTACATGAAACGAAAAGCCGAATTTTGCAAACTCACATGTGCGACATTGTGAAGTTGTGTAACCAACTCAAACTTGCTCAAACTCAAACTATAAAACCAACATGTCAAAACCAAAATTTCACTCCAGTTACCTTTCACTCTAGGTCTGATCTCACTGGAAAGTCCCAACAACTTCATCTTTCCATTGATTTTGGTGAAAATAATCTTGAGTCGAAAGTACTAAAAGCTGAACCAACAGAATCTTTGTTCTGCAGGAATCAAGTTTCCTCGTGCACATTCGGCGACAAAAACACTGATTTCAAGTCCTCAGTTCCTTGAAAGTCTTATACCTTGGCTTAAATTTTCAGCACAAAATGTCTTGAATTCGGAGTTATTCTTTTCGAGAAATCGGTTGTAAGGAGATATTTGCAAAACAAAACCACATAGAGAAGTTCCTTCCGATTTCTCTCAGTTCTGTCTTGGGGGATTTCCCGCGCTGTGCAAACTCACCGTCGGTCGATTTCTAATGACTTAGGAGAATTTATCTTCTGATCGTGCGTGCTTAAGATTTATTTCTCGTGTCTTCCAGTTCGCGATCGTTTAATATTTTATAAAAGTTGCGTATGCGCAACATCCCAAGTGTTAGTAACAGAGAATAAAGACATGGAAAATGAATTGATCGCTTAATTAACCATTTTATGCTAGCAACTAAAAGTACACATTGAAGATTATCAATATTATTCAACTGTTACCTTTTAATACGCTCTATGCCGTTTAATAACGTTCGACATTTTGGAATGAGGTTTATAGAAACATATTTAGAACTTCCCTAGCATTGCCATAATATTTTCAGGAAGGTTCATGCATTTTCTCTAAATATCTATTATGTACAACACAAAACCGCGCTTCAACCAGCTGGCTTGATAAATGCGATATTCAAAATAATGATGATTTTTCTTTCTGACTTGAGATACTTTTTGCGAGGAGATTTAGTCATTGAACTTTTCCGTTTAACTAGTTTCCTTGCATTGCGGTATATAATTTCAGGAAGTTTCCTTATCGGCTAAATGTTTATTTAATTTATTAACAACAGAGAATTGCGCTGTCATCAGGCTGAAGAAAGAAAGCCTTACTCGACTATAGCTCAAAATAATCCACTTGCTTAAAGAGGAATTTTAGTAGACTTTTCGCCCTGGTATTAATATTGTCGATACAGAAAAACGGCTTCATTGTATTGTGATTATGCTACAGCGAAAACACTAGAAACTATAGTAAACGTTAAGATTAACAGAGAATGTGAATTCGGGTTAAAAGGTAATTAAAAGCAAAACTTTGTTGGCAGTTTTCTTACCAAAATAAAAAGAAGGAAAACCGCAAAAAGCCGGTTGCTCCAGCTTTGTTCATGCATTCTACTATCACTTTCTGTAAGCTATCCAAATAACCATTAAACGTCTTGGAAGTCATATATCAATGAGAACTAGTTTGGTATAAGTATCGTGCAGCTAGCATCAATTTAACATTTTAAACGTTGTATACAATTTTGTTTCCATTTGCACTATACCTAGTACGGCAAGCTATATATACATTACATGCCGACTGAAGTAATCGCGCTGCTGCCTCTCCTGCAAAACAAACCATTGAACATTATAGCTCTCGAACGATCGAGGTCTATCCGAATGAGGATGTTCTTACCTATGGTTGTTAGCAAGTGTGTGACATATGTCATCGCCTCCATAAAGCTCCATGTGATACCTGTAGCCAGGGGCACGGTAGCATTTCTGATCATTTCAACCAGTTCCAAAAACTCCCTCTCCGTCATGTTAAACCGAGCTGTAGTATTAACCTTTAAGCCATGGAATAAACTTTTCTTCACTTCGTGATGATTTACTTCCTTGTTTCCCTCGATAAGCATAAAAATGCCTGCTCCACTGGTAAGGTAAACCATCAACAGAACTAGCCGTATTAAGAGCACTTTAGTGTATTCATCGGTTTTGCAGTCGTGAAAACAGCCCATAGCGCTTTTTATGACTATAAACACATTGACCTTGTGATACGGCTGCAATTCTTCTGTTGAGAAAAAGAAATTTGATCTCAATTGATTGCCGATAGTTTCATCGTGAATCTTGTGAGTGTCGTTGTGTTTTCGCTTACAGTTATGTGAAAAACTGGAAAGGTGTAAAATGCAACATGTTCTTCGTTGCACTGCCGCTAAATTTGATTCTTCTCAGTTACGTACCATGATGAGTTTGTTTTTTATTGTCTGTTGCTACAAAGATAATTCTATAATTACAAACAGGCACCTGTTCCGTATCAAGCGTAACTAAGAAACGAAGCGCAACTCTTACAAATTAGAATATGTCGAATGAGTTTTTATGAATATAAACATAATCATCCCGGCCCGGTTGTTCGATGTAAGGGTTAGCACTACCCGGGATTAAATTGCTAACCCGAGGGTAAACTGTACAGATTACAATTACCGATTTAGCGCTATCCTAAGGATAGTTAACAGGTACCCTTGCTTCGAACAACCGGGCCCAGAAGCTTGGAGAACGTTAATTATTTAAGTCGATATGCATTTGTATTATCGTTTTGTTTCAGGCGTTTTAAGACTGGCGTCCTATTAGAAGCTTAATCTAAATTATAAGGCACAGCTGTGTGACATGACGTCGATGTGAAAAAAACAAAAAGCAATAATGGCGATGTACAAAACCATACATAAGCTCACCCCAGGTTACTTCAGGATCTCTTTACAACTCGTAATACTATAAACTATGATCAAAGTGATTCTGAAAGTAAATTATATATACCTAAACCGAGGACTGACTACCTAAAACGTGGCTTCAGTTACTCTAACAGTGGGACATTCCTATGGAATAATCTCCCACATGACCTAAGAGTGTCTAACCATATAAACCACTTCAAAAGGGAAATTGCATGATACCTTGCAATAGACCCGTTTCGCATTCAAGAATGGGTCGCTCACAACTCTATGTATTGTTGTAGTTTGATCTTCTGCACCTTCTCGCTGGTATTTGTGAATATTTAACATCAGAATGAGACTAGTGTTGAGTAAATGCGTCTATAGTCATCGCATCCAGCGGTAATTCTTGAATGCGAAACTGACTATTGTATGCTAAATCGGACTCCCACATGGCAAAAATGTAAAACTCTAGTTTTAATGCATTATTACATTTTTAATTTTTAATGTCCTTTAATAATAATCTTATATAATAATACGCTAATTGCATGTGTGTGTGTAACGCTCTTTCCCAGGCTCCCACGACCGATATCCTAATATGGAGGGCGCACGTCCGAAAATGGCGCCAAAAAGTGACGGCCACAGGTATCCCGACGAAGACGACAAATCATGTGAAAAGTTGCTCTCTATCTTGCCTCTTGGTCTTGGTTGCATTTGATGAAATCATGTTAAAAAGAAGTGAGTTTTCTCAAGTTCTACACTTAGTTGGGCGAGAAAGCCATCCAGTTTGCGGGAATCTGTTTTAGGGAAAACCTATCGCTAGGCGAAGCGGCCGAAGTCAAACTTTCGAACACTAGGTAATACCAGGTATTCCAACACAGTTAGAAATGCTGTCCGTGGAAAAGGCTGTCATTTTTTATCTTACAACTCTATGGTGTGTCGAAGAGCACGATATTTTTTCCATGTCTGTTCTCTGTAGATTCCTGCGTTTTTAGATATAAAAACCAACTGTTTCCTCGCCCAACTATCGTAGGCTCTTCAGACCAGAAACTCACTACATGCAGACATTCAAATAACTTGGCTTTTCATTATTGTTTTTATTTCGTTTTCCGTACAAAAGTTATATCCCGTCCACCAGCGGACGGGGTATATGATTGGCTGAAACGGTGTCAATCAAAGCTTATCGCGGCAAGTGTTGAAAGCAAGAACTGAAAGGAATAAGTGTTGTGTACTGGCGGAGCTTGCAGTTGATAAAATATGGCGAGTAATACGAAAAGCTTTGTCTTTTTTGAAGACTAAGGTGAAGTACCCTGGTTCCAGAGGTTTTCTAGAGAGAACAGCCGCGGAAAAAGCGGCGAACTGCGAGAGGTTTGTTGTCGAGTTCTCTTCTGCAAGTTCGTAAACCGTAAATATCATGCTCTTTCCAAAGCGCCAGAAGATCTTTACTTAGAAGTAGGCTCTGTATATAGCTTCTTCTTGCTCCATTTTCAAAGTTATCTCCTTCGCCTTTATCCTGGTTCCAAAGGTTTTCTAGAGAGAACACTGCTGCTCGCTTCTTTCTCCGCGGCTGGGTATAAAAGGTACTTTGAAAACGGAGCAGGAGGAACCCGGGAGGAGGAAGCTATACAGAGCCTAGGCTTCTAGGTAAAGATGTTCTGGCTGTGCTTTCGACAGGCTTTGGAAAGAGTACGATATTTACGGTAAAGAGAACTTGACAACAAACCGTGATTTAATTCGCCACTGAAAAGTATTATTGTCGACCAAATTGCAGAGATGCAATCCGGCTATTGACTTCACGGCTGTTGAACTTATAGCAGCGATGTACAGTAGAGGAAATAATCAGAAATCCGCCTTAATACATTTATGCAACGGTCGTCTATTTCTTTCGGCAAACATTCACTAAGATGGACTTCGACTCCTCAGAGAAAGAGCTTCTCGTTTCTACTCTCTCGTTAGGGTTGACGATCACAACCTTTACCTGTGTACTTTGCACTCGTAGTTTGTTTGTCCACGAGTTCTTCAATATCGAGTTCTGACAAAACATCTCCATCGGAGTTTTATTTGAAGTTTAGAGATTTTTCGATCCTGTATTTGTCCTCTGAACTTTTTTTTATGCGAGCTTAATTCATTTAAGGAAGGAAGCAGCCGCTTGTTGCTGCGGTGCTGGACTGCTCTCTCATTGGCAGAAATTATGGACATCAGCGGAAAGGTACTGCGGGCGCCCTTTTAGCCGATTCAAAATGGCGGCTTATAGTGAGTGAGACTGTAGGTTCTTTATAGACCTTCCAACGCAAAGAAAACCGAAACTTTCTGTGATGAAAAAAGAATAGAGAAGCGGAACGAGAGTTACATTAGCTTAAACGTAGTCATTGTGATTAAAAAGCCATTTTTTAGGATTTGTCATCTCTCCGGCGTCTGTCTGTCCACGTCAAGCTGCTTGGCGGCAATTATTTAGAGGAGAAAGGCCTGAAACCCAGTTTATATCCCAGCAAACATTGCAGGATTTGGGTTTAACAAGATGGCGAACAGAAAGCAATATGGTGGCGTTTCACTCCTTTCTCGTCGAGTTTTCTTCGAAAATGTAATCCTTTTTGGCGTCCTGGCACTAACATTATTTCGACAAACTCAGACGTCTTTGGAAGTACTCTGTAGGAGTGTTATTGTACGTTTTATTGGCAATATGGATGCATTGAACACTGCTTTGTTGACATCGAGGCGAACTTATTTGCCTCACCGGAGACTTGGCGTACTGTTGTACCTCAAACTGTGCATGGGTTCAGCCAGATTACAGACAACAACATGGAAAACGAGGAGCATTTGAAGGGCGAAATGGACTTCTCGGGGAAGTACTTTGCCGACGATCTGAGGGATTGTTTGTGTCCTCAATACACAGCTTAATACGTAAGTTATTGGTCTCGAGGCGAACTAATATGAAATCAAACTTAGAAGGTCTTCAAATTTGAAAAGTTTTATGTTTTTCATACATTTTCTTATTCGAATCGACAGCCATTTTAGACACTGATGCGCATGTGCGCCGCCATCTTGTCTCATATTTCTGCCAATGTATCTATGGCTTTTTGATTGGTATGTATTTAGGAGGATTTGCAAACTCTTTGAGAGACTGATGGAGTGAACGCAACAAGCTAAAACCGAACTGTGTACGTATATATGCTAAAGTGGCGACAGTCCTTTCCATGGAGAACTTTGAACAAAATGATCTGGTTTTATTGACATTTCCGTATCTGAGAACCAATTTTGCATTGTATTTGACAGCGAGCGAAGTTTGTTTTGAATCATTTCAATCAAACCAAATCAAAATTGGCAGGCTGTCAAACATCGACTCCTATTGGTCAATTAAGAATGGGTTATAAGTTAACGGAAGTCATGTGCGTGGTGGGCGGATATTCAGAAACTACGGGTTTTCGGGCAGGCGGTATTTCAGATCTGCTTTTCTCCCCTCCCCCTCCCCCCTCCATTTGTCATTCAATCCCAAGTCTCAATCACGCTCGGCCAATATGGCGGCCGCTTCGATGATCCGTTTGATCCGAAATTGAATCGAGGGATTAATGTTTTGGCGCGAAAACGCGTTTCAGGGGCGGAGCTTACATTTCGTGATTTTGACAAACTCTTTCTGAGTACAATCAAATTGCAAATACGACATCCACGGTCGACCGCCTTGATACGTCAACATACAATGCCTGAAGAATTGACGCTTTGTGATTGGGCAAATCTTAGTACGTCATAAGCCACGCCTCCGGTTGAAAAATCAACCGGTAAATTTGGCGCGCTGCAAGTGGGAAAAGTGTTTCGTGCGGGGGGCTAAGAAGGACTTTGAGAAAGTCTACACTGGAGTGTACTTAGTATTGTGAATGCTAGGAACTGGAATGCAGTTTATAAACATCTGAATAGCCGTAGCTACAATCTCGGTCAAATTGAGTAGGGAAAAAATCTTCCCCTCCCCCCATTTCAGTGATGAGAGCGTGGGCAAACTGAAATGGACCATGATTTAACATCATTGAAATGGGGGGAGGAGAGGTCTTAATTTTTCAACAGATTTGACCGAGATTTTAGCTATAGGGTTGATTTGGGCTAAAGTGAACAATCTGCACCGTAAAAAGTGGACCACCGACCACCGACCACTTCAGGATTGCTGTGATTTGAGTTTCTTTTTAAGGTTTTAATGTCCAAGGGTTTCATGTCCAAGTTTTGGTAGTGGGAGTCCTCTTTTTTGTGTTCTACACTAACTCCAGTTATTGTTTTACACTATATACTACACAACAAAATGTGCTACGAATGCTCAAATGAATGCCATAACCATATGAAACACACATGTACATATAGCCACATACATGTAAGCATCGCATCCATGATTTAATGTTACACAAAGATAATATATTTATTACAGTTTTATACCCAGATGCATCCCCTTGTAAATTAACTTATAAGTCAAGACATCAAAATGTTCACAGTAGTTAAAAACAAGCATTTTTGATCTGGATTATTTACACGGCCGTCCACATCATATATGTATTGCAGCAATATTTCAGGCTTTTGTGTTTAATACCACAGTCCTTTCTCTTACAAAAAAAAAAGTCGAACGCACTTTGATAATCTATGATTACTTCTAGTCTATATATATAATAGAATTATTATTCTAAGCTAAATTTATATAACGTCGGCTAACTAAAAATTTTTTATAAAGATTAAGTACTCTGAGATGTGAGTGCCGGTATAAAACTGAGTTTGAAACGATCGCCGGGTTCTACAGCGAAAACGAGTGATGTTTTTAAACCATGGATAAATAAAGATTGTCTGTCTGTCTGGAATTGAATTCCTTCTTTAAAAACATTACCATCATAAATGAAACAACATTGAGGGAAAGTCCTCTTAAACGTTTCACTTTTTCTATTAATGGAACACCGAATTAACGGCCATTCTTATCTGGCTATTCTCAGCGGTCTTGCCCAAGTACGAATAAGAGGTGCAACCTACAGAATCCTCTCACCATTTGAGCGAGGTATCCAAACCTTCGGCATCTAGTCGTCCTCTCGTGTGTGGTATGATGGCCGAGCAAGTTCTCCACCCACCATAGCGTCCATTTATGAACGTCTTGGCTCCCGAAGTACAATCCGAAGACCCTCCACCGGATCCAGCTACCCAGGTGTTAAACTATTTCCGCTCGTGTTTCTTTATTTTGTCGCCGTTCTCGCGTTTCAATTCTCGGCTTCTTGTGTGTAAGTCATGAGATGTGTTTGGCTATTTGTTCCCTCATGACTGTTATTGTAGTGCATGTGTTATGTGAGCGGTTTCGGCGAAAGTTTCTCTACGCCGCTCTTATCGTATAAGTCATGAGATATATTCGGCTATTTGTTCCCTCATGACTGTTTATGAAATGCTTTATTGTAGTGCATGTGTTATGTGAGCGGTCTCGGTTAGAGTTTTTCTACGCCGCACTTCTTATTTTAGTCATGGGACGTGTTTGGCTATTTTCCCCCTAATGACTGTTTATGAAATGCTTTATTGTAGTGCATGTGTCATGTGAGCGCTTTTTGTTAAATATTTTTCTACTACGCTCTTCCCGTGCAGATCGTATATCGATTTGACTCATTGTTCCTTCACGATTTGGCAGTTTGTTGCCCCTTTTCCGCGTACGTCGTGGTATGTACTTAGTTTATTTGGCTTGTTCATAACAACAGTTTCAATTATTGTGCATTGGTCAAGTACGTCTCGCTAATTGGGTATTATCTCGCTTTCCATTGCAATTATCCTCACTGGTTGTTCCGCTGTTCCTGTTGTAACCATCCCACTGAACGCATATCCCACTTCGTTGACTACCACCTTAAACCTTTAGTTAGTAAACTTTCTTCTTTCGTTAAAGACACTAATGACTTTCTTAACAAACTCCTTGCCATCCATAATTTACGCGCTAACTCTTTATTAGTTACCCTTGATGTCTCATCATTGTATACTAACATTCCGCATAATGAAAGCATTAACGCCTGTGATATTTTTTTGCGTACTCGCACTCATATAACCATTCCTACTGGCACACTCTGTGACCTTATTCGCATGATTCTTACCATGAATAACTTTTCTTTTAATGACAACCATTACCTTCAAATCCACGGTACGGCCATGGGTACCAGAATGGCCCCTTCTTTTGCTAACCTGTTTCCTGGCTATTTCGAAGCTAATGCCGTTGAAAAAGCCCCATTTCAACCTCACACCTGGCTACGATACATCGATGATATTTTTATGATCTGGACGGAAGGACTGGATAACCTAAAAATATTCATCGATTATCTTAATAACATTCACCAGCTCAGACTATTCCACTAACGTACCTTTCCTTGATGTTAATGTTTCTTTAAACAATGGTAATATTGAGACTGACCTTTACACTAAACCTACTGATAAACACCAACATTTACTCTATTCGTCTTGCAATCCCCAACATACCAAAAAGCTATTCCTTTTAGCTTAGCCCTCCGTTTGCGACGTATCTGTTCTACCGACGAATATTTTAAGACCCGTACTGCTGAATTAACTACATACCTCCTTAAACGAGGCTATAACCGCTCCTTCCTTGCTAGACAAATACAACGCGCTGCCGATATTCCTCGCACTCTCACTTTACAAACAAAAGACGCACACAGTTCTAACCGTATCCCTTTTGTTATTACTTTTAATTCATACCTTCCACATATCTCTAACATCATTAGGAAACATTACAGCCTGCTGCTCTCTTCTAACCGCTGTAAGAAAACCTTTCAACAGTTGCCCCTGGTAGCCTTTAGACGTACCACCAACCTGCGTGACCTACTCGTTAAAGCTAAACTCCCTTCTAACTCGACTAATTCCCAGCTTCAACTCCCACCTGGCTCGTTCCGTTGTAGGAAGAACTGCGCCACTTGCCCTTACATTTCTGACGGACTTACTAACTATACTTTCTTTGCCACCGGTGAAACGCGCTCTATCAAATTTAACCTGACCTGTAACACCAAAAATCTAATCTACATGATTCAATGTAACCGCTGCAATCTACAATATATAGGTGAGACTTAAACGACGCTTAAAAGACAGATTTAACGAACACCGCCGGACGATAGATAACTCTAACAACAAATCTAAACCCACAACAGTTGCCGAACATTTTCGTAATTCTCCTAATCACACTGCCAACGACATGCAACTTATTCCTATCGAAAAAAAAATTCTACACCTTATTAACATTTTTTCACGGTCTATCATATTGTAATCTGTTTTATGACAGCTCAGTATCACATTCAAAAATACACGCCAATGTAAATTTTCTTCATTGTACCTGAAGAAGGCTGGTGTGGCCAGCCGAAATATTGTACCACTAATTTCAAAATTCTACGTCATATCGGTCTTTGCTTCTTTATGGTTCCTGTTGTGCCTTGGCCGCTTATTCATTTGTTAATTACCGTTTATTAGCATGTGTTTATTACCATTGTTTCAGCTGTGTTTCAGCTTGTATTGTTTCTCCTGTCTCTTTTGGTAAACTACTCCGCATTCCTCAATTTTGGGGTATACCCCAATTGCTTTCGCGACGCTTTTTTGTTTTCTCGCTCGGGGGTGACAGCTTTAAAAGGGGAGTCTAATTCCCTCTCGGATTACTGAGGTTTAAGGCTGTCATCCTCTGGGCTGCGCTACTTTTTACTCGCTTGTTTCTTTTCCCAGCCATCATCTAAGCGTCTCAAGCCAAGCTCGCTCTTTCAGTACTGGGAACTAACGCAGGGGTTCGACCCGACACGCGTTACCGACTGTTTTATCGCCTGGATTCGGCATGACGCAACCACCTTGACGCACGCGCAGCCCAGTGGTTGGCAGCTGGTAACACCCACATATCTCGGGATTTCCTCAGCTCGGTGCTTAGTGGCCACGCCTTAGTGGATGTGTCTATGCTGGCCTTCAGGGACCCCAACAGTTTTGTCGCCGGAGGTTCCCAGCAGGGTCGCAAGCGTAAGTCGACCTCTTGAGCCGTTTTCAGTTCTGGGCCTCTGTGGGTCTCGGAGGTTTGAGTGTTGGGTTGTCTTCGGCGGGGTTTAGGTTATATAACCATGTTATGGTCGTTGGCATTCTAAGATCACTGTGGCCGCCGGATATCCGTAACTCAATGAGTAGGGTGAGACCGATGAGAATAGAATGAGGGTACTGTGTTCACATTGGTACCCGAGCGAGGCCAGTTGTTCCAAATATCGCCTCGCATTGATGCCTTTATGAATAAGGTTAATTGATTTCTTGCATCTTAATGTATCGAGCCTGGCTTTCATGAGGCGTAATATCTACCGTCCGATTATGACTCCGAAGTCCATACAATCTACACTTAAAAATATCGCGAGCATAAAAATTATGAGTGTAGTTGTTCTGAGCATTCTACAAGCACACTCAACAAGCTTGCCACAATACAAAGTCCAATGATAAATGGTAGCATTAACAGCGCTCCATACAGTATCACACTGGAAAACATTCCATTTTTCCATATTATGTAAATAACATGTAAATTGTTTGTAAATAGACTGTAAATTGAATTTACAAGAAAATTGGACATCTACAAAGTATGTAAAATATGGCTATCTTTGTAAATAGTTTGTAAATTGGCAGAGCACACTTTGTAAATTGTTTGTAAAATAGCAGAGCACAAAGTACAGTTTGTAAATAGTTTGTAAATTAGCAGGGCACAGTTTGTAAATTGTTTGTAAATTAGCAGGGCACAGATTGTAAATTGTTTGTAAATTAGCAGGGCACAGTTTGTAAATTGTTTGTAAATTAGCAGCGCACAGTTTGTAAATTGTTTGTAAATTAGCAGGGCACAGTTTGTAAATTGTTTGTAAATTAGCAGGGCACAGTTTGTAAATTGTTTGTAAATTAGCAGGGCACAGTTTGTAAATTGTTTGTAAATTAGCAGGGCATAGTTTGTAAATTGTTTGTAAATTAGCAGCGCACAGTTTGTAAATTGTTTGTAAATTAGCAGGGCACAGTTTGTAAATTGTTTGTAAATTAGCAGCGCACAGTTTGTAAATTGTTTGTAAATTAGCAGCGCACAGTTTGTAAATTGTTTGTAAATTAGCAGGGCACAGTTTGTAAATTGTTTGTAAATTAGCAGGGCACAGTTTGTAAATTGTTTGTAAATTAGCAGGGCACAGTTTGTAAATTGTTTGTAAATTAGCAGGGCATAGTTTGTAAATTGTTTGTAAATTAGCAGCGCACAGTTTGTAAATTAGCAGGACACAGTTTGTAAATTGTTTGTAAATTAGCAGGGCACAGATTGTAAATTGTTTGTAAATTAGCAGGGCACAGTTTGTAAATTGTTTGTAAATTAGCAGGGCACAGTTTGTAAATTGTTTGTAAATTAGCAGGGCACAGTTTGTAAATTGTTTGTAAATTAGCAGCGCACAGTTTGTAAATTGTTTGTAAATTAGCAGCGCACAGTTTGTAAATTGTTTGTAAATTAGCAGGGCACAGTTTGTAAATTGTTTGTAAATTAGCAGGGCACAGTTTGTAAATTGTTTGTAAATTAGCAGGGCACAGTTTGTAAATTGTTTGTAAATTAGCAGGGCATAGTTTGTAAATTGTTTGTAAATTAGCAGGGCACAGTTTGTAAATTGTTTGTAAATTAGCAGGGCACAATTATTTATAAATATTGTTTGTGATAAGCAGGGCATAATATGTAAAATGTTTGTAAATAATGAGTATATATCATATTGATGAGGGATGAAAACGTAAACAGGGAGGGATTGATAAAACTTCCCAGAACAAAAATAGAAAAAGAAAGACTTAAACTGTTATTTTAAATACATGATTAATTTATTTCTCTGAACAGTATTTGTACTAGCATTTGTACTTACATAATTTTCCTAATAAACTTTAAAGTACAGTGAACTCTCTCTAAGGCAGACACTTATGGGACCTATTTTGGTGTCCGGCTTATAGAGTTCAAAATACAGAGATTAAGTGGGAATGGATTTTTAGGGAACAAATTTGCTGTCCACCTTAGAGTGTCCGCTTAGAGGGAGTTGACTGTATATGGCAGTCAGCTTGACACTAAGGGTGCTTAACTGGCCAAAAGCCAGTGATACGTTGTGTTTGGCTAGTAGATTGCTTTCATTCTATGATCTTTATGGCCAGTAGGAATAACAGCACATCAGAACATTTTGTAGGGAACTTCTAGAATTTACATTATATTATTTCAGTTTGGATTGTCAGGCCTAAAATTTAGCCAGTAAGGATTACTACATCACTACAGGCCCTTCAATTATATAGCTACTAGGATTGATGGGTCCCTTTAAAAAACACCCAGTGAAACCTACATGTAATTGGCAAAGTAGCAGATGAAGTGATCTTATTTACATACCTAAATGTTACCTGTATCTAGGGAACCTCGGCTAAAAACAATGTTTGCTCACAAATGATTGTTATGGATGCCTATGTCTGTTTCTGTGTTTGTCTCATGTATATTGTACACTAGATTGTCATTTATGCACATACTTTCCTGTCGATAAAACTCATTCAAATTTCCTGCGTGCAGCCATCTTGGATATCGTGACGTCAGTATTGCCCCTATTGTTACACAAGAAAATAGCTATTGTTTTCTGACAATAGAGGCAACACTATGATGTCATAAAATCCAAGATGGCAGTGTGCAGGAAATTTAAATGAGTTTTATCGACGGGAAAATCGGTGCATAAATGACATCTAGTGTAAAAATTACTGGAGACAAACACAGAAACAGACTTAGGCATGCATAACAATCATTTGAGAGAAAACATCGTTTTTCAGACGAGATTCCCTTTAAGATTGGTTAGGAGGGGGAGGGGGGCTAAATTTAAATAAAATTTCAAAATTATAGTGTTAATATATAGAGCTTTAATTCAGGGTAGTCAGTGTTTCATTTAATTTAATAAAGAGATGCAGGGTTCAGAAAAGCTGAAATGGCCTTTTACCAGGTTGTCATGATATACGTGTACCATAAAATCCTGGTTAAATTAACTTTTCTGGTATGATTAAACCCCTGGCTATAGACCTATCCCCCGTGGCGGCCATATTTGAATAAACCTATTGTTAATGCTTACCCAGCCTCGTTTACCAACATCTTTGAGACCGAAGCTGGATAAGCATTCACAATAGGTGTATTCCAAGATGGCCACCGCGTGGGATAGGTCTATAGACTGGTACCATAAAATCTAATCAAAGATCTCTACAACAAAACATGGCAGAAGTAAAATAATTGCAAACTAACTTGCTGTTATAAATTATTTAATATCCATTTGGCATTAGATTTCATGGCCTCATAGTGCACTGGCTCACTAAAACTGAATCCACACATAATTTCTAGCTCATGTACTTGATCTGATTGGCATTCGATAGACCTCTTCTTGTTCAAGCACTTGTGAGTCATCAAGTGACATAAAGTTTGGTGCCTATGATGGAAGACAGTTTGATGTTATAATTTATTGAATACGAGGGTGAATGTACATTGTAGCAAGAGTTATTTTCCAAAATTGTATAGTGTTCTATTTCTACACACTGTTCAAAAAGATTGTAATGTAGTGATGTGAAATATCCCTAAAAAATAAATTTCACGATGTCCATGAATTTACAGACGAAAACTCGAAGAACTTAAAATATTGACTGAGGCAGCTCAAGCTCATGTTACGAAAATATAACTGATAAGGGTTTGTACATGTCAAAAGCGGCATCATTGAGCATGACCAAATAATTAAAATCAACAAAATGTTGCACAACACTATTTACAACTGTAAAAGACGAATGAAGCGATATTTTCGTAAATGCTTTTGTGTTGTTTATTTCCCACCAAAATTTGGCGGGGAAATTGGCAAAATTCAAACTTTCATAACGTTTGATTTCCTTAACCAATCAATGTGTTTTCGATTCCTTCATTCTCATCTGGATATTTTAACGATATAGGACATTCCGTTTGTAATAAACAGTAATAAACAGTTCTAAGAAACATATTACACATGGCTAAGTGACGTCATTGTGACATAGCTTAAATTATCAGTTTATATTCCCTTTACGATTCTACACCCACCTACATGTACATGTACCAAAATTCAATCATCTGCGTTGACAACTTTTTAAAATATAGAACTCATGCCGTTTTTATGGTTGGTTGTGCCCACCTTGGTATGGGAAGCTCATATTACGAAATATAAGGGTTTGTATGGAAACGCAACGAACTCTGTTTACTAGCCAGAAATACTGTAAATTTTTCGAATAAAAATAACTTACCGTGCTACAGTGATGTCTTAATAATAATACTAGTGATTTATTAGCAATACATCCACTAGGTGGCTCTTCGTTTGCTAAGAGATAAATAAAATTACAACTTTAAGAGGAAAAAAGAATTGTGATACTAATTATACTAATAATTCTTATTAACAATACTATGATATAAAATGTCTCATAAGGATTAAGTTACTAACTCTTAATATTAAAGGGATACCCGAGTGAAAAACACATTGGGGCTCAAAAGAATCTTCAACATGTTCTTTGTTCAGAAAATGTATTAAAATTTGATCAAACGTTTTTAGTATTAAGAACGAGCACCTCAAAGTTGGCCCCGCGAAGACATGGGCGCCGCCATCTTTGTTTGCATTTACGGAAGTGACGTCACTTCGTCCCACCAGCGTATCGCGGCTACTTGTCTTTGTATGATTTTCACACGCTCGGAATTAAAGTGGATATATTTTCATCGAGATTGCAGAGGAATTCTTTCAGAAACCGTAATTATGATGAAGACGACATTATGAGAAAAGTTCAGAAGACTGGGAGGAGGAAGAAAAGCATTGGGAAGGCGAGAAATTATCAGACGAACAACAAGGTCTCGTAACTGCCATTTAATAACAGCAAAACAACATGGCTTAAAAGACTCGAGTGACTTCTGAATAAGTATAAGAACTACAATGTATGTGAGGTACAGTTAAGGCGTTTATCATCCTAAAAACAGCTAATAAGTGAGAGAGTGAGAATGCTGGTGGGACGAAGTGACGTCACTTCCGTAAATGCAAACAAAGATGGCGGCGCCCATGTCTTCGTGGGGCCAACTTTGAGGTGCTCGTTCTTAATACTAAAAACGTTTGATCAAATTTTAATACATTTTCTGAACAAACAACATGTTGAAGATTCTTTTGAGCCCCAATGTGTTTTTCACTCGGGTATCCCTTTAAGTATAAAAATGGCATAAAGGATTATTAGTGTTAATTGGCATAAAAAGTGCTATAATATATAGATAATTAAGCTATGCGTGATTTCGCTTTACATAATAAGACATTCCTAATTGCCTTCAGTGACAAATGCACTATAACCTGTGATACGTCTACACCTTCTGAGAGGCTATTAAATGTGCACGTGGCTATCTGTTGAAAATTATCTGATTCCCTAGGTAGGAATAATCTAGGGCCCAATGATGATCTTAAATTATAAGCGCTAACATAATATAATTCTGGCCACACTTCATTATGTAAAGCCTTATGGGTCAAGTTCTTTTAGAGTGATTTTAGTTGACCCGTGAAACAGAAACTATTAGTTAGTGTGTAATACCAAGATAAACACAAATGAGAACAAAAGAATTAGAGTGTAATAGTGTGTAATACGCTAAGTACTATATATTTCACGGGTTAAGTAAAATCACTCTATGGCTAAAATTCTATAACACGATGACAATGTTATTGTTACATGCTATTTAGAAGTGACACATTAGACATGTTACATGTCTTGTGTCATGTTTCTCTCCTCGTTGGATGGATTAAAACTGATTTCAGCAGTTCTCCGAAGAAAAAACCCGGCTGAAATCCACCCAACAATGATAGAAACACGACACAATACATCACAGTGCCAAGGTGAGTCCTTTTTATTAAAAAAATTACAGCATTTATGGCTAGAAAACGGAGTTTGTTACGTTCCCATGTAAATCCTTATATTTCGTAATATGAGCTTCCATACAAACCCTTAATCCCCTTAACTACTGGATGGTCGTAAAACATGGACGGGGACGCGGGGACGTGGGGACGGGGACGCGGGGACGCGGGGACGTGGGGACGTGACCTTAGAAACACAGTATTTTTGACCGCTAAAATAAATAGCGAGTAATTATGTGTGTATTCAATGCATTGTTGTATCACAAACTCGTCATTTAGGTTAGAAAAAACGTAATCAAAAGCCGTTTGACCTCGCAAACCGACGCCATCTTGGAAAAGCCTCGTTTCCATGCGCCCTGAGTGAGGTAAATAACCCGGGTGGAAAAAAAGATACTCACTAAAACTAAAAGGGGTTGTTTCATGATAAGAGGGTAACCCTTGTACTAGGGTCATCCTAATAGTAGAATCATTCTACCGCCATTGTATTCTGCGTTCTGTTTACTTTTGTCTCGGGGATCATCCTAGCACTAGTTCAACCTTTGCACGCGTTACTTCATGTAAATATCTAGAGTTCGCTAGGGACAACTCGCCTACCCAGCACAACTATTCTAGAGTCAAATTTTACATTGCAAGTTGCTGGAGTTGTCTAGCAATTAGTGGGTAACTGTTCTGATCTTTCAGCCCTCGTCTTGAGGGCCTTCTCCAGCAGTATAACCGAAATATTGTTAATAGACTAAAGCCGTTTATTAGTATATAATGCTTGGTAAAAAAGAGTAAACACGCTAAAAATCTAAAAAGGAAATCTACAAACACGACATGTCTAGACTACCTGGATAATGATAGCCAATCAGCGAGCGAGAATGATGGCGTGACCTAAAATGGCGGGAACTTACTGAACAATAGATAAATGCTAATGGTGCGATAAGGAAAAGGGTAAGCAAACGAACTCGCTAGTAAAGTCAGTGTTCTGGACAGCACAGTAACATACGCCCAGGACATTAGACAGCAGCAATAAAGAGCACCACAGAAAAAGAATCAACGTTTGATGCACCAATGACCCACCAAAACTCTACTCGTGTCCTCTATGCTTGAATGATTTTGGCGGCCGCATCATGTTGAGTTGACCCGGGCTACCTGAATCAGTTTGCTCTAGCCTCCTCCGCAGGCATCTCTAATAAAAAACGGAATTGGGTTTCCTGTGGCGAGGGAGAGATGCCTGCGGAGGAGGCTAAGTTTGCTCGTAAACCCGGGCTATCTTTGAGCATAGTGCTAGCGCTAGGGTCAACCCTCCCCCCCCCCCCTCCTCCCCCCTCCTTCATGTAAACATTAGCCTCCGAAAACCGCCGACTTCTTTGCGCTCACTTCGTGAATCCCTTTAAACTGGGCTATCAGATTTTCATAAAATGACTGTTTACAGTTTGAAAAATCTTGTAATTTTCTTCATATCTAGGGCGGAGTATGCCGCATATTATGTCGCTTGGTGAAGCTCTGTGGCGTTCCGGTCCTTCCCAGGCTCCATAATCTCACTAAGGGAGCGTGGAAACGAGGCTTTTCCAAGATGGCGTCGGTTCGTGAGGGAAAACAATTTTGATTACGTTTTTTCTAACCTAAATGACCAGCTAGTGATAAAACAATGCAATGAATACACACATAATTACTCGCTTTTTATTTTAGCAGTCAAAAATACTGTGTTTCTCAGGTCACGTCCCCACGTCCCCGCGTCCCCGTTCCCACGTCCCCGCGTCCCCGTCCCCACGTCCCCGCGTCCCCGTCCCCGCGTCCCCACGTCCCCGCGTCCCCGTCCATGTTTTACGACCATCCTTAACTACTAAACTAGTTTCTTTATATTAAGTTTTATATTTTCGTAACATGAGTCATGAGCTTGGGTCGCCTGTGACTGAATTTGTTTGAATTGCAATGTATAAACTCGTGAAATTTCACTTCTAAAAAGCAATATACCCTCAGTTTGCTGTATAAATGAAATTTCTGTTTTACAAATATCACTGACAGTCTTTATAAAAGTGAGACATTTCACTCTCTTCAGTCTTCGAACAGTAGTTCGATCCTTCGCTAAAAGATTTACTCTCATCGATTTGGTCATTAAATGGATAAGGTAAAGGCTTTCAAATAATGAAGACCTAGCCTGAAATTCAGCCGTCTCCTCTGTTCGTTCCTCCCGACAGAGACGTGTCTCTCCGTGCTCTCTTGGGAGGAACGAACCAGTCAAGACCATGAGGCATGATCGAAATTATCCGTTTGAAAACAACAGCTGAACTAAAAGTATGATAACCTAGCGCGACATTCCCTTTTCTCGTTACAATCCACAACAATTGAAATATCACATCTTACCTTTAAGTTTTCTTATCTCACATGTGTTTTGAAAACCCTTTGCTCAGTGTGGAAGCCATATTATACAAGAGATCACAAGAGATCGCACATCGTCCCGCCGAATTGAAGCCGTTAGTTTTCAAAATGGCGCGCTGAACCCGCACAATCACGTCAGCGGTCTTTAGAAAAGCAATGCATCCTGGGATCAGTTCACAGCTTGCTTCAATGGTCTGGCTATATTTAACAATTATTCACCGAAGTGGAGGTGAATAGTGGTGGAATTTACCCCCAATATTCACCACATTCACCAACACTGAAGTGAATAATTGTCTTAGTATATACCACATTCCAGGTGAATAGCCAGTACCAAATATTTATTTTATTTTCTGTCAAATGGACAAAAACTCGCGGGAGATGATAGCTGCTTTGCTCGGAGGTGATTGAGTAGCCAATGAGAGCACGCGAAAAGTGATTCACTGGTGTGGTATATACTAAATACTAATATAAATATTCGAACTTTGCAAGCGATATATCAGGACTTTGTCGTCTCTAACGGAAATGACATGTAAAGTGGAGTCCACTTGATCGATCGCTGAGCATGTACCTCCTCGTACACGTCAAGTTTAAATATACCGCCGGCTAACTCACGCAACTGGTAATTTGTACTTCATTTCTGCATAAATCTCATAATGTTTCAGCCAGTCATCAAAGTTCCTCTTTCCCGGAGAAAGTTATGAAATAGACGCTTCTGTAAGTAACTTTAGATTGTTTGAAAGATGTGTATAAATAAATAACACATGGTTAAATTATGATGCATGTGCTCTATAAGAATAACTATTAAATCGTGAACATTTTGACTTTTGTTAATCAAAGCCTATTGTACGTTTAGTTGTTGACCTAGCTGTTTTATTACTGCTGCGTGTGTAGGATTGTGTGGGATTGCTGTAATTACACCACTTAATACTTTATACAGTCGAACCTCCCATAAGCGGACCGCTTACGGGAGGTGTCCGCGTACAGGAGGTTGACAGTAAGGATAGGAAGTGGCAGTCAACTGTGGAAATTGTAAACCATATGCTATCTTTTTATTACGCTGACCTTGATTTAGCTAGAATTCAAAGATAAAACTGCATACATTTGAAAAAAAAATTACTTCAATCTCTTCGGGTGTCCGCTTAAGAGAGGTTAATTTTGGTTAATATTGCCCATGCGGACCTAGAGTTAATTGTCCACGTCCACTTACGAGAGGTGTCCGCTTACAGGAAGCGTTATGTACTGAGTGTTTTATTAGAGATGGGCTGGACCGCGGAATTGTGTCCGCTTAATGGATGTGTACCCTAGCGGAGGTTCGACTGTAATTATAATATCTGATATGCTACTCATTGAGTAGCTCATATATTAAACTCACGCACACATTTAACTCACTTAATGGGGAGTTGGCTTAGGAAACTTTTAGTGCCTTCAACTTACCTTCAACCTTTCGTATTATCTATTTTCCTATTTTTTCCCTAATATCTATTAGTGTATGTCAGTGTAAATTACCCAAATGTAAAGCTGAGAGTGTGAAATAAAGAATAACGTCAATTATATATATATAGCTGGGATCCCAGGTGGGATATTGTTGTCATACCAGGGATCCCATCTGTCCAAACAGCTATCCCGGTTTTAGCCTTGGGATCCCAGGTGGGATTTTGTTATCAACCCAGGTAGGGATAGCTGGGATCTCGATAAATTACATGGGTTCAACTAATCCCACCTTCTGTCATACCTCTATTTTTACATGGGTCCTAAATCAGTTGCATTTACAAACTATTTACAAAGTTCCACGGGCCTCCTAAATTGCATTTACAAACTATTTACAAACTATTTACAAAGTACCACGGGCCTCCTAAATTGCATTTACAAACAATTTACAAACAATTTACAAAGTACCACGGGCCTCCTAAATTGCATTTACAAACAATTTACAAACAATTTACAAAGTACCAATGGCCTCCTAAATTGCATTTACAAACAATTTACAAACAATTTACAAACAATTTACAAAGTACCACGGGCCTCCAAAATTGCATTTACAAACAATTTACAAACAATTTACAAACAATTTACAAAGTACCACGGGCCTCCTAAATTGCATTTACAAACAATTTACAAGGTTCCACGGGCCTCCTAAATTGCATTTACAAACAATTTACAAACAATTTACAAAGTTCCACGGGCCTCCTAAATTGCATTGACAAACTATTTACAAACAATTTACAAAGTACCACGGGCCTCCTAAATTGCATTTACAAACTATTTACAAACAATTTACAAGGTTCCACGGGCCTCCTAAATTGCATTTACAAACAATTTACAAACAATTTACAAAGTTCCACGGGCCTCCTAAATTGCATTTACAAACTATTTACAAACAATTTACAAAGTACCACGGGCCTCCTAAATTGCATTTACAAACAATTTACAAACAATTTACAAACAATTTACAAGGTTCCACGGGCCCCCTAAATTGCATTTACAAACAATTTACAAACAATTTACAAGGTTCCACGGGCCTCCTAAATTGCATTTACAAACTATTTACAAACAATTTACAAAGTACCACGGGCCTCCTAAATTGCATTTACAAACTATTTACAAACAATTTACAAAGTACCACGGGCCTCCTAAATTGCATTTACAAACTATTTACAAGGTTTGTACACTCCGTATTTACATACAATTTACAGTTAATTTACAAAGATGTGATGTCCATATTTTTCCAAACAATTTACAAGGTACACAAAAGACACACATGTTTGTAAATTGAATTTCCAAACATTTTACATACTTCTTTAAATTTCCATTGTATGGAAATTGTTTGGAAATTGATTTACATAGTATGGAAACAGTTTGTAAATCTATTTCCATACTATGGAAAATTGTGCTTTACATACAATTGACATAGTATGGAAAAATGGGAAGTTTTCCAGTGTCAGTTTACATTCCGACCCGCCAACTTCTTGCCTAAATTGCAGAAGCGGGACATAATCGCCGAAGCCCATCGTTGAAAATGTAACAAACGAACAATATATACTCTCCATGTACGTCCACTTTTCTAAGTGCATTACCACAACAGCCATGACACATGTAAACGCGGTTATGTTGAAGATAGATATCACGAGGCATTTTGTTAAAGTATGTTGGGGATTCTGGCGACCGAGGACTTTTTTTTCGAATGCAATTGAAATCGTCTTGATTCCGAGTATGAGAAGTTCGCCAGCTGTTTTGAGAGCAAACATTGTTATTGCGATACCTATCAGACAGTAGGGGATGACAAAGCCTTGTCCTCCTGACGTCTGTGGAGTTATAGCACCATAACCTAAAAAGTTAATCAATAAAAAGAGGTTATTATACGGAAAGTTGTGTAATACGGCTGGGTATTTTTAGGAGTCATTGTTATTTTTTCGAGCCTGAATAACATTGACGAGTACAAACTCCCAGCCGTATTACACAACTTTCCGTATAATAAATTGTTTATCGTACGACAGCTAACATGATTGCACGGCTACCTTACAGCTCTGTTTGAAGAAACTATCTTAATTATTAAGAGCAGAAACTATCAGCCTTTTTGAAGTCAAATGTCGGGGGCGAGTATATATTTACGTACGCGCTGAAAAAAAAATGTTTTCGTGCGCTAAAAGCTGATTGGCTATTACTCAACCAGCCCCATTTTAATTGGCTCGCGTGCTTATAATTGGCAGCGCGGTACTATAAGCTAGCTTGCTAGATTAATACCACGCCGCCTTATTAGCGACTGGGAACGAGTCTGGTTGGGTTTAAATTTTCTCACAGATAAGGAGAAAGCTAAACAACACGGTAACTTTCATTGCAAAGCAGCCCTGTAATACCTTTACGAACGGTTTTGTTTATCATATGACCTTGATTATTTAGCAAAGTAGGTTATCCTTATTCATATTTTCGATGAAACGTAATATCCATCTAAAATTTACCTGATATGTCTACAGGCCTAGATGTCATAGTGACGGCGTAATTGGTACCGGCTTAAAACTGAACTATGCGCGGTTAATTTGTTTTATAAATTCGGTCTTATCTGAATTTAATGACTTTCTTCAAACGATGTTAATTTTTTTATTTGGTAATAAGAACATTTATCATGAACCAAATGAATGTTTGCCTTTACGGTTTGCTACGTACACTGAACTTATAGCTCGAGAGAGAATCTTCTATTATAGAATGAGGTGAATAAGAAGAAGAAGAAGAGAAGAAGAAGAGAAGAAGAAGAAGAGAAGAAGAAGAAGAAGTAGACGAAGTAATGATACCGTCGTGAATTCCGGTTAGCTCAGTATCTCACTATCTGCTAATTTATTTTATATACTCCCGAAAAATTCTACACATATTTTAAAACAGCTCTTTGAAATTAGTTAACTAACACCGATTGAAACTAACATCAAAGAAGAGACGTTTTCTAAATGCAAAAATAGTCCAGAGTGAAAGAAAATGAAATGTCCAAAATATCCTAGGACTCTGCAAGGTATCTCTGCTATGGAAATGGAGCTATCAACAAAGAAAGGTGTTTTTTCATTCGTGAGCTTTGAACGTAGCAAATTTCCCTACGATTAAATTAAGAGTTTCTTCCTGTGCAACCTGTGATATTATTTGCCTTTTATAGACACTCGCAACTCAGTCATTTCAAGCAATTCCTAATATGTATCTTTATTCATAAACTGGCCCCTTTTGTGCAAGCGAATTTGTTTTTTTCAGTTTGCAGCAAAAGTATTTATTTCCCGTTCAGCTCCACATATAAGAGCTAATTTAGCCTACGTATGAACTCATTATAACCTTACCTGTTTCCTGTAGCTTCGTACGTTTCTTCTCTCATTTCTATGAGGCTGAATATCCACCCACCGAACACGCCATAGATTATAAACAGCGTCATACGAAAAAATAATTTCTTGATCAGAGGATTCATTTGGACCTGCTATCCTAGAGTTTCACTGCTGAATACGACGAGGTGGCGTTTTGGGGGTATTTCTGAAACGAAAGAGGATTATGCTTTATCAATGACGTAACTTAATTGGCTTCTAACATCTGCCAAGTTTTCGTACGATTTAGCCCAATCTTAAAACGTTGCACTTCCATGTGCCGAATTAACATTGAATTTGGCATATGGAAACGTTTGGCATATGAAAAGTTCGGCTTCATAAATTATAATTTTCGTTCTGCGCTATTAAAAATCGGTAGCGGAATGGTGTCGGCGGCATCCAAGTGCGCAACATCGTCAAAATGGCCTATTAGATAAGAGGACAGATTTAAGGAAAATTAATGTGAAAGGAGACCATAAATCTTTAGAATAAGCAAAACTAAAAAATTGACAAGAAGAAAACTAATTGCCCTTGCCCCTAGCGGGAATCGATCCGTGAACGTTGGATCGCGCTCTAGCCACTCGACCACAGGGCAAATAGAGGTAATCGGCTAACTCTGTTGCCACCCAATTCAAATCATGTGATATAAACACACATTACTCTGAAGAATTGACTCTAACCACTCGACCACAGGGCAAATAGAGGTAATCGGCTAACTCTGTTGCCACCCAATTCAAATCATGTGATATAAACACACATTACTCTGAAGAATTGACTCTTTGAAAATTAATTTTATTCAGATAAGCATGACTGGATTATGACTAGAATGAAAAAGGAATAATTCCCCAGAGTAGCATCTGTTTACATCACATGATCTGAATTGGGTGGCAACAGCGTTAGCCGATTACCTCAATCGCTAGGATGCAACTTCGAATATAAACTATCTGCCGAGTCAATGAACTAGCTTTGCTAGCCCTTGAACGCTGGGGAGAAATGTTTGCAAAAACAATGACTACCATGAAAAGGAATGATACCCAAATATTTATACTGGTAAACAAAAGAAAGAAACAAAATGAGAAGGGGGAAATCTTCCTTTGCTGAGGCTCGTTTCTGAGGACTTTTTAGCGTAGTGGCCAAGTAAACCAGTGAAGTTAAGCCAGATCGGGTGAAGTTAGTTTATGGATGGGTGATTTTATGGGATTTTTCTACGATTCCCGATTAATTTCTCCTCTTTCCTGTCCTAAACTCATTGATGACTGAGCGAAAACATGTTAAAAATTGGAATTTTAGAGTCTATTTATTATGTTTCACTATGAGATATAGTTTTCACCATTTCTGTGAATATTTATAATACTGAATAAAAAATTGATAAATATTAATAATAAACACTTTCTTCACTTTTTCGCTTGTTTCAGGTAGTAGGACTAATAACTGCAATGTTGAAGCAAGCTGTGATTTTGTCAACTTCTCTTTGAAAATGTGTCACTGTGAAAATGCGATTGTGTGACTAAATTATGCTAATTTATTCAAGCATTCATCAGATTTTAAACGTCTGTCTATTGAGCTTCACTTTAAGATATGGTTTTACCCATTTCTGTGAATATTCATTGTGGTAAAAATAGAAACAAAAACACCATTAACGTTCCCAATCAGACATAAACAAATGTGAATAATTTAGTCACACAATCACAAAAAGAAGGTCACAGTTTTTACAAATCAAATATAGCCAATCATATGTTCAAATGCAATAAAATTTGGTCTATGATTGGCTAATATGGGGAAATCGATAATATCGATTTGTTAACACCTAACGGAGTGAGTGAGGATAATAATTGGGTGCCTTTGTTTAATATCTAATTATGTTCGGCACAAGGACGGTGCACCGGGTCATCCCTTCATGTAGGCACACATGAATTGCTACCAAGTTGTATTGTGTATTGCGTTCTATTGCATTGCGTATTGTGTTGAATTCTATTGTATTTAGCAATTCATTTGTGCCTACATGAAGGGATCACTGTGCAGCGGCATCTGAAACGGGCCTAAAATATCAAATCTAATTACCACGTGAAAAGATCTCATCGTAGAATGGACCAATAGGAATTTTGCGTCCAATATTTAGATGCAGATATTCAAATTTGTATAGCGTCCGTGCAGACTCGCATTTTCCCTTCTTCTTCTCTCCCTCCCATGAGCGTGTTCGCAGGCTTGGCGGCTTGTACTTTTACCCACATTCCTTTGCGCGCGAAAAACTTTAAATCCGTCATAAAATCATGCGGTAGAGAGGTTTTAAATCTTAAAAACAAGCCAGAACAAGTGTTGTTGCCAGTATACTGTCATTGAAGAGAACAGAGGTCTTCTACGGGTTATTTTGACTGTGTTAGCTAGGAATTGTGGTACATAAGAAATGGCCAGTGGGCAAACAGCCATGCGCCAAAAGCCAATGATCTAATCCAGATTTACATGCCACTGCTATGGCGAGCAAAAACGAAGTGATAGCCAGACTATCCTCCTCTAAAATATAATGTGAATACGTAATGGCCAGAGCTACGAAAGCCCTATAAAAGTCAAGCTAACTTAAATGCGCAGCCGCCATCTTTTCCCCGTACGGATGATTAGTTATCTTAAAGTGCCTCGAACCCTTCTTGGTATTTTTCTACTTATGAACCTGTGAAAGGTTTCGAGTACTTCTGCGAAGAAATTTTTGGTTTACAGATAATACTCTATGTTCTACGTTTGTTTGAAATGGTGAAAAACTTACCTTTCCTGGGGTGACGTCATCTAATTAATTCGACTTTGCAATAATTTGAATAAATACTTGTATAAAATGACTTTGTTTCTTTACTAACAACTCACAAACTATGTATATTTTCTATAAATCGATGTTGTTGTGATAGAAAAGCACCATGGAGGGTAATGCATTAATGAGATGACGTCACCGCAGGAAATCGACCCAGTCTTTTACTTACGCGGTTATGGGTCAGGAAAGGTCAGTTTTTCACCATTTCAAACAAGCGTAGAAAATAGAATATTATCAATAAACTAAAAATGTATTCGCAGAAGTACTCAAAACCTTTCACAGGTTCATAAGTAGAAAAATGTCAAGAAGGGTTAGAGGCACTTTAAGACTTGTTATATTCAGAAAAAAAGTGGTTTGCAGAGCTAAACAAATATGATGTTGGGGCAACGATAACGTTAGTTAATGTTTTCAAAATTCTGAGGATAAATATATTTAGTTACGGTATAATGGTGACAATTCTTGCATTCTAATGCGAAAATACTGTTTGAATAAGTATTGTTAAGTAATGTTTACACAGTAAAATTATGACTTGTTTGTTTTGCAGACGTTATGACAGTTAATTAAGGTTAGTTTATATGTCTAGAGAGTACATGAGTTGTCACCGAAGGCATTCTCTAAAAGCTATTAAACCAAACTTCATTTTTAATATACATTCCGTTCACTAATTAAAATATATCCTTAAATCGGCAAATAAACGAGATGCCACTTCCTGTTAATCGTTCTTGGCTCTATTGTCTTTATAGTTAGTTATTAAATAATTTGTGTTCGGTTCACAGAGATATTAGAATACAAGGTGAATGCGTACGGCAAGACAGGATAACACCAACGACTCAGAGAGACCGTACTCTATTCCTTTGTTCTCGACTACGAAATCAACACTTTTCAAGGAATATAAAAGTGTATATTTTTACCTCTACCGTGATAACATAAACAATAAAATGAGAGCTCTATTCATTAACGAATAGTAATAATAAATAATAATAAATATTTCTATGGCGCAAGTTAACATATATGATCAGATGCGCCTTACAAACTGTGTAAGAAGGGCTATACATATATAGGTTACTATAACTATTTATAACTAACTATTTACAATCATCATGTGTATAATCTAAAAAAAGTTAAAAAGCATGCTAAAAAAACAAATACTAATTAATGCACCTAAAACATGACCATAGAATAACGATAACTACTAATAAGCTTTCCTAAATAAAAATAAATAAAAATACCACATATTAAACACACTAAACAGGTGCAAAAGGTCAATGTATTTCTAAAATTGATATAATGTTTTTAGTTAACGACCGCCGTTAACGTAACGAAAATACCCTAAGCTGCATCGTAATGAACTAGAACTACGACTATTTCTAGGTTCGTTATATGCAGGGAGAAGAAATAGTTATACAAGATAGTAATATATTAAGAAGGTTTTTAACTCATTTACAACTCTCCGCATTACCTCGAACATTTTGTGTCCCCCTCCAGACGTTCTATCGAGAAACTGAGACCTCGTCCACACGTATCCGTTTTCGTAGCGTTTTCATGTTCTTTCTGGTAATTAGACCATTGTTTCTATTCCCTTGAGGACGGAGAACAATAAAAAAACGATACGAAAACGGATACGTGCGGACGGGGTCTGAGAATCAGAAATTACTATCTACATTATTCTTTCAAGCTACCTGAAGACGGGATCTGAGTTTTTGCATATAATATATTATTTGGCGGCTGAATTTATATTACCAAGTTATTGATGATTGCAATTCAGCTGTGAAAGTCGATTCCTTTTACGATTTTATAATTAATCTTGGCCACCATAACGAGTCATATTAACGTATATTATTCACTGTTTTATTACTTTTTAATCGCGAATTTTAGTTCAAGTTCATTTTATTTGTACACTGATTATTAGATGTAACAATAAATAATGTTTATGTATAAAAAGGATAAATAAATACGGAAAGCGGCTTAAGTGTTCTATAGAGTATGGTGTGTAGTGGTCAAAGTAGCAAAGCTTTCGTGTTGACCACTACCTTTGAGAAGAATAAAAATGCGGTAACAGCCTACGTTTAGTAAATACAAACATCAGCAAGGTAGATTTAAGTAAATACTAGACAGTAAAAGAGAAATTAATAGACAGAACGAGGATGAAAATTACTGTTGATTACTTAATAAACTGTGATTGTTTGTAACACATTTTGAAACTATTAAAATTTAAACTTTTGATCGTAATTGGTATGTTCTCCCATATTTTAGAAGTCATAAACTTAAAAGTATGTTGGCCATAATTCGTTCGTAAAAATGGTCTGTAAAGATTCTGATTGTTTAAACAAGTGGACATGTCCTGAATTTTGTATGCAATATTATATATTGTTTCAGTAGTATTTTTGATACAAAGAGCTCATATTTGTTAGTAAAACCCCCACTTTATCTACTCTGGCTTTTCACACACCGTTATGAATGTGTCACGGTTTGGCTGAAGGGGTTCATCAGGCATCGGTCTATTAGATGGCGGAAACCCAAAGTAAGTCAGTACATTAAAGTGCAAATTAGCACTTAAACCGTGCAGGTTCAATGGTCATATATAGGTTATTGAAGCAACATCAAGACTACTTGGATCGAAAGCATGACTCTAACCTCATCAATTCACGATGCGCCTCATTACACACGATATAGCTAGCTTACCTGCAATTAAATACCTCAAGAAAAGTCCCCACCCCCTACTCCCCCCATATTGACATACAGACGTTTTTATTCCTACTTTGTACAATACCGTACATCCGTAGTTATCCAATTATAATAATATTTATAATAATATTGTTAGGGTGCAAAAAATATAATTAATGACTGCTAATATCGTATTAGTTGAGTGGGAAAGGGCATCACTTATTATTCAGAACTTGTGCCGCTAAACGAGCTGGGTTGAGTACCACAGATCTGACAGATAATAATTTGCTTTGTGATGCATTGGTTCAACTTATATTTAATAGCTTTTTTTAGGGATATGAAGAAGTCCTTCCTTAAATCTTCATGTTTTCTACATAGAAAATGGACTTCGTCCTCAATGACTGCATTGCATATAGACAGGAGGCCATCTTTCCTCGATACTTTTATACGGTTTTGCATATCTTCCTTTTTAACTCGTGGATGCGCGCAAGCGCAGAACACCAGTTATTGGGGTTTGTGGCCCCAGCTAATTTATTCATCGTTTTATGGTGTGTAAAGAACTCCCTTTTTAAACTATCTATACTCAATCCAACAACAAGTAATAAAGCTAAATATAGCAGATATCGTAATAAATACAACTCCTTAGTAAAAACGGCTAGAAAAAATACTTTCATGATAAGTTGATTTCAATTAACTCATCTCTAAAAAAACTTGGTCAGTAATTAAATCAGTCATTTAAAATAAACAACCTAATAATAGTTTTATATCTATGAAACATTCAAATGGTCATTATACTGACCCTTTACAAATTGCAACTAAATTCAACCATTTCTTTACAAATATTGGTCCATCACTAGCCTCGAACATTTCTCAAAATAATACCAACTACAAAAAATATATGTTAGGATCTTATGCCAATAGTATCTTCTTTTCTCCAACAACAGTTGATGAAATTACTACAATAGTCACCTCCTTAAAGAACAGTAGAAGTGAAGGCTATGATGACATATGTATTGAACCTATTAAATTATCAATTGATCTTCTTGCATCCCCTCTATCAGAAATATATATTTTATATCTTCTTAATGGTGAATTCCAAGACCATTTCAAAATTGCTAAAGTAGTACCTGTTTACAAGAATGATGATATCAGTTACTTTTCCAATTATAGACCTATTTCCATCCTACCTTGTTTTTCAAAAATCTTGGGGGGGAATTGTTTATATAAGAACATCTAACTTTCTTACAAAATTTAACATACTTTACATATATGGCTGTTCTTGAACTCATCGAACAAAATTTCCAAGCCTTTTAAAATAATGAAATCACAATAGGTATCTTTATTGATCTCAAAAAAGCATTTGACACTGTAGATCACACAGTTTTGATAAATAAGCTTGAATTTTATGGAATAAGACTGGTTCAAAAGCTACTTGAGTAATAGTAAACAGTATGTTCAAATTTCTAATACTTCTAAATCCTCTCAATACAATCAAGTGTGGAGTTCCAAATTCATCAAAATCTCTCATGGAAACCCCACATTCATGCTATTAAACGTAAAATCTCTAAAGCAATTGGTGTAATCAATAAATCACGTCAATTTCTGGCCTGTAATACCCTTAAAGTCTTATATAACTCACTTATTATACCCTACTTACAATACTGTAATCTGATACAGAAAAAAGTCATTCGTATTATCACTCTCTCCACCACGTACTCATACCAAACCTCTATTTGATGAACTTGAAATATTAACAATTTTTAATATTTACAAATTCCAGACCTCATGCTTTATTTTCTCTCATATCAATGATATGTTACCGAATCCATTGTCTGCATTTTTTTTATTTAACCTGGAATACCATGATCATTTCACAAGACACAGATTTGATTTACACTTTTCATTTTCAAAACATAAATTTTCAATTCGTTCTGAAGGACCCAACATTTGGAACAGTATCCACTTCCACTTCGTAAATCCGTAAAGTTCTTCAATTACAAAAATCAATTAAAATCTTATTTCCTTAATAATTAACTTATAATTTGCCTTGTCATATAATTTATTCCTAACTATGTTTCTGTAATTCTAGTGATTAATGTTTCTTTCCCTACCTTAATACTCCTCATTTGGTACTCATTGACTTGTATTTCTGATTCAGTATTGTTTAGTTACATGTAGTATTTAGTAGCTTGTATGTGTATCTGCTACCAAGTGTCCAATACTTTGTATTTATCCCTGTGTATTTAGTATTTATCTGTTTGCTGTAATTTGTTTTTGATCCATGTCCTGTATGAAAAGTTGTTGTTATACCATCTTGTACATACTTCCACATCTAGATTATACCCTGACCCTGTGCCATAAAAGCCTCTGGCTTTGGCTGCTCAATATGCTGTAATCCTGTATATTACTTATTACATTATTTTTTTATTATTATTATAGATCGGTTTTTCTGTGTACATCGGGGACTCTCCGTTGGCTGTCCGAATAGTGTTCGATATTCCGAAGATATATTTACGGATGTTTATGGTACGCGTCCAAGAATTGAAAGATTTGGTCATGTAGGAGAAGATGTATTGACGGTGCCTTCCTAATGCCAGACACTCCAAACCCTGGACAGACATGGTACTGTGTCCCTATCAATCACTTAGTGGTGATGACGTAACGATGACGTCATCGGTCACGTGATTTTAAGTACATGCCCATATCTCCTTCATTTCTAATGCCAGACTGTTCAAACTTGGACAGGCATGGTATTGGGTTCCAACAAAACACTTAGTGGTGATGACGTAACGATGACGTCATCGGTCACGCGATTTTAAGTACATGTTCATATATCCCTCATTTCTAATGCCAGTCAGTTCAAACAGGTATGGTATTATTTTCCCACGATTCACTTAGTGGTGATGCGGTCACGTGATTTTTAGTATATACCAAAATAGCTCACTGACCATCCAGGAGTTGCCGTTAGGGGCCCTATGTTTCTATTTCCAAGTAGTGATTACTTATTCTCGTCCTTGTTAGGGCAATTCTATGTTTTATATTACTACTTCGTTAAGGTAGTTCGTAAGGTGATGTAAAGGTTCTACATGTTGCGTTGCTTCGTGTCAGTACGACGTGCTAGTCATTATGTATCTTCCTTTGTTAATGTTGTTGTTTTATATTATTGTTAAGTGCAGGGGAATTATTGGTATTATTGTTGTCTTGATATAGCCATATATTGCCGTCGCCGAGGCGAAATGTTATTGTTTTTATCTTCTGGGCCCAAACCATGGGCTTAGATATATGCCTAGACTCGTTAAAAGCACTATATGATAGCTTTGTTTTATCAGCGTTCACGTCTTTGTGGTTTTAGCCAGTACTATATGCTGCGCCAAATTTCTTCGGATTTCAGAGGAAATCTGCCAAGTTCCGCGCGACATGCATTGTTTGTTGCAGTCTTACTTACCCCTAGCAGCCATTTACAAAATATTATGTGTACTTGTTCTATCGGATCCTTATCCGATGTCTATCTGTTGCGTAGGAATTATCAACGCCCCAGAAGGATTGGTTTTATATTTTCCACAAGGGCACGAATCTGTTGCGAAGTTCCGCGCAGAGGACAAGTTCATATAAAAAAATATAAGTTACAGACTGTGTACTGAGTGAAGAAAATGAGTAAGCAATGTCTTTCCATGAAACATTGTGGAAAATAAAGTAAAAATACTAAATGTATAGCTACGACCGTATCACGATATGACAGTTAACCTTTAGTGTGAATCGTACCCAACATGGCATTTAATATCGGTTGCTCCAATTGTAACCGAAGTTAGCCATTAATTTCGACTGTATGGCTTACACACTTGGCTTATCCCACCATTATAACCAGGTCTAACTGACAGTGATATAAACGACAACTGCTTAAAATATGAGGCCGCAATAAATATGAGCGAAAATAACGTTGAACGTCTGTGAACTGAACACACTGTGTTTAGTAAGTTCATTTCAATGACTTACTGTTATCGTAACTTGTGATCAATCGATGTTCTTCAGCATCATTCAGTGCAGTAGCAGTGGGTCGAGCGAAAATCAGTTTGTTGAGCGATGTCGTGCTATGTGTATTTCTTGCAATACGTATTTCTTGCAATACGTATTTCTTGCAATACTGTCGGAGTGATACTGAATGACAAGTTGCAGTCTTTCAATTCAGTGAACTCCAGAATAACCAAGCGGCGATCAATAGACACATTGACCGATGGCCAGTCAGGCGAGTGTGGATAAGTATGCTATGACTAGAAATCCAGATATCGAATTTAGTTTTGAGTCATTTGATTGACAGTCGGTTTGTTGGCTTGGCGTCAAGATCCGCGCCGATGTTCACAGTTGGCAGAGTTGGTATAATCAGTATCAGTTTGCATTTCCACTTAAGGTAAGTAAATTAAAGCAACCTTATTTAACGTCGGAAAGTCGTGACAGTCTGGTGAGACTGATAAATGAGACCTACGATTTTACGTTCGGACGTGAAGGTCACATTTGTACCAAATGAGTTTAAAAGCGATTAATGCATCAGTCAATTGAAACCCCGGTCCCCCGATCCCCGCGACAGGTCTGGACTTTAACGCGGCCTATTAGCCGGGATTTAACACGCATTTAACGACGTGGTAGCTCGGGTGGGCGTGAAATTAACACGATATTTTACAAGCGGTGCCCGATTTAGCAGCGACTTAACAGTGAACAGCTCTCACCGGAAGTGGGGATAATCGCGGGGATTTAACTTCGGGGGAATGGAACCGAGTTATTGCCACGCTGGAAGAAGTGGAAGACGAAATGTGTCTTCAAAGGAGGTATTTATATCTTTTTATATCCTCGTTTAAATCAAGGAGAATATGGCTTAATGGTGCAATTCAATTACTCGGGGCCGGAAGTGGGAATATAATTACTCAGATGTCCCTTGGCGTCCGATTAGGTATCATTCCCGGTGACGTCACTTCCGGGAGAGAAGTCCGTAGGAATTGAAAGAAGAAGTGAAATACTGAAGCAGACGCGCTGCACCGGGAATCGAACCCGGAACGTTGGGTTGCAAGGCCTGCGCTCTAGCAACTGTGCTGACGTATACTTGACATTTACTTGCTTTTCTTGTTGTTTACGTTATGTACTCCTTGTTTATGTTATCCGTTTTTGTCAAATCAAACTCGTAATACTAGGAAAAGAAAAAAAAGTACCAAAAAAATACTTGATGTTTGCATGATGGTGTCTAGACTTAGCCACAAGTTGTTCGGGAACTTTTCGGCAATTTTTCGTCTTTCCGGCAACTTTTTGGATTTTTAGCCACTTTCTGTTAAAAGAGCAACTTGACGTATGTTTTTTAGCAATTTTATATTTATTCAAAATGTCAGTTATAGGTAACACAAATGTTCGATATTTAGTACATTTGAAATGACTATTGTCTCTGGGAGTCTGAGAGGCCTGGGACACAACAAAGTCCAAAGGTCAGTAGGTCAGCAGTCAGCGGTGTAATACACGAGCTAAAAGAAAATGGCGCGGCCGACGTAAATGATTCCAACTCTGACAGTTCTGGGAGTGAAAGTGAGGAAGGACCAATCGAAAAAGCTAAAAGAACCGGTGCAAACATACGTGCTCCAAGTAGGGCTTCATTAGTCGGCAGCGTAAGGTACAGAGCAATCCATCTTTGATTGGAAAAAAACGAGCAACACGTTATACTGCTATGTTTCGAACAGTATGATTGACAGTGTATATAACTATAGCTTTGAATAATGTAAAATTGTTTAATAAACATTAATATATATATGTTGTTGTTTTTAAAATCAGAAATATGCCAACGGCAGTGCATCATTTAAAAAATAATAACTTCCGAGTAATATCTCAGCAAACTTCGAAAATTCTTTGGACATCTTAGACTGAGTCTTAAATTACATTTGGAGCAACTTTTCGGCAACTCCTTAAAGTATGAGCAACTTTTTGGCAACTTTTGCGAAAAATCGGCAACTTTTTCGATTTTTTTTAAGCAACTTTTGAGGAACTTTTTAGCAACTTGTGGCTGGGCGTCACAGCTACAACTACCAGAACTCTTTGCGCGGATTCTTTCGTTCCTTTAATTTGGACCAAAAATCTCGAAAAGGATTCTGGTAGTTATAGTAAAATGACGTCGTAATGCAAATGTCCTATTGCATGGACACATTACAAATTACATATTCTTATATCTTACCTATTGTTATTCTAATTACTTAGCTTGCATTTACGCGTAAAATATACATGCGTGGCTGCTTCACTTTCTCTTTGCAATATATATACTTTACTTGTCACGCACAAAGGTTTCAATACGAGGCTCCGTGCCAAATCATTTTTTTTCTTTTCTCTGTGAAAAGAATAAATTTAATTTAGCACGGGGCCTCGTATCGAAACCTTTGTGCGTGACAAGTAAAGCATATCGCGGAAGTGGGATATTGTGTTTACAGTACAATCCTGTAAGGCATGCTGGGTCAATAAAAAAAAATATGATCAAGGCCAAAATATAAAACTGTGATGTTTATAATTATCAAATGATGTTATGTTTTGTATTGATGCGGCATCAGGAGGCAGGGGGTCATGCATTTTTGTTTTGTATTAAAGAGAGGGGGGGGGGGGGGGGGGGGGGGGTGTGGGTCAAACCTTTTTTTGTAGGCACAAATAATGAACGTCCCTTACAGTTTATGAAAAATAGATCCTTGAGGATAAAAATAAATAAAAAGTCATTTCAACAATAATTTGTGATCTGATCCGATCGATCCGTGTTCTGGACCACTGCGATTAGCTGAGGCCCCTTCATGAAGTCATTGATCCGTGAATTTGAACCTTCATACATTTGCGCTCAAAATAGATCTTAAGATTTTACATGTATTTTAACTTCTTAAATCCACCAAACTAAGATCAATAATGAAGGACTGTGTGCAACAAGGTCATGTGTGGCTCCTGATCACGTTCTAAATTCTTGCTTTGAAAACAAAGAATTTGAAAGAGAATTTAGAATGCGACCAGGAGATACTTGTTGTACACAGCCCTTCTTTTACTCTTAGGCCTGTCTTTAAGTCAGTTTTTTAATCAATAACCACCTTAAAGCTATATATGTCATTTATTGGGATTAATTTAGAACAACTAGTTCTATAGTTACATTTTTTATGTATATAAATTATCTTTTCAATGATAATTCTTCTTTCAGGATCTTGATGATCACAAACTCAGGTTTTGTTAAAGTAGGACAATCGTTTGCTAGAGTACAGATGTCAGTCACTCTTTTTTCTTCTCCTATTCAGTAGCTGGGTCCTGACTTTGATCAACTGGTTGTTTCTATCAGAGACATATACATTGTAACTGATATATCTATATGATGGTTGCCATGTGATTTTAAAAATTCAAAGCTGCTTTTTATTCCAATGAATTGGTACAAAGATGCTTAACTAGTAATATGATGTGCTTTTGGAAATACATAATCTGAAGGCTGGTCACTTTTCTGGATTTGCTGAATCAGCTTTTTTACAGGAGTTGTAGGCCACTCTCACATAGGGAAGTACAACAATGGGAATGTGGCCATGTAAATATATTATGGGTAATTTAGCAAGCAAAAGCTAGTTAACATACAGAGAAAATATTACCTTCGGCCTCTCTCCTACATAAATCCCTACTGAAAACATACCTTTGTTATGAGCTCCTGGAAGCTCCTTGTGTCGGCCCTGAGACCATAAGCTTAACGCCTATCCCGAATTCTTAATCATCTCATGAAGTGACCGAGTTAAAAATCTTATTTTTTTAAACATGAATATGTAAGGTTATCGGCTAGGGCGGAACGCGCGCGTTACTGAGATTAATTTCAGCTTTGGAAGCAGTAACATCGTATTAGCTCACTTTTTAGATGACTTTAAAATACTTCAAAACTAACGCAATAAAGAAATAAAAGGGAATGCTAAGCAATTTACAGGGCGGTTATCGGCTAGGCTAGTACTAGGGCGGAACCCGAGGGGACTATATCACATATCACCGAGTTTCAGGCCGATAAAATGCTGATTTTTTACAATGGCGAAGTTTTCTCATTAACAAGTTCAATACAAAGGGAAAGATAACGCTAGCGTACTTGAGCATGCGTAGATGTTTCTATTAGACCCACCTGGACTACGGCGAATACTTTTTGTAAGTAAAATCATTTATTATGGTGTTTCAGAGCGATATCAGTGCAGGGGGTAGGGTTAGTCCAGAAAATACCACTCAGTATTTGTTCTGATCCAATGGCATATAACCCCATGTGTAGCTAATTAAATGTGCAGGGGAATATTATTTTCCCAAGGTAAAAATATATATTCCCCTGATAGAACAATAGAATACTGAGCCATGTGAAAATAAGGGTTGTTATTTTTAGTAGAATATTTTTACTACTACAGTATTTGTCAAAAAAAGAAATAAGTTTATATTAAGTTTAATATGTAGTCATACTTGATGCGACTATATTTATAGCACGGCTTCTATTAGCCTCCTCCTATAGCAGCCGTTGTGTAGCGCTTCCGTTTCACTCCATTCCCCCACTTCTATGAAAACTAATAAGAATTACGTGGATAAATAAAGTTTCAGTTCAGTGAAAGTGCCGACGCTGGCCTGGAACTATCGGTCCATTTACTACTATATTTGATGACATTACTTTTAACAGAAACGAATATAAAATAACAATAAGTGTTATGTGTATTTTACTTACACATGTCATTTTACCACGTGCGTTTAGACTTTAGGTATCGCCAGTTATCCATAACCCTTTCGTAAAATGTGAGAAATTTCCATCCAAAGTCCTCCTAGAAAAACTCTACATCTTGCCATTTCTATAGAAGAAGCCTTTGGTTTCAGCAGCAAATCAACACGCTAAATTCCAATTCGATCTGTGGATTAGCCGGGTCCTGGCTTTGATCAGCCCCTGGTCATCGTGTCGTATATAAAATAGCTGGCCATCTGCCGATCTGGGTAAAAAACGCGGTCCTTCGTCTCCGACAAGGGCGCCAGTTGAAATATCCTGAGCCGGTTGGAAGGCTGTCCGAGTGAAGTTTAATAAAACATTAAACTGCTTCCATTGCAAGCGCTTGGCGAAAAAATTGCCACTCCAAATTTGAGAGAAATTTCCTGGCCATCTTGATTTTACTATATTAAGTTATGTAAAGAAATTACCTGGCGATTGTTCACGTGACCAGCACAATACAATCTGATTGGTGGTGGACTTGAAAGAAGGTGCAATCTGATTGGTTTCCGGCGCCAAACAGCGACACAAAAAATAAACACTTGTGAGTTCTGACTCGGGCCTCGGCCGAAGGCCTGGCCCGAGTAATTATTATAAAAACTCGCACACTGATTGGCTGAAAGTTGTGTTTGTATGAGAGTCTATAGACAGACGTAGTGCTGTGGTGTGGGCACGCGATTGTGAATGAAATCAAAATGGCAAACGACAAGGAAGAATGACCAAACGTTGACTTTCAATGTCATTTTAATCAGCAAAATTGACAGAGATAGTTTTACAAGAGTGTAACATCTTTACAACCCCAGCATTCATACGCTACGCCAGGCTAAAACAAACCCGACATCTTTAAACTTATTTATACGTTAAAAAAACACAAGCGGCTAATAAGTCTAGTTTTTAAATAATTCTCCTGACAGACGACTACAGAGAGGAATCGAGCTAGAGAGAGAAAGCAATAGTCTTTCATTTTATTCGTATGTCTTTTTTTACCTCGATCAACTAAAATAGAAAGTTCTGAGCTAAATTAGTAAATAACAGTCGATCTCCGCAAGTCGGACAGTTGTGTGGGTGACGAAGTCGCGAAATAATAAGCTAATCATTCATCCTGCTTGGTCTTAGATAATTCAGAGAGGGTTTTAAGCTTTCTCCCGTAGCATTTTATAAACAACTACATGAAAAGAAAATCCGAATTTTACAAACTCACACGTGTGACATTGTGAAGTTGTTGCAACCAACTCAAACTTGCTGATTTTTCAAAGAACAACCTGGGACTATAAAACCTTGCACTCTAAGCCTTATCTCACTGCAAAGATCCCAACAACTACATCTTTCCATTGATTTTGGGGAAAATAAGAGTTGAAAGTACGAAAAGCTGACCAACCACAGGTAGCCCAAGCTTACGATTTGTATGAGCGATTACAAAGAATGTATGGAAATTTCACTATTATCGATGTAAAGCTCTTAACACTAATAAAATGTTTCAAAAACCTTCGCTTTCCCTTGTAGTCATTGCCTTTCATGTCCATGGCGATTCCTAGGCCGTTTAATCTTATTTTTGCGCTATTTGAAAGCCCGTCACATGGTAAATATCAAATGAAACGTCTCCAAACTCGGTAAACTTACTAATTTTGATGTGCTCTTTCTTATGATGGAGTTCGTTTCTTAATCAGAATCTAATTACTTGGGCTGCCTGTGGCAGCACCGAGTCTAAATCTGCAAGCCGTTATTTATTTATTTTTATTTTTTTGTTTCATGTAGCAAAATTTCTGCGCATGCGTTAAAGGTCAAGTTCGCACCAATCAGATTGCACTGTGCTGGTCACGTAACAACGCCAGGTTAATTTATTTACACAATTGAATACAGTAAAATCAAGATGGGGGACGACGGCGCGAGGAATTTTCTCTCAAATTTAATTTGGAGTCCCATCCGTCAAATGTAAGCAGTTTAATGTTTTATTTAACTTCACTCGTGCGAAAGCCTTCCAACAGGCTCAGGATATTTCAACTGGCGCTCTTGTTTGAGGTACGCAGTTTCGTAGGTAATAAACACTCAGCACAGAAGAATTTACGATGACCGAAGCAGTTATTCAACTATCAAGGTAAACAAGACTTCTCTCACGGCCGAGGTTTTGGTTCGAGAAATTAAAGGCTTCCAACAGTTCCCTTTATAGTTCTGTAATATAATGAGCAGACTGCAGTTTTGGGAAGGAGGGTAAAAGCTTTTAAATAGAGATAAACAAAACGGGCATTTCAGTTAATAATCTTTAATCCAACAAATACCGATATGGACGCGATCAACGAGCTGCGATAATAAAGAGCCACAGAGTAGAAAGAACAGTAGAGAAATATAGTGATAGCTCCATCATAGGTGGACAGGATACAACTTATAATATGGGACAAATATAAACATACATTTGAGACACTCATCTATTTTAATAGTACTCTGAACCTGCAGAACAGCAGACTAAATTAGGACCGAATTCGATTTTTTTTCGATCAAAAAAAGAATTAATGCCTTCAGTAAGATTCCCAGTCATATCAGTAATGGTGACAGAACAACGAGACTAGGTCTGGCAATGAAACGTAAGTGGCTATAAATTACTGAAACCCTGACTATACCCACCAGTAAACAATGAGAAGGAACTACTGTTCAACCATTAAGTTTACTTGAATTTATCAGTGGATTCTAAATATATTTTGGAAGCAAAGCCTCGTCTACAGTACATCTACAATGCTTTGATTTATTTTCTGAGCACAAATGAACGGTTAATTTCTTTCGGAGCTGCAGGTATTAAATTTGAAAACTCGATAAATGCAAACAATAATATAATGGTTTGAAAGATCACACCAACATAAGCAAGATTGCCGAATTTTAGGGTGCTATCAGTTCATAGTTTTAATGTAATGTAATGCTAATGTAATGTAATGCTCTTCCAGCCATAACAGCTTTGGTCTCCGATGAGTTTTATTGAAGAATTTCTTATCTCCATTCGCCGATGAATGCACTCGGCACGCGGCTACATTCTTTTGTTTTTGACTTAATACAGGAAAACCTGACCTTTGTAACTTTTCAATGTTTAGGTGAAGTCTTACAACGATATATTGCTTGGGAAAAGATGAGTTTGGGATACAGTTTAAATAGGACTTGACAGTCTATATAGTAAGCATGTCTCGTTGGTTGGCCAGCGAAGATGCAAAACTCGCTTGACAAGATCGACGTTTGTCGCTTTGTTTCAATCCTCTGTATTTCAGCCAAAGTTTAAGCTGTTCGACAGTATAATCATCAGGTTCTCTTTCAAAATATGGTCCAGGAAAGCAGTCATTTCTGGTAGAATAGACAGAGGACGAACTGAAGTGCTAGTTAGCGTGCGTAACATGAATAAGTAGAGCTCAACTTCTTTAATTTACATACACGATAAAAACAAAAATATTAAATTACATATATATACTAGGGGAGCAGAGAATGAATGTCACCGCGCTACCGGCCACTCCTAAAGACTGCTAAATTCAGCTAATAGAGGATTTCAAATGAAAGTGTATTTCATCTTCAATCTCATGTGGCCCGAGTGAAAGCCCAGATGGGCTCTTGTTAGATTAACTTTACAAACTCGGCCCATTCCATTTTTACATTTGGTAATGGCCGATTGGAATAGGTTGAATGAGTTTTTATGAATATAAACATAATCATCTAGGCCCGGTTGTTCGAAGTAAGGATTAAATTTGCCACCCGAGGGGTAAACTGTACAGATTACAATTACCGATTTAGCGCCATCCTATAAAGGGTCGTTAAAAGGTACTCTTGCTTCGAACAACCGGGCCCAGAAGCTTAGAGAACGTTAATTATTTAAGTCGATATGCATTTGTATTATCATTTTGTTTCAGGCGTTTTAAGACTGGCGTCCTATAAAAGCTTAACCTAAATTATACGGCAAAGCTGTGTGACATGACGTCGATGTGGAAGGTTAATTGATTTCTTCCATCTTAATGTCTCGAGCCTCGTTTTCATGAGACGCAGTATCTGCCGTCCCATTGTGACTCCGACGCCCACACACTCTACACTTAAAAATATCGCGAGCATATGATTGTAGGTCTTCTGAGCATTCTACAAGCACATTCAGCAAGCTTGCCACAATACAAAGTCCAATGATGAATGGTAGCATTAACAGCGCTCCATACAGTATCAGTTTCGTGTCCGACCCGCCAACGTTTTGCCTAAATTTCATAAGCGGGACATAATCGCCGAAGCCCATCGTTGAATATGTAACAAACGAAAAATATATACACTCCAAGTAAGTCCACCCTTCTAAGTGCATCGCCACAACAGAGATGACACATGTAAACGCGATTATGTTGAAGATAGATATCACGAGGCATTTTGTTAAAGTACGTTGGGGATTCTGGCGACCGAGGACTTTTTTTTCGAATGCAATTGCAGTCGTCTTGATTCCGAGTATGAGAAGTTCGCCTGCTGTTTTGAGAGCCATCATTGTTATTGCGATACCTATCAGACAGTAGGGGATGACAAAGCCTTGTCCTCCTGGCGTCTGTGGAGTTATATCACCAAAACCTGGAATGTTAATAAATAAAAAGTGGTTAGCTTTTTTACGAGTCAGTTTTATTTCTTCGAGCCTGAATAACATTGACAAGTACAAATTTCCAGCCGTATTACACAACTTTCGTATAACAAATTGTTTATTGTACGACAGCTAACATGATTACACGGCTACCTTACCGCTCTGTTTGAAGAAACTATCTTAATTAGTAAGAGCAGGAACTATCAGCCTTTTTGAAGCCAAATGTCGGGGGCGAGCGCGCGCTGAAAACATGTTTTCGCGCGCTAAAAGCTGATTGGCTATTACTCAAACAGCCCCATTTTGATTTGCTTGCCTGCTTATATAATTAGCGGCGCGGTATTATAAGCTAGCAAGCGCGCAGGCTGTCAGTGCACGTGGAGCCTACCGTCCTTGCCCTGATACCCCGGCCGAGCGATTGCTAGATTAGTACCGCGCCGCCTTATTGGCGACTGGGAACTGGTTGGCAAGGACGACCAAATTTAAATTTTCTTACAGATAAAGGGAAAGCTAAACAACACGGTAACTTTCATTCCAAAGCAGCCCTGTAATACCTTTACGAACGGTTTTGTTTATCCTATGACCATGATTATTTATTTCGATGAAACGTAATATCCAGCTAATCTTTACTTGATATGTCTACAGGTGTAAATGACAGTGACGTCATTGGTACCGGCTTAATAATAATAATAATAATAAATAATGGGATTAATCAGTGCCGTATCCACGAGGTAGCTCTTTATCCACTGTTTTAAAGACCCTGTGTCCGAGCCCATGGTGCTTTGCGCCAATGTTTTGATTAGTTTGTTTATCAACGGCCGCATAAATAAAAGTTAGCTGTTAGTCGAAAATGCTCTCGATTGTTTATTAGTTTCATAAAAGAAGTACACATACGTTTTGGGTAACGAATTTCATAATTTCTACCGGATTAAAACCCAATCGAGCCCATGAAGTTTCCCCGGATGCTTCGAATATAAGTACTCGGCAGGAAGCCAGTTTACATAAATTATAATTACGTATGATCTAGTGCAAGAAGTGGTTGCTTTGTCTTTCCAAAGAAGCCCGGCCCGCCGGTTGTTAGTTGCAGCAAATCCCCGGGAAACTCACGTAGTAGTCCTTTTGAACCGCAAGTGTTCTCTTGTAGACCTAGAGAAGGCAAAATATGGACTGCTGAAGGATATATTTCTCGAGTTGCTTCGCCTCGCTGTCTGTTGTCTTTCTTCGGCATTCCTCTACTCATCACTCTAGACCGGGATTGGAAGACATAATTTCTTTGACGAAAGTTTCATTTTAAAAGGTATATATACAAAGATTAAGATAAAAGAAAGTCAGTTAAACATATCTATCTAGAAATAATTACAGGATCGCCCAAACTAGAGATGGATTTCGAAAGATTCGAGAGTCACACAATAACAACACTGATCTTTCTGATTTTCGTAGCCTACGAAAATTATTTGAGCGCGCAAATCATAAGTCGCTCGGACACAGGATCTTCAACGTACTTATCCGTCCTTAAAACTGAAATATAGGGTTTTTTAAATAAATAAATTTGATCTTAACTGAATTTAATCACTTTCTTAAAACGATGTTTATTTTTGTTATACTTGTCCTGGCTTTACATGTTAACTGAGATTAATCTGGTAATAAGAACATTTATCATGAAACATATGAAGGTTTGTTATACGGTTTCCTACGTACGCTGTACTTATAGCTCGAGAAAAACGATACCGTCGTGAATCCCGGTTAGGTCAGTAATCTGATGTGCGGTAGGCCGAGGGTTCAAATACCGACCAAACCAACACTCCAGCCATCCAATAAGGTAACGGGCAGTTATTTATTCTCGAATAATAATAATAATAACTTTATTATCCACAGAAAATCTTTCAGCAGACGCTGATTTCCAAAGATGCTGTGCAACAAAATTCTAAGAACTAATTACAATACATAAAAATAATAAATATAAATATATAAAAATAATAACTTACATAATAGGTATATAATAATTAATTGAATAAAAGCTATAGTAAGAATTTCAAGAAAAAATATTAATCACCAGTAACTAAACTAAAAACTCTTTAAAGCGCAGTATTAAATGCCTCCAGTAACTAGATTTAAACTCCTTTAGAGTGCGAGCTGACTTAACTTCAATACGATCATGAAGACTATTAAATAGCATTGCCGCAGAATGAGCAAAAGTCCTCTGCCCGGATTTAGATGTTATCCTATCAATATGTATATTATCTTTACTCCAGTATTGTAATTATGAACCTATGGGTTCCTATTTACAATGCTTGAGAGATACTTGAGCAGCTTGAGAGTACCAGGGTGGAAAATGGCCATGTAGACACTTAAATGCAGCAAGACCAACGGTCACTAATAGGTATCCAACCAAGCTGTTTGAATAGGTCAGTTGAACGCTCGTCACGTATTTTTCCCGAAGAATAATACGAGCGCCGGCCTCTTCTGGAGCCTGATTAATCGGTCCAGACTAGTTTGGTCAGCATTGGACCAAATTACATTGCAATTCTCAAAAAGTGGTTGAATAAGAGTGCCATATAACTGTGTGTCGTGTGTCAACTTCAAGATATTTCCTTATCCGTGCCAATAGGCCTAACCTACTACTAATTTTCTTAGCCATACAATCTATATGATCGTGCCAGTTTAGGGATGGTTCTAGTATAATACCCAGATACTTCATATCTGAATCGGTAAATTAGATATCGTTAAAGGTATAGTAACGATCTAGGCATAGTAGTTTTGGACAAGCGTTTGTTTGTCCCAAAAAGCATAAACTTATAAGTATATATAAGGGCATTCATTTATTTAACTCGGATTGTAAAGCAGACACTATTAACTGATTATCCTTATGTGCAAAAAATAAATAATAAGGGTGGCTCCATTAACAGTAACTACTTGAGATCTATTTAAAAGATATTCCCTAAACTCGCTTAACGTCTTGCCCAAGGATGTGGTGGTAGAAATTGATTAGGGCGGGCTGTTGTATCGATAAAATCCCTCTTCTCTTCACGAATAGCATAACAGGTTCTTTTACGTTCCCCATTTCTGAAGAGAAAGTGTTGGGGGACAAGACCAACAGCTTTTACGTCCCTACCTAAGGACGCGGTCGGAGTCGGATTCGAACCCACCCCCTCCCGCATTCATGGCTTGCACTCTACGACCTGAGCTATTCGGTCGTGCGGTAAAGGTCTATATTCAATCCGCTATTCCTTAGAGCCGTATGCATCAGTCGCATCAAAGATGTAAACAGGATGTCAAGAAATATCATCAAATACTTACCCACGGTGGTTATCGCTGCGAACGTGAACCCGCATCCGTTAAGGAACGTCCAGTCCTGTTTACCCATCAGATATTTGGCATATGTTACGTCCTTTACGAAATCGTCAAAGTCCGTCGTATTTGTCATGTTATATTTCTTTTCCATTTTCTTTCTTAGCTTGGATAATACTCTGAAGGCAAGGATAATACTATCACGATTATGAACAAATGTCGCGCATATTGTGAGTCGGGGTAGCACAAGTGGTACATGCATGCGTATAAGCACCTCTCACCGCGGGTTCCATTTCCGAATTCGGTATACTACAGGTGTCAGTGAAGAAAAAGTACCAGTTAAATTCTTAGCATGGCCTACGTACAACTCTGCTGAAAAAGACTGCCTATTCACTGAAGACATTTTTTATGCAGTCTCAGGAATATTTATACTTTTGACGTAAGCACTGGAAGCACTACTGATCTGCTGTGGAAAAAATAGTTTTATATACTCCCGAGAAATTCTACTCATATCTTCAAACAGCTGCTTTATGAAATTAGTTAACTAATACTGACTGAAGCTAACACTGAAGAAAAGACGTTTGCTAAGTACAAAAATAGTCCAGAAAGATAATCCTAAGTCAAATGTCAAAACTGATATCCTTGGACTCTGCAAGGTCTCTCTGCTATGGAAATGGGGCTATCCGACAAAGAAAGGTGTTTTTTTTTCATTTGTGAGCTTTAAACGTAGTAAATTTCCCTACGATTAAATTAAGAGTTTCTTCCTTTAAGGTCTATTCTGTGCAACCTGTGATATTATTTGCCTTTTACAGCTCGGTCATTTCAAGGAATTCCTATATTTATTCATAAACTGGCCCCTTTTGTGCAAGCGAAATTTGCGATTTTGTTTGCTAGCAAAAGTATCTATTTTCCGTTCAGATGTACATATAAGAGCTAATTTAGCGTACGTATGAACTCATTATAACCTTACCTGTTTCCTGTAGCTTCGTACGTTTCTTCTCTCATTTCTATGAGGCTGAATATCCACCCACCGAACACGCCATAGGCTATAAACAGCGTCATACGAATAAAGAATGTCTTTATCATAGGATTCATTTGGACCTCAGCTATCCTAGAACAGCATCGATAGAATAAATGGAGTTTCACTTTCTGAAACGAAAGAGGATTTTATGCTTTATTAATGACGTAACTGCCTAATTGGCTTCTAACATCTGCCAAGTGCAATCTTAAAACGTTGAACTTCCATGTGCCGAATTAACATTTGGCATATATATGGAAAGTTTCGTACTGCGCAAATTGTTAGCTGAATGGTGTCGGCGGCGTCCAAGTGTCTGAGGACCTGTGTGAATACGTTAAAGGGAATGGCATTATCTCCAAGAATATTAAATTTGGCACTTTTTTCGTGATCTGCAAATATTGGCAGATGTGGGGCATTTGATCACTACTTGCCATCCACATCTTCGGGAATGTAATGAAGTGTCTGGGCCTCAGGGATGAAAGGTTTGAATGTTTGGTGACGAGATCGGACTGCATGAGAGCGGTATGTCAGTCATTCATCTATGGCGGCCATCTTGGAACGTAACCGCTGTCAGAGCACAATTTCGAATAATATCAACTACTTTCATTGAAAGACACAACATATTTGAGGAAGTTGTCTCATTAATGATGCACTTGAAGGAGTATAAATCGGGTAAGGGGATTTCACCAATATTTCGGTCCGTATAAAAGTCAAATGCCCCATATCTGTCCGCCCCTACCCCCTCGGGCTTAACATTGATTGGTGCATAAACAAGTCTGTGAGTTTCCTTGAAGTCTACTGAGCGGCGACCGTCGGGCAGGGGAAAATAATTACCCCTGATACAGGCTAAAGTTTACTTATCGCGAAAGGCGACCCGACACATTAAGTACCAGACGAAACCTTTGCTGTTTCTGTTTTACTTCAAATCATGTGTATCCACTGTGGAAGTATCTTTGTCGGGTTTTGTTCTACTTATTCAACTGGTAATGTTGTTTCGGACTTCCATCTTTACACGTGTATATTAACACGCTAGTCCGACTAAATACCGACTGGATCATCTGTTAATTTTGGGACAGAGCAACATCGTTCCGAGGCACTGCTAATCGTTTACGATCCCGAATATCATACGATTTGACATCGGTTCACCCTGCCTGCTACGACACCAGGCCTGTTACCTTACGGACGGTGTGACACGATCTCCAACATTCCGAGTTTGCGCACATCCACGAGTTAAACACGTCATCACAACAAACTTTAAAGTCGAAATGATACTATAGTATGACAGGTAACACAATATGGAAATTTTTGATGGAGGACAAAAAGGCAATATTAGAAGCTGCAGGATTAGCATTTCAATTCATGCGACAAAGGCCAAAGGTGTAAAGTTGTATTGCTGGGCTGGGTTGTTCAAAGCCCGATTAGTGCTAATCCAGGGTTAATTTCCATGACAACCAATAGGTTTTGTGCAGAGTTAATCCAGGATTAACACTAATCGGGCTTTGAACAACCCGGCCCAGGTTTGCAATCCCAAAAGATTCAGATAACAAAAACGATGTTGGTTGATCTAACAAAACAAACTAGCGATGCCCGATTTAGAGGGGGGGGAGGTTGGTTATCCCTTATCCCTACTGTTTTCAGGTTTGTTATCTCTTATCCAAGTCAATATTATGCCCAATACTCCTAACGGGGCCTCACGAGCTCACAAGCAATCTTTTGTTAACGTCAAGCATGATGGCGGCGATGACGTCACGCGAATATGAACAATGCCTGTATTTGAAACGCCAACCTCAAGAATACACTATAGCTGTTATTAACACTTCTCAAACTCATTAATAATTCATGAGATAGTCATCCAATGGAGGAACTGTATTTGGTCACATGCATGGGTCTTGATACCGGGTGAAACCCTTGGGTTTGATCATGTTTCCAACCCTAGTGATCAATATTTCTTAATCATCATATTCATGAACTACTAACTAATTACATACTGATAAACTACAAGTAAGGGGCGAAGAAGTAAAGAAATAAAGAATGACATAGAAAGAAAAAGTCTGCCTCCACTGGAGTTCGAACCACGACCCTTCCGACTGCTTGTACTAACTCTTGTCCACTACTCTACTAGTACGCTAGTTGAAATCACTGCCATCAAAAAAGAATAATAAGCCATCTATTGAATAATTAGATACAACAGTCAAATGGTAAACAATACTTGCTAATGAAGTTTGAAAAGAAACGTATGTAAATTGTCGGTGTTGCATTCGCATGAGAAGCCATGTCAAACACTCATTGTTCGTCTTTCATCAGGGGATTCCAAATATTTCGAAAACAATAAAATCCTCGAGGCTACGCCTCTCGGCTTTCATTTGTTTTCTCAATATTTGGAACCCCTGATGAAAGACTCCAATTCGTGTTTGACATAGTTCATCTCAGTAACCACAGTTAGGATTATGGTCAAAGATATGTCACTGGGAAGCGGGAGAGGAGGAGGAAGCGCTCAAAACTAAAATCCAGCTGTGGACAGCCGATTCGTCCTTATTGGGACTCGTCAGCACAGCGTGCCAAGCAGAATGAGCCCATATAAGTTGCTATGAATTTTAGAGAGGAGCTAAGAGAAGAGATTGGCTATCAGCTATGCCATAAATTGCGTGTGGCATGCAGTCAAAAACCAATCTAAACCAGCCTTACATGCCACTGCTATGGCGGGCAAAAACGAAGCGATGGCCAGGCAAACCTCCTCTAATGTATACTACTCTTCCCAGTAAACTGCGACACCCCAAGTTTTTTTACGGCCCCCGTGATGTCAATATTCTGTACCACGTGATCACTGTTTTGCTTACCGCCGGTAGAGATTTTTGTGTGGCGGCGTGAGAAAAGCGACGTGTTGTTCTACATTGTAGACAAAGAATGCCTCGTTGGAGACAGTAGAATGACACATTGTAGACAAGTTTGACATTTCAAAACCGCAGAACGACTGACTATGAGATCTTAAAAATCTTAAATCTTAAAATATCTCAGATGAATTCGCAAAATATTTCCTCCAGTTCCCTTAAAAGTTAAGCCACGTTATTTGGTTCTTCAAATACGTTTAGTAATAAACTCCAGAGCTCAAAAAAGAGCGAGAAGCAAATTTTTCCCAGCGATTTATAAACTTTGAAATCAACAAGGCAGTCGAAACTCGTCTACAACTGCCGCCAACAAGAAATCTACCCGGCGGTATGTCAAATGGTCATCCATGGTACAGAATATTCACATCACGTGGTCCGTAAAAAAACTTGGGGTGTCGCAGTTTACTGGGAAGAGTAGTATACGAAATGGCAGAGCTACGAAAGCCCTATAAAAGACCGCCGCCATCTTTTTCCGTACGAGGGATTAGTTATCTGTTGTTACATTCAGAAAAAAAAGTTTGCTGAGCTAAACAAATATGACGTTAGGGCAGCAATGACATTAGTTAATGTATTCAAACCCATGCACGTTTATTCAAACTTTTAAGGATAAGGTGAATGTGTACGGCAAGACAGGATGACACTAACGACTCAGAGAGGCCGTATTCTATTCATTTGTTCTCGACTGCGAAATCAAAGAATTATTCAAGTCAAGAACATAAAAGTATATGTTTTTACTGCTACAATAACATAAACAATGCAATGAGAGTTCTATTCATTAACGAACAGCACATAAACACAATAAACAGGTGCAAAAGGTCATAATGTATTTCTAAAATTGATGCATTTCTTAGTTAACGTAACGAAAATACCCTAAGCTGCAAGGTAATGACTGGAATTACGACTATTTCAAGATATGCACGGAGAAGAAATACTGTAGTTATACAAGGTAGTCATATATTAAGAAGGTAGATACATACATGATAATGCAGATATATTTTTCCTGTTTCGACTCGATTGGTAAGGGTAATTATCTTGAATTTCTCGAACTTTACTAAAAGGCAGTTACCCCTGGTTACTGGTTTTTAACACATTTACAACCCCTCAACTCTCACTACCTCTAACATTTTGTATCCCCCTCCAGACTTTCGATCGGAAAAATGAGAATCAGTAATTACTATCTACATTATTCTTCAAGCTATCTGACAGACGGGATCTGAGTTTTTGCATATAATATATTATTTCGGGGTTGAATTTAAATTGCCAATTTATTGATGATTGCAATTCAGGTGTCAAAGTCGGTTCCTTTTACGATTTCATAATTACTCTTGGCCACTATAACAAGTCGTATTAATGTATATTATTCGCTGTTTTATTACTTTTCAATCTCGAATTTTACTGATTAAGTTTAGACAAGTATATATACCCTGAAATTTGTCTGCTGAATATTATTTTTGATATCAAGAGCTCATATTTTTTAGTAGAACGCTCCCACATTATATACTCAGGCTTCTCACACACCGTTATGAATGTGTAACGGTTTGGCTAAAATATAATATTGATGGCAAAACCCACCTGAATGTCCATATAGATAACAAAGCTTTTGTTATACAAAAGGGGGAACGGCAATTGGCATTACCACCGGCCGGTGAAGCTTACCTAGTAATAACGTCGAGGTTAAAATTAACCGTCATCAGAAGCTTTGCTAGTCAATCTATTGTTAAAATCGTCGAAGAAGCTGTTATAGTGAAAATACCAACATTTTTCACACTGAGCCGGGCCTACAATGGGAATCAACGGACAATCATCGAAAAGAGACGAAAAGGGTTCATCGGGCATCAGTCTGATAGATGGCGGAAACACAAAGTAAGTGATTAAAGTGAAAACACTTAAAACGTGCAGGTTCATTGGACACATATTGGTTATTGAAGTAACAGCAAGGCTACTTACTAGACACCTTATGTCTGATGGATTCAATAAATGTGTTGTCCACGTGTTAAGGAGCTCGATGTGGTTGTTGATGATGAACAGAAGCTATGCTGCCGATATAGCCCACAATGCATCCAGCAGGGAAAAACAGATAGGTCAGTGAGCTGACAGAGCTCAGGAGATAGCAGTCAAGATAAACATCAGTAATTCATCAGCTTCCAATAGGAGGGGGGTACGTGGCAATTGGGACTTGACCTACGGTCCGATTGATGCACACACTGTTAAAGGCTGAACGCATATTACCTTTCCAACACATCATCTTGGATCGAAAGCATGACTCGTTCCCCATCAATTCGCGATGCGCCTTATGACATACGATACAGCTAGCTAACCTACAATTAAATACCTCAAGCAAAGTCCCCACATTCCCCCTCCCCCATATTTTCCACAAGGGCACGAATCTGTTGCAAATCCCCCGCCGAGTACAAGTTCGTGGTTAAAAAATATAAGTGACAGACTGTGTACTGAGTGAAGAAATTTAGTAAACAAATGTCTTTCCATGAAACACTGTCGAAAATACTTGTAGTTAAATGTATAGATACGACCGTATCACGATATGAAAGTTAACCTTTGGTGTGAACCGTACCCAACATGGCATTTGATAGTTCTTCTCCATTATAACCGAAGTTCGATTTGTAGCATGCTTGTAAACATAAAGGGCAACGAAATGTATTTCTCAAAGCTATTAATTTCGACTGTATGGCTTACACACTTGGCTTATCCAACCATTATAACCAAGTCTAACTGACAACTGCTAAATATGAGACTGCAATAAATATGAGCGAAAATAACGTTGAATTGTCTGTGAAACGAACACACTGTGCTTAGTTACATGTAGTTCATTTCAATGACTTACTGTTGTCGTAACTTGTCTGACTTGTGATCAATCGATTTTCTTTAGCATCATTCAGAAGCAGTAGTCGAGAGTTCTATCCGGTCTCGGGGTCGAGCGAAAATCAGTTTGTCGTTCAGACACACGGTGTGTGTTGTTCTGTGTGTAGCCACGTACCGTCGTATTTCTTGCAATACTGAGCGATACTGAATGAAAGGTTGCAGTCTTTCAATTCAGTGAACTCCAATACAACCAAGCGGCGATCGATAGACGCGTTGGCCGATGGCCAGTTGTGACTAGAAATCCAGATATCGAATTTTGATTGACAGCCAGTTTGAGTTGGCTCCCGCGCGAACGTTCACAGTCGACAGAGTTGGTATAACCAATATCATTGCATTTCCACTTGCCTTTAAAGGTCAAGGTATTTACCCCCTTCCAACATAAATCGTAGCGCCTTTGTTAGCCCCTTTGAAGTTTGCCAGGTTTCCTAACCATTCCACTCGATTAACTATGCTCAGATGAACCAATGTTTAGTCAAGAACAAACATTTTACGTTATTAAAAGGTTTACGTTCTGGAGTTGCTTGTGGAAACTCGAATCAGATAACTTTAACAATAGCCCCCTTCCGCGATATGCTTTACTTGTCACGTACAAAGGTTTCAATACGAGGCTCCGTGCTAAATTAAATTAATTATTTTCACAGAGAAAGGAATAAATTTAATTTAGCACGGAGCCTCGTATTGAAACCTTTTTGCGTGACAAGTAAAGCATATCGCAGAGGTGGGCTATTGATTTCATTTAGCAGCGGGCTTGCATCCGTGGACTTCCCGGCTATCATCATCTCCTTTTTTGGAGGCCGACGCGAACTTGGTGCATGCCGGAATAATCAACACCTATCAGTCGAGCATGATAATTATGGTAACACAACGAGCACTGACTGGTGTCTATACAGAAGAAGGGTCGTTCCCTATCCCCAGCCTCCATTAACATAAAACAGCAATGCCGTAGAACAGACGAAGTTCAGGCTTCACGTGGTGAGAAATGTTTCTAAATAAACCACTTGTGACGTTGACACTGATCATTGTCCGCGGATATTATCTATTCCGAGAAGCGAATGTTGTCTTTGTAATCCTTCAAATATTTCTTTTACTGGAACCCTTGAGCACGCTACGCTCACATGGACAACTGCCGTCTGGAGGCCGTACGATTATCGGGTCACGTGACACGAATTATCCAATCAAGCAGGATGTTGGCTGTAGAAACGATAGATTTCCCACGCGTAGCCTCGCCTGAGTAGTTACAGAACGAGTTCACGGGTGATTGTCGACCTTTCTAAAACAGCGTATTTGTTTGCCATCCAGAAATAAAGCCTGTTCCATGGGATTACGAGCGCAAGTCATTGGTTATTGAAGAGATATATCAGCACGTGACTGTTTCCTGCAAAATGTCTTTGGTGGTCGTGCTTGCATGCGAACGTAATGTGCCGATCAAAACACCCTTTCAGCTTGCCTGTTTGTTACCCCATATGTAAATGAGAGTTAACAAGATATGTGAAGCAAATAATATGCTTTCATTTGTTTTTGACAATTGTTTTCAACAAATATCCTCGAAGCACAGGTAAAATACTAGGCAGCAATTAAATATCCCTACTACATTCCTTTTACTCGTAACAACTTCGAAAATTAAATATTCAAATGTTTGTCGCGGCTAGTTATCTACGAACTAGGATTCACAATAAAGTGGTGGTGTTATATGGGTCCATAGCTGCTAACGTTTTTGGTTTTGACGTAGCTATTATAAACAGTTTGAGATTTAAATAGCATAGTTAAGGATAAGAGAGTCATTATATCATTTTAAGGCGCTTCTTAAGACCCACCTTTTCAATTCTTATAGAACAGTTTAATTTCGTGTATGAACATGATATATATATATATATATCTTCTTAAGACCCACCTTTTTAACTCTTATAGAATAGTTTAATTTCGTGTATGTACATTATATATATATATATAATATATATTTGACATTGTAAATTTGACATGTATATTATTTATTTAGTTATACCACATTCAAACTTGTAATATAAACGCATTGAGGCATGCATAATGCGTATAAGAACTGTTATTATTATTATTATTATTATTATTATTATAGAAAATAATTTTTAAGAATGAAAGAAATGTAAATTGTGCAACAACGTAAGACATTCAGCGATGCGAAACCAAGAATTATCGAACGTACCTTTGATGAAAGCATTCACTAAAACAATTATACAATAATTCAATTTTCGGCGAAACAGTTTCAAAAATAGCGTTCAATTCTTGCTTCGCAGATGAAATTTGGCATGATGGTTCCGTCCGGGTTATTTTCTGCTAATGTAAACATTAATTTATAAAATCAGGGAAAATATTTGACCAAACTGTAAATAGAGTGCATTTACTTTAATGAAGCTTCCAGCCTGTTGCGAGTAAAAGTGTTGTATTCTAGATATATTCTTGAACTTTAAATCAACTACACAAGTCTTCGCTAAATATAATGATTTCGAAACGCGCGCGGAATCGGCTGTTGTATTTTAATAAACTTTTTCCTACCCATAATGCAGCCGATATAGTTATATGGTTGAGATTATATATATATAAGCACGTAGAAACAAAAATAGCCTTAGACAAGAAAGCTCCTCAGTTTCGTGTTAACATGCTTCATCTTGTGTGCTTGTTCACTTTAAGAGGTAATAACGCGCTTTCCAGTGTTTTACTTAAAGAGCAAATGACAGTCTCTCACTTTTCTGGCCTTTCGATCCCATAATACCTTTGTCTGAGATATATCCCATAATTTCTTGATTTGAGAGCTAGATGTTAGGGTTAGGTTAGAAAAAAACACATTTTCGGGTATGTCTAATCAAAATACGTCAAAATTGGCATGCTAGTCTTAAAGTACTGGAAGAGAACGATGTTTTGACGTGTAGTACATTGAAATCCATTACGAGCTTGAGAAATGGCGCCACTTTGAAGTTTAGGTTACACAAGTAATTTTGAGAGGTTAGGGTTAGGTTAGAAAAAAAAACATTTTCGAGTATTTCTAATCAAAATACGTCAAAACTGGCACGCTAGTCTTAAAGTACTGGAAGAAAACGTTGTTTTGACGTGTAGTACATCGAATCCATTAAAAGCTTGAGAAATGCCGCCACTTTAGGTCACACAAGATGAAGACGTTTACACAAAAAAAGCCTTAGACCAGAAGGCTCCTCAGTTTCGTGTTACGTTAACATGCTTCATATCCATATATTCTGATTTTTTAATGTTAAAATACTATACTTGTGTTTTTGTGTGTGCGTGACCACATCCAATTTCTAATTACTCTATTCGCAGGACAGCGGAGCGAAATTTCAAGTTGGGGGGGGGGGGGGGGGGGGAGGCTAAAAACTGTCATTGAGCCGGTATAACCAAACTATAGTCTTAAACTGAGTGAGAAGTAACTAGGCAAAATATTTTTGATACCTCTATAGTTATTCTAGGGGGGGGGGGGGGGGGGGGCGGAGGCTAAAAACTGTCATTGAGCCGGTATAACCAAACTATAGTCTTAAACTGAGTGAGAAGTAACTAGGCAAAATATTTTTGATACCTCTATAGTTATTCTAGGTAGTTAATACCCCAAATCTGTTTAATTGTTTTTTAAGTCATCTTTTTTAAATGGCGTAAAAAAATGTTGTTGCTGCCGGCGATCGCGAACCTTCCATTATTACTGTTTCATCCGCAATGAGTGGGGAATTATTAAGATGATTATATGTCGCCAAATACAGGTTGGATCTAAAGAAACCTCAGGTGATCGCACTTTTTGTTTGATTTTCGGTCGACCGAGAGACAGTCGTAAAGGTTTATGTTTTCCCGGGTGTTTTCATTTTATTAAAATACAATATCCAAACATATGTATTCAATTGTATTTAATACGCCTTGACGCGTTCTGTTTGAGACGATCGTGCCTCTTATGAAGTGCTTAAAGATTGGCCCGGGTTGGGTTGGTACATTTAACCAGTGGGTGAGCCTTGAAACAACATTTTTGGCCCAGGGGTGGGGAATTTGATCATAAAAAAATCCAAAAATAAAAATGTCATGCTAGGAGGTTGCTCGGGAAGTGGGTGCCAATGTTTCGAATTGACTGCCACATATTGAGCTGCATTTGTGGGAACAGTTTCGATATATTTTTAACACGTTACTTTATAATTACTATATATATATTATATATTACACATATACTGATATGATATCTACAGGTATCTATGATTACAGTTTTGGAGCTTAGTGAATTTAATCTACAGCAAAATTAAGTCACCTGAAGCAATCTACTTGTTTCAGTTTTATAGTTCCATAGCTTATACGGTTCTACCTAAAAATCGGAACCCAGCAAAACAAAATACAGCATATTGAATTAACAATAGCTCCTGTTGTTATATGCCTCGTTCTGCAAAGAGTTCCGACAGAGATGCGGGGTATTCTGTAGTTGTTTCAAACTGTTATGCCATATTAAATCGTACAGTTCACCTGCCACTGTCAGTGAAATGAAATTGATCCACTGACATGCAATCATCTCGGTTGTCATAATAGCGCTTCAAGCAAACTTCCTAGGGCCGACTTTTTAAACGAATTCTAACTTCTAAACGCCGTCTATCTCATCTTTGTGAACACATTAATACAATATATATACGGCGTTTAAGACTGTTTACAGATCGGCCCTATAGGTTTTCATCATTTTCCGTCTGCTGACGAATTTCTCCAAAGAATACATGAAAAATATACAACTGCATAAGCTCATGGGGCCATTATATTTGGTCCGTTAAACCCGATTAAGCTATTCCAGAATTAAGGGTAATCGAATCTTTAGTTCGATTTGTTTACTCGTGAGCTGAAGGAGAAATGACTATTATAAGTATACTTTTCTGCCTGTGTTCCTAGATTGAAAACAAGAGAAACGTTACGTTTTACAAAGAGGAACAAAATCATCGGTTAAGACTTAATTTCAGTATTAGCAGTACTCGGGCTTCGAGCAGAACTTGACCGCTTACTACACCACGCCGCTATATACTACTGAAGATCAGTGACTGCACAGTTATGTCATCTGACTTGCAAAGTACACATCAACAAGGCAAAATGCAAATAACAGCTGTCGCCGACTTACTTATATGCAGAAAACTGTACAAGTTTATCTTCTGAAGTTTCTTGCAGTACTATATATATCTTGTAGTTGTATTCCGTAGATCCAAGTACCGACCAACTGCTCTCCCTGTAATCAGAAACACTTCATTATCAAAATAAACCGAATGAGTGAGCAACATGTAAAGTTTCATATAATTGCTTTGTTTTATTTCAGTTAACCGACGCGTTATTCCATTGTTTTCAGACCTGACTAGTCTAAATTAATTTACAATTCTGAATGAGCTAAAATTAAATGCCATCCCTATATGTGTATATGTTTGTTTTTTTGACCACACCATGAAACTGCCTTTGGTCTAAATAATTGCTAGCATTATAGTATTATTTGAACAGCCCTCTCTTCTCCTCCTCCCGCTCTCCCTCCTTTTTGCCACTGCGCGAACTATGCTACCCTGCGAACAGAGCCTTCTTCAACATGAAATAAGAAGAAAAGAAGGCTCTACCATACGTTCAAAGGTTTAAAGGTTCGTTTATTTCACACAAAAACACACAAAAGGAGATATACATGCATAAAGAAAAGTTTGTGAAGGATACAAGAGATACAACCCAGAGGGGTTAATTACAAACTCTTGCACCCTATTTGTTATTTATGATTAATCTAAGATGGCTGGATAGGCACACAATTACTGTATTTATAATTAGATAATTTTAAAGTTAAAATACGATACTGAATTAGCTTTGTACACAAATATGAATCACAGTGTGGAGGTTAGATGCTTTTTGAAGTGTTTCTTAAAATGTTTGTTTGAAGAACTGTTTTTAATCTCTATTGGAATGTCGTTCCAGATTTTGACGGCTGCATATTTAACGCTGAATTTGCCATAGTTTAGATTTTGTCGTGGCAAAAAAAGGTTCTTATTTGATTTAGAGCGAGTGTTATAATTATGAATAAGGGACACGTCGTTGAAATAACTCGAAAATATATCTGGAAGTTGATTGATATAATGCCTATGCGGCACTAAATCACCGAGTTGGAAGTCCACTATTTGAAAGTGGTTTTGAAATCGGAAAAAGTAATGACTCGAAGCGCTCGCTTTTGTAAAATGTGAATAGGTTTAAGCTTGGATTTATAATTACTGCTCCATATTAATGTACCATATGATATATATGAATATATATGGTTGTAGTAAATATTTTTAAGAATATCCAAGCTAAGATAATGCCTGACTCTACATAAGATCTAGACTCCAATTGTTTTTGCAATTGTTCGTGATATAGAGTCTATTTGGGAATTCCAGGTAATATGTTCATCCAAGATTAAACCTAGAAATTTAGTTTGTACTGCTCTGTTAATAGGCTGACCTGCTAATCTAAATATTAGGTCCGACTCGTTAACCACGGTATTATTAAGTTTTTGTTTGGAACCAAATAAAATAAACTTAGTCTTTGATAAATTGACGGTGAGCTTATTGAGAATGAGCCATAATCTTGGAGAGAATCGAGATCCTTATTTAAGACTGATGCAAGAGTTCTTAAACATTTATGATTAAAAAATAAATTCATGTCGTCGGCATATAATACTAAATGGATGAATTTCGTACAAAACTGAACATCATTGATGAAAATAAGAAACAAAATTGGTCCAAGGATAGATCTGGGGGACGCCACAGGTTATTGGAAGAAGATCGGATTTAACTCCATCAATACAAACATATTGTTTTCTATTTTCCAAGGCTTCGAAACTATCTGTTTGTCTCATTGTTAATGCCATAATAGGAAAGTTTATCTAATAAAATATCGTGGTTAACACAGTCAAAAGCCTTTGATAAATCTAAATAGATACCTATTGAAAGATTCCCATTATCAATCGAGTCTATAATTCTATTTACGAAATCGAGGATTGCCAAATGTGTATTTCTTTGTTTTCTAAATCCAAAGTGATAATCGAACAACAGATGGTTCTGTTCTAGGTGGTGTGTCAACATTTCACAAATAATTTTTTCAAGTATTTTTGACATCGTTGGAAGGAGTGATATGGGTCTGAAATTTGACACCAAAAACTTATCACCATCTTTAAACAAAGGAATAACTTTGGCAATTTTCATGAGGTCTGGAAAAGTACTAGTCTGGATAGATGTATTAAATATAAAACTAAGTGGTTGAAAGATAGACCCAGCAATTTTCTTTAAATATGTTATTGAGATGTCATTATGACCTATTGCCTTAGTACAATCGAGACCATATAAATGATCTAAAACTTTGTAGGGTGAAATAGGCTGAAAAATTAGCTCATTAGAGGAGAAGATTTTCATCCACTCTTTAAAACATGTTTTACTTGATGGAAGTTTTTTGCTAATGTTGGTCCTATGCTGGTAAAAAAACTTATTAAAAATGTTTACTATATCTATCTTTTTATCATAGCTCTTACCATTGTTAATAATACTTCAAATATTTTGGGGCTGTCTTTTTTCTATTCAAAATTTCGCTGATAATTCCCCAAGTAGCTCTCAAGTTTCCACGAGCTCTGTTTAACATTGTCCTATAATAATCTTTTTTAGTAAATCTAATTAAATGATTCAACTTATTACGATATTCACGGAATTTATTCGTGTTTTTACATGTCGGGTTCTTACGTTTCACCCTACAAAGTTTGTTTTTTCTTTTGATAGATCTAAGGATACCGGGAGTCATCCATGGGTTTTCCTTAGTTCTAGAATGAATTCTCACATGTTTAATAGGAAAGTGTTTGTCGTACAATTTGGTAATTGTATTAATTAGATACGTATATTGTGCATTTGGGTCGTTACTGCTATAAACGTGTGACCAGTCGATAATGGATATGTCACGACTAAACTTTTCTTCACCTTCTATGGAAAATACCCGCTTAGTAATGTTGGTTTTATTGTGGTTCTTGTTTTTAGTACCATGTTTTATGATAAACACTGGGAGGTGGTCCGAAATGTCTGTATATAATATGCCAGGATGAATATTGTCAGCTAAATCAAAGGCATTTGTATAAATGTTGTCAATTAGTGTTGCTGACTCAGAGGTTATTCTTGTTGGTTTTACTATGGTCGAAAAGAGAGAATAGGACAATGTTCTATTAAAAAAGAGTTAGTTTCACTGTGATTTTCACTCTTTAGGAGATCAATGTTGAAATCTCCAGCTAGGTAACAATGTTTACTAGTTTTAACTATTTTGTCAAAACGTTCTGAGAAAAGTTTTGAGTAGTCTTCGATATTCGTTTTTGGGGGTTTATATGAAACGCCTACTAAGCTACTAATATTTTTTTTGGAATTTCTACGAAGAGAAATTGAGTCTCGTTACTGTTATAGACTAAGTCGTCACGCACTCTAAAATCATAATCAGTGCTGATGTACAAGGCAATTCCACTTCCACCGTCCTCGTTAGGTCTGTTTATAAAAACAGGATCGTGATAACCATCAGTGCTAATGAGCTCTGATCGTCGTTTTGATTGAGCCATGTCTCCGTCAAGGCGATTACATCAAAGTGAAAGTTTAACGAAGTAATATAACAACCGAGATCATTAAAATGTGTACGTAAACTTCTTATATTAAAATCAATAAGCGAGAATTGTACAGGTTTCTCAATAAGATTTCTGAAACTATCTTCTACGTAGTATTGACATTTGTTTATCATTTTATCAACTTTGGTAAAAAACATGTTCGTCCGGATCGCAAAAATTGTCAATAAAATTTGCTTTAGACTTAGAAAAACTATAATCTTTGAACGGGTGAGTGTTAAGGTTATCGGGGTTCCAGTAACAGCTAGAACCATGCTGCAATTCAAATAAGGCCGAGTGGAATTCATTTTCTTCTAAAAACATAAAAGGCAAAGCATTGCCTAAGCATTCGTAACATAAATAACTGATTGATAGGCGATGTAGTTCATCAGCACTGATTGTTCTATGTTTAGAATGGGTTACGCACTTAAGGTGTGCACTACGAGAGCAACTCGAACAGTGAACGGTTTTAGAATTTAAATGCAGTCGTTTGCTGAAACATGTGCATACTGATATACTTTTGATCTTTTTGATTCAGGATTCCTACGGTGACGTCATACTCCTACCAACCATAATGCCTAACCCCTATTATTACCCTAACCCAGGGTTTAGGGTAATTAAATACCAGGTTTAGGATTTTCCCGGCTAACTGATTACTACCGATAGGATAGCCTTTATTAATTCTAAGCATTGTGACACAATTCTAGAACATTCTTGTCATGAATATAGTTCGTTACGAAACAAAACAAAATATTTGAACGGTTCATTATGCAAAATATGACGTTTCAAGAGTTTTATCTAAACCAATACATTGTATGAATCAGTGCTCCTCGCCGGACCGGGTATTTAACTATAATATTTTAGTCTTTGTAAACAAAAGAAAGAAAGACTAGAATTAGAGCGTTGGCTGAGATGCCAGAAAAAAGGTACTGATTAAGTGGTCGCGGGTATAGATGGTTTGCACTCAATCCCCAGAGATTCAAATGACAAAGGGCATGGCGGCCATGTTGGTGTACAGAACAAAAGAAGCTAACGAAGAATCTATTGTTAACATGGCGGCTATGACGTCACGTGCAAAGGGTCCATTGCGACAGTCAGATTCGCACTTTTCAGCGGGAAATGTTTGGCCGATCTTTGAGACATTTTGGACCATGTATATATTTCCTGATATTGATAAAAAGTGAACACCAAACAGAATTCCAAGATACATAATATTACGTCTTATTTTCACGTAAAATGTGAAAAATTTAAAAACGAGGAAATATATCTGTTTAAGATTGTTGTTTTAGATTAACTAACCCATGAACCTTGTTGGTAATGAGTTTCAATAAAATCGATGGAATGGAAACTCCTATAGCGTGTTGGTTTTGTGAAGGGAGGAAAACCGGAGAAAAACCTTTGGAGCAAGGACGAGATACCAACAAACTCAAGTCACTTATGGCGCCGGGGCCGCATATCGAACCTGAGTGGGTCACAGAAGTGAGAGGCAAAGCGCTTAACAACTGCGCCACCCCGGCTTTCAAAACCCGCCGAGGAAATGTACGAGTTTACGCGTAATTAGACCGCAAAGGCCAGGAGTGATTTTGAAGGTTTTAACCAGTTAAATTTCCGACGTCAGCGCGCAAAAACGTATTCATGAAACGAAATGAAATAATTGCACATGGTGCCACAACATACATTGTATGTCGTCCTACAACATATTCGTGAACGAGGCCAAAGTTTTCGTTTGGATTTTTAAACATTTACATCAATAGGACACTTGCATGATGGCGTCATTTGACTACAACTACCAGAATCTTTTTGAATTCTTTTTCTTATTCAGATTTTAAACTAAGAATACCAAGACAAAGGTCCAATTAGAGGAACAAAAGAAACCGCGCACAGAATTCTGGTAGTCGTAGTCAAATGACGTCATCGTGCATCTATTCAAAATTGGCGCTCTTCACCAAATATTCACAATTAACCTTACGGCATCCTTCATGTAGTGATATACTCCGTCCTGCTTCTTCGATTTAACAAATTGAAGTTAGTTTTTTATGTGTCTGTCCTAATATTGATAATGAAGACGCCTGGTGGATCCACAGCTATTTTGACCATGTTATGACGAAAATCATTGTCAATATTAGGACAGGCACATAAAAAACTAACTTCAATTTGTTTTTTACAACAACAACAAACTAAATAGTCAATTTTACAACAACGAAACACTTTTAGCTTCAAACGAGTGTGTACAATCTGCCTTTCGAGTCGAAAAGTCTAAAACATAAACACGTCGTTATGCTTTCCCGAATTCTATAAAAAAATACCTAAGCTACTCTGAACTGCTTGTTTCTAAATATTCTGAAAAGAGATTTTAATCACGAACTAGAAGATAATGTATTTAATTCAAGACCATTTCTCAGTTCTAGTTCTAAAAGATCGGTCGAACTTGTCACAATGTCGATCACAAATTAGCCGAAAATGCTTTGTTCGACTCGAAGGAAAGCTCAAATTTTGACACATGAAAGTTTGACTCACCGATTAACTTTTCCCAGTGATGAAATGCTTTTAAAATCCTCATTTTCTTGCTTTTTGGAACAGATGTATACACAACCTGGATTCACAAATCTTTGCAAATCCCGCTTCGAGACGAAAGCCGGCCGCGCGTCTGTCAAAATATTGCATATGAAAATTAGCCAATCAGATTGCGAGAAAATTGGCGATTGTTGTAAAATTTCTTGTAGTTAACACAGTAGTTTCCCATGGTGTTAAAATATAGATTACCAGGTAGAATTGACTTTTTACAAGAAATTCCCAAACATATATTTTGCGTTAACATTTATATCTCTTTTGAGCTGTAGAAGTTTTCATTCCATCGATTTTATTAAAACTCGTTACCAACAAAGTTTATGGGTTAGAACAAGGGGTCGAAAGAAGCACTTATATCTCCAAAGATGTTATGTATCTAGGAATTCTTTTTCGTGTTTTCTATTCTTCAATATCAGGAAATACATGGTCCAAAAAATATCAAATATCGGCCAAAATCGTCCATCTGAAATTAAAGTGCGAATCTTTACGATGCAAATTCGGCGGTCACAATACCTGCGAGCCACCTTAAAGCGTATTTGAATCATTAAAATCGATTCTACATCAACTAAATTTTATATAGTAGATAGTTACTAACCCACTCTCTGATTGGTCAAAAACCATGCGCTTATGACACATCGAAAGTATGAACAAACCAATCAGAGCGCGCGTTACTTGGGACATGACGTCATTTCCTCCGGATTCCCATGCTTTATACAAAATTGAAAATCAAAATGGCGGAGTGACAGTTTGGCGGTTTATTTTGAAGCTGAAACTGAAAGAGAACTAAAACAACATTTTCGAAAAGGATAACCTAGACAACTTTTGCCGCAAATTTAATCCAAAAGATAAGGCATTCAAGGAATAGTGGACTTAAAATGGCCTTCGGTGGGTTTATACAAGGCACACTGACACATGATGATGGCGAACCCCAGGATGAAGATTCTGTTAGCTTTCAGTAAAGGAACTCTTATATTGGACACCAAACTGAATGGAAATATCTAGTTATTGGGACCTTCCTTCCAGTGAAATGAGTCCAAGGTAAGAGAGGAAAGCTCGCTTTTGACATTTTGTTTTGGTTTCTGTTTTTGTGTGTGAAAAAGCGCCGTTTGGCATTTGCTTGCAAACTGAATTGAATGCTAACAACTGGCTTAATTTTCATGACTTCGTTTTTCGGAACACAAAGTCAAACTGTCGGTCTTGCGACGAAAACACTCCTGAAGCTTTACAACATTCAAAACGTTACAGAAATCACTCGCCGCTTTCGTGTTCTACAGCTCCAGTCGTGTTTTTGTCAGAGTACAGACCACAAGAAACCCTGTTCTATTTGTTAATATAAGAATAGTAAAATATTTCTTAATTTTAGTGTTGCGTCTATGAGTTATAATGGTTTGTATTTCGAATATGCTAATGACGCGACGTTAAAATGAAACATTCTTCGGATTTAGACAAAATATTTGGTAAAATCACTTATATAAGCTTCAGATATACATGTAACATAGATGTTTATAAAAGGTCATTTACCTCTACCAGCAAGTTTTTGTATAAAAAGTAATCCCTGTTTGGCGTCATATTCGAAATATAAACTTTTTTTAACTCATAGCTGTAGGCGCAACACCCAAATCAAAAATAATAATTCTAGTCAACTATTAACTTGATGTGGATAGATTTTAATGATAACAACTTTGGGCTCATATGGGCTTTAACTTAAACTCATATCAAACAACGAGTGTCGATTTAGAGGTCTGGGACCTAGAAACCGCCATTTTGAATGTCCTGGCAGCTCTTCCAAATATGGAATATGTATTTTTCCTAATATGGAAGAGGCCGCGGGAATTTCAAAACGACACTTTTGCTTGCTATTTTATTGATATGAATCTGGCACACCAAAAATAGTGTGTAGTAAATTGTATATAAGATTATTGGATTAATAATAAATAATAATAATAAAAAAAAAATCAGCATTAAGTGTCCGTGGAAATATAGCGGACTAAAAACTCGACTAATTGGGGACACTATTCTATCTAAGAAAATAATAATAAATAAATAAATACGTTAAGAATATGTTTATCTACAATTAAAATCTTTAAAACTTATTAAAAATATGTACGTCTACAGTTAAAATCTAGTTGCAACATAAAAAAAACAGTTATTACATTTTTCCATTAAAAGGTCAGCAAGGTCAGACAAAATTAGACAAATAAACATGAAAAAAACATACATACAACCTACAGGTCAGTAAGCAGAAGTCCATATTTATAAAATAGATTGGATAGTACGCGCGCTCTGATTGGCTGTTATCCGTGTTTGCAATAGTGAAAATCACACGTACGAACTGAATGGAACAATGCGATTATTGTTTGATATTAATCAAATTATTCTGTTTTCATTCGAGCTCAGAAGATAAGATCCCGTTATCGCAATATAATATATTTAGTTAAGGGAGGTGCTTCCTAGTTTTTTTTTTTATAAACGTACAATTGTCCCAAGAGCAGAAGCTCATCTGGGAGGCTCTCGTACAACTATTACGTACATTTCAACAGAGGAAGTAGCGAGCGAAACAGAAATAACAGGAACTATAGATAACATTACATACTAACTGAAAAGCGAGATGTAGCGGAAATATAATCTTGAACAGCAAGGAATAATTTACAATTTGAATTAAAGTCAACGTTGGTACATCCACTAAGTAAAAACATTAGCTTGTCAGATTCGTTAGAGTTAGACCAGAAATTCATTAGGCACTCTGTAGCCGAGGTAAGTAAACGAGAGCGATGGGCGTCGAAACGGGGACAATGTAACAGGTAATGTTTGATAGTTTCCCGCTGGTATCTACAATGCTTCCTAGTTATACTGTCGAGTTCAACGGTCTAATTTTAGTTATGCTTTCAGAACTGTCGTCTTTATCAGCTTCGTTCATCCAACTTGAATGAATGATTGCCATTCATGGTTGCCTCGACAACGTTATCAGAAGTTCCGCTCCTATAAACAGCATGTTTTTCTCTGTTGCAGTGTTGACATATTTCAGCAGATGGAACAGTCAAATCTCTACTCTCATGTCCACAGCATTTACAAAACGTTAACATTTCTAGTTTTGGTCGAAGAACATCAATAACATTAACGACGGAGTTCAAGCAACTTGAAGCCATAGAAAGAAGAAGTAGAACTGGAATGAATGTAGCGGCAGCCAGTAGGATTGCGTAGAGATCACCCCATTCGCTTTGCGGAAGATCTTCTACTTGGGACACGAAGGGTATGTAGTCACCGAATCCTATCGTCGATAGGGTCACTGCCCAAGCATACATCCCTTCAATAACAGTCCAGTTATCTACAAAAGTTTGGATGTAGCCCATGACTACAATGGCGAGAAACGAAGCAACCAGTGACACAATCAGTGTCTTAATACCGAGGTTTTGCGGATCATGGTTGCTAAAAATTCGCTTTTCTATGGACACTATTGCTGCTGTGTAACCTTTGCAGAGTAATTCTCCTGAAGTCTTGAGAGCGAGCATGGTGATGGGAAGCCCAATCACACAGTATATGATGAAGATACCTTGTGATTCAGGTTTCTGAGGAGTTATATTCCCATAGCCTATAATAAGGTAAAGGTATTGATTGTTATATTTAATAGCGGGCTATTATAGATAGCACTGATACATATATCAAAAGCCTACTATTTTTCTCAAACTTCAGTGATATACGTACATATGCACTGATATAGGCACTAATAGATCATCTTCATTTACTGGTCATAAGCAATTATTGGACGAGGCTGCGCAAAATATGATGAATTGTCTGTGACGAGCTACCAGATATTTGCCGATGCCGAAGGCAGAGGCAAATAACTGGTAGCGAGACACAGACAATTCATCGTATCAGTTTGCGATAGTCGGAGTTCCAATAATTGTTTTATTACTCAGTGTTTTTGTTACCTTTGGCATCCAAAATGCTCGCAATTTCCTCCTCTGAAAACTCTGAAAACCGGCCATGTTGGATTTGTTGTTGAACAGTACTGCGCATGCTCACAACAATAGCTGCAGGCAAACGCTTATTTGCGCGCAGTTATTTGCAGGTGAATCAACCAATCAGAATTCGGGATACCGAGGAATTGAATAATAATATCTCATATTTTTAACACGATATTCCTATTATACCTCCTGTTACAAGGTTTCCAATAAAAATTGCCTTACCAAGGCCTACAAGTTTCCCCCCTCCCCTCCCCCTCCCTCTTCCCCTTCCCTTGGCTACCCCCTGGAGACACAGTGTACTTACCTATCGTAGTTAGAGATACCAATACAAATGTGATCGATCTTGTAAACGTCCAGTCAAGTTTTAGAATCAACAGTAAAGCCTTTTGAGAGTTATTCAAAAATATGTTAAAGTCTTCTCCGGTTACGTTGTATCTGTCCTCGAATTCTTGTCTCAGCTCTGTTATCATTCTTTTCGAGGCGTCCAAGTTAGTTTCTGGATTTTTCTCAAGCTCGTAGAACATCCAGGCGCCCAAGTTTCCGTATACAAATAAGATGATGCTGCGAATGATCCATTTCTTGACTAGAATGCCCATGTTTGGCCCTGAAATATTTTAGAGTAACTTAATCACAATTAATCGAGTCAGTTCGCCAGTTTACTAAGAGAAACAATATATTTCTAGTTTCTATAAAAAAAACTAGCGTAGGTCTCAGTGCTTCGGCGGGGAAGATAAACACTGGTATAGCCACAGGCTAACCATCCTCCCATTTTGTGTATTTGTCACTGATGTTTTAATAATCCATCATTTCTTATCAAACTGTGAAATAAAATACCCTTTGACTTGATTCTGCTGTATATATGTGTTGATTTAGCGCGTGCTCATAATACAGCTCGGGTTTCCTGTGGCTCAGGATTGTTTACATATAGCTCGGGCTTCCTGTGGTTCATCTCGCCAACTACATAAAAATACACAAGGCAGGCAACTAAACTCATCGCCGACAAGCGAGACGCGCGAGAATTTTGCGGAAAAACGAAAACTTCCAGGTTCCTGCTCCCTCTCTAACATTCAAAATATTTAAGAACAGTAAATGAGCTACGTTTTTGGTGGTAATTCACGGCGATATCGAGTGTTACACACTCGTAAAAGCTTCCTAGAAACCGCCAAACTGATCCAGATTTTCGGCCATTTTTTTTCTCCCTATGATCGGGACAGATATGAGCCATCATAAGGATTTATAACGGTCATCGCATTCAAATTTTTTTAATCAAACTGTCGAATGATCTCCCGTCTAGAGTCCCCTGCGGAAGAAAAATATCTTGAAGATTAAGACTCGCGGGAAGTTTGTTTACAAAAATATATGTCGCACGACCGCTAAACTCTCGTACTATGATTTCAGACCAAATTTTACTCCACTCTACTAGTACCATCAGTAAATTCAGCACAAGTACAGTTTATCACATCATAAAAAATATTTAACTAGAAAATTACCGTGTTTGTAGTGAGCTTCTCGTTCCAAGAGTGCCAGGATCTTGACTTTGAAATTTCTAGTCGAGAGTGTGAAGAAGAAGTTCCACTTTCTTCCGATTTGAACTCCGAAAGACCGAAGTCGATTTTGTCGAAGGCAAAAACATTATATTGTACAGCGTTATAAAGTGTTTCAGGGGCTCAGAAGTCTCAGCTGGTCTCTTGCATCTTTACAAGCCTTAGGATTCCCTTTTTGCTTGTATTTTTACGGTTCAAGTAGCTGATTTATACTTTAAGTAGTAGTCTAACGGATTGCTTCCAAATATATGAGTATTTGAACACTTTTTGCACGGGTTTTCTAGCTAACCCTCACTCAGTTTTCTCCAATTCACTGCTCACTTTGGATTTTTTTTTGTTCAGTTCAAACGTTTACTCAGTTCGCACAAAAGGCGCGAAAAAACTTTTGCACGCGTGCGCTACAAATTCCCGCCCTCGGCAAATTTATGCATGAGAGCTGGTTTGCATTTTGCATCCGAGATCTCTCATGTCCTCCTGAATCTCGCCTGAGAATGTTTTGTCTCGGACGAACTTCTGGGCCGCTTTCTACACTTAATGGCGCTGTGCAATGTTTAGCAGGATTTGTTTCTTTGCCTTCGACAAACGACGCGAGGAAATGTTGGACATTTGCTGGAACTGTTAGTGTTAGACAAGGTTTAAAGTGATATGGACGGACTAACTCTTTGACTTTGGCTTTGGACTTCGCTTCGGTTTGCGAATTCGCTTCAAGTTCTCAATGTTTGTGCCAGTTTGTGGTGGAATTATCGCTACTTCAAATCGGAAGAAAGTGGAACTTCTTCTTCACACTCGACTAGAAATTTCAAAGATCCTGGCACTCTTGGAACGAGAAGCTCACTACAAACACGGTAATTTTCTAGTTAAATATTTTTTTTATGATTTGATAAACTGTATTTGTGCTGAATTTACTGATGGTAATACCTGGTAATACTAGTAGAGTGGAGTAAAATTTGGTCTGAAATCATAGTACGAGAGTTTAGCGGTCGTGCGACATATATTTTTGTAAACAAACTTCCCGCGAGTCTTAATCTTCAAGATATTTTTCTTCCGGTTCGTTTATCGGAAGCTGCCAAAAACTACTTCATCGGGGTGGTGTGTCAAGTTGCAAAACAGCCCATACGAGTGAGATTAGGGGAAATATGTCAGCTGTCCATTTCTTCGCTGTGGACTCTAGACGGGAGATCATTCGACAGATTGATTAAAACATTTTGAATGTGATGACTGTTATAAATCCTTATGATGGCTCATATCTGTCCCGATCATGCATAGGGAGAAAAAAAAATCGCCGAAAATCTGGATCAGTTTGACGGTTTCTAAGAAGCTTTTACGAGTGTGTAACACTCGATGTCGCCGTGAATTACCACCAAAAAGGTAGCTCATTTACTGTTCTTAAATATTTTGAATGTTAGAGAGGGAGCAGGAACCTGGAAGTTTCGTTTTTCGGCAAAATTCTCGCGCGTCTCGCTTGTCGGCGATTAATTTAGTTGCCTGCCTTGTGTATTTTTATGTAGTTGGCGAGATGAGCCACAGGAAGCCCGAGCTATATGTAAACAATCCTGAGCCACAGGAAACCCGAGCTGTATTATGAGCGCGCGCTAAATCAACACATACACCTCAGAATCAAGTCAAAGGGTATTTTATTTCACAATTTGCTAAGAAATGATAGATTATTAAAACATCAGTGACAAATACACAAAATGGGAGGATGGTTAGCCTGTGGTATAGCGATTGTTACTGCCACGTCATCCAACAACAACAACAACAACAACAAATTTTATTTCGTACTGGAATTAATAATAGTTACAGGTTTACTGGAAAAATGTAAAGCTCAATAATTGGTACTGGTAGGCTCAGAATAACTAGAAAGCTAAACTAAGCTGAGCCACCGGAACAAAGTTCAGATTGCAATTTGATATGGCGGTCAGAACGAAAACAATGTACATAATTTGTTATATAATAAATACAAGAAACGGACACACGTAAACATAACAGGGACAACGAATAAAATACAATCTGCTGAAAATACATGTTTTAAATTGAAATTGAAAAGGCAAATTGAAAAGATATTTGATCAATATTTACTTATAATATCTTTTTTCAAACAATTTTTGAATTTGTATTTAGTCAAGAATTTAAGGTTTTTGTCTAATGAATTCCATATTTTTTGACCTTGAAAACGAATATTAAATAGACCATAATTAGTTCGAATAGCAGGAAGATAATAAGAAGAAGTGGATGCTAGGCGAGTGTTATAATGATGGATATCAGAGAGAGGTTTAAATAAATCTCTAAAAACAGTTGGGAGGGTATGTGCGTGATATTGATACATAAATAAAGCAGTGTGAGAGAGGACTAAGTCGTTTAGTTTTAAAATTTGCAATTTTTTTAACAAAGGGGTAAAATATGCATCATATTTAGAAAATGTGATAATACGAAGGGCTTTTTTCTGAAGAATAAATAAAGGACGAGTTGAAGTCTGATATGTATTCCCCCAGACAAGTAAACCATAGGTGAGGTAAGGATATATAAGGGAATAATACAGATTAGTAAGTATGTATACATTTAGATAATAACGTAATTTAGAAAGAACGCCAATGCTTCTGTTTACCTTTTTACATATTTCATTTACATAGGGTTTCCAGTTTAGATTACTATCAATGAGTACTCCTAGATATTTCACTGACTTAACCTGTTTAATGGGTTTATTATTTAAGGTCAGGTTAACTTTAACTGTTTGTTAATTGTCTGTTCAAGATTATGTAAACTTTTATCTGCATATAATAAGTTGGTATCATCCGCAAAAATATGGAAGTCAAGAATTTTGGAACTATTGCAGATATCATTTATATATAAAAGAAATAAGGTCCAAGAACTGATCCTTGAGGAACACCACAGGGAATAAGCTTTTCTTCAGACATTGTGATTCCAACTGAGGTAAATTGCTTCCTATTACTTAAATATGATTTAAACCAATTTAGTGCAACCCCTCTAATTCCATAGTGATGAAGTTTAGAGATCAAAATTTCGTGATTAACTGTATCGAATGCTTTGCTGAAGTCATTGTCATTAATGTGCCAATCAGAGATGCATTAATTAGTTCCTGGCACAAAGCGGCCTTTTGAAATCATGGTTGGAACATTAGCATAACATCGTCATGTTTATCAACACAAAGTATCGCTACATATAATCAACTAGGAGTTGATTAATTAAGGTATGCTAACCGAAGGGCTAACGCTCGAAATGTCAGCTGCTACTCGCTTCCCACGGCGGTTAGCATACCTTATCGACTTTCAGTTGATTATACCAGTGTTTACTTAAGCCGGGTTTGCATAGAGCAGGTTCAATTGAGTGTCGAAAGTTTTCGGTGATTGCTTTGGTTTTGCGTTTACTTAGCTTTTCTATTTTCTATTGGCTGTGAAAATGTTTTGTAATCAGTCAGCAAATCAAATTCCAGAGTAAAACCAATCGTGGTTTTGGTTTTGGTCCGTCACGCCGTTTGCCTTTATACTTTTCCTACTGATATTGGTTGCTTTTCTCCTGCCAGTGAAACCAATCGGTATTCACTTTAGTTCGTGATTGGTTCGTTGTGATTGCTTTGGTTTTGGTTTTACAACAGTCAATTGAAACGTCCCGATCGCTTCGATCGCTTCTTTTGTTCTGCATATTAATTTACGCTTCGATTCACACCGAACAAAAGGTTCAAGCGATCGTGGAGATCATATGGAAACCAGGCTTTAGAGAAACAGCTTGGATTCGGGTTCAAATAACTCTTGTTCAGCAAAATGAAACATTATAAAAAACAATATAATATTTTGCTCCTGCTGACCTGTCTGTATTCTATGTCAGTTTGTCCCTTGCTAATAATAATAACAATAATAATTTAATTACTTATATTGCGCTATTTACATATGCTGATCAACAGCGCATCACATGACTTAACTTACACTTAACAATTATTCACCGAGGTGGAGGTCATGATAGTGGTGGATATTTACCGAATCGCTGTTTAGTACATACCACACTGCAGGTGAATAGCCAGCACCAAATAGTTATTTTATTTTCTGTTAAATGGACAACAAATCGCGCGAGGTTATCGCTGCTTCGCTCGGAGGTGAATACATAGAGGTTATTGACAAGCGTGAGGTCAAGATGGGGGGATATTGGCCAAGTTCATTTGTTGCGTGTTTGAACAAGCTTGGTCAATAAGGTTTTTATTGTATGGCAACAATGAATAAAATCCCACTTTGACACACGCGCCAGGAACCCATTGCGTGGTAAACTGAAGAGCGAATAGAAATCAATCTAAAATTAGACTGAGTCTCGGCGACTTTCACTTGAAGTTCAACCTTGTGGCGTTCAAAACAGTTTGTTTTCCGACGTAAAAAAATGCGTTTTTATGGATGAAAACTGACATGTACTTTACTTCAGATGTACAGTGAGTTTCAATGACAACTTCATCAGCAAGGCCGAATGCATTATCTAGAGACAAAAATTTGCATATTTGTGGAAGATTTGAAAGTTGAAAACCGGCGTTGAAATCACTCGAGTGGCGATAACTCTAAATAGAGCTGTAGAAGAATACAAACAAACTTGTAAGTATTAATTAGTAAATACTCTTAATTTGTAAGCCAATTACCAAATGGGCCGCGTCAGGCAAAAAGGGCCCGGACGACATAATATGTAAATGTATTTTGAAATTGTACCATGTTTTTATACTTGTGGTACGATTACAAAATACATCGCGAGCACCACATTTTGCTACTAACAAGTAGTGTTGATTTCATGAAATTGACAAGTGAAATCGAAGACGAAATTTACGAAATTTTTTCACAAGGGTTTGATCACAATTTTAGCAGGCGCAAATCATTCCCTATCATCAGACGATTGTTTCAAGGTATAACTTATACTGTTGCGAAAATCATATTACGAGCTACGGGGAGCAGAATGACTGCAGAAAAGACGTTTTTTAGCCAAAAAGGTATCATCTTGTTCATCTTATTTATTTTTTACTCTTTGATGCCAGCAGGTATAAATGAATGTCATACATCAAAATCATCCCCTCTGACAGGATTCCTGTTTTTTTGTGGTCATATTTGTAATCGGGCCCTTGCATCAAAATCACGTAAATTTCACCCCTGATTTTTGTTGTCAATTTCTTGAAAGTGACATTTATTGTTAGGAATGAAATGTAGCGCTTCTCGTCAGGAATACAATACAATCTTCAAACTGTTATTAGGAACACCATTGTAGGAATTATTTAACTTGAATGTCGTCCGGGCCCTTTTTGCCTGTCGCGGCCCAAATGTGAATGCTGAATTTCTTAGCTCGTACAATATAAAACCTGCTTTCTTTGATGAAACTGTGTGCTAATTATAAGCTTACTAAGTTTCCATAATAATTATATTTCTTTGTACCACGATTGTAGTAGCGTTGTGAGGTAGCCGAACTTTTCTTTGTGTCATTTGAAGTCACGGCCATTTCAGCTTCGCTATATAGTTTTTTTATCTCCAAAGTCCAGCTTCATTCAATTCAGTCGCTTTTGCTGCAGTTGTTTTCATCGAACTTGCGAGAGCCAGAAAAACTGTATTAATCCCTCTAAAAAGGTGAATTTTAGCTGTAAACGAAAAGGCAGAACGATTTTTAAATTAGTATTTGTCTTCATGTCACAAATTGTTTAGTTTCTTTCAAAATTTATGGGTTCTATCGCTATTTGTTTACGAAGAATGGTGAGCGAACTTGGAAAATCCTGAGCGGGAGCAACCAATCAGATTGCAGCATTCAGAGTCATCTTGCCCGCTCACGGAGCTGCCATATAATAAGAAATCATATTCACTGTTTGAGTAACCAATCAGACCGCGCGAAAAGTGATATTCACTGGTGTGGTATATACTAATATAAAATACAATGTGCAATCACAAAAATGTACTAGATCATCGACAGAAAAGTCGAATCAAATGGGGCGGGACTTCAGTATTATGTTAATTTGCTCTATGTATTCTCGACCCGAAATTATCTTTCGCTAAACTCGCTAAATAGAACACTTTTCCCGTAAAAAACACCACACAGCACTCAAATAACTACTAACCTTTATTTCTTGGGCATATTTTGAGCACAGTATAGTTAAAGGTTCATTCCAGGTGTGAAGTAAGTCAAAGTTTCTCAGTAATCATTCAATTCGTAGCCACAGGGAACTGATCAAAACCAATTTTGAGGTACAGTAGGCCTGTGTTGGTACTAGTCCTTTTCTCTCTTTTCTGACTTCAACGATATACAACAAAGAACGCCTGGCAAAGGTAGCAAGGTACAAAGGTAGCGAAAGAGGAGGAAATGTGCTCTGTTTTAACCAGCTATGTCGCTAGTTTGAAGGTCTTCTGGCAAGTTCTTTGAACCTTGATTTCTTACCCAAATTAAACTAGTTTTCAAAAACTCATGGATAATTAATGAAGCAAAAACAAAGGAAATCAATGACTGTGAAGACATTTTATACCTGATAAAATTTCATCCTAATTTACATAAACTTTTAGCTTGGATTTTTCTCGGCCAAAATAAGTCGTATCGCCAAAATAACTGAAAGAAAGTTTCTTTACCCTCTTTACATGTGAATGTTTTTGAAGTCGTTTAATAAACTCGCAGCAAATTTTGGGCCTTTATCAGTGAATTTCTAATTGGGATGAAACTTTATATAAAATTTCATCCTACTACCATTTCACTCCCTTGAGATGTGCGTCTTTCTTTCATTGCATTCTTAAAGCGTTTTTGAAGCCATTTAAAACACTCGAATTTTTAAACTTGATAAAACACTGCTGTTCGTGTTTTAAACAGTACATAAAGCGGAACCTATTATATGATAGAATGTCTTGAAACATAGCACAATTACGAGGCCATACTGGGCATATTGGATCTCTCGAATGCGATAGAAGGTAAGAGTATAGCATCGCTCACATAGCAGCTCAAAATGAATCATAAATTAGTCAATTACAGGAACGGCGGAGCGAAATTTCAAGTGGGGGGCTAAAATTTAAAATCGGAGGGCTAAAAATGCTCATTGAGCCGGTACGACCAAACTATAGTCTTAAACTGACTGAGAAGTAACTAGGCAAACTATTTGTTTGGCAAAAAAGCCCCCCCCCCCCCCCCCCCCGGCTGCGCCGTCCCTGAATTAGTGTGTTGAAGTCTTCATCTCGCTATATCTTATATAATCGGACGGCGTCCTTGAAATTCCCTTCAGCAATTAATCACATATTAGGCTTTATTGTTAAATATTTCATGCCGTTTATAGGCCTCAAAACAAAGACAACGAGCGTCTTTTTCTACATGACCTACATGGATAGAGTGTAGCTTGCTGATATTGAACTTTGAGGGCCACAAGTTTATTAGTACCTTATTGTAACTAATTTTCGCGGTTACTTAATTTCGCGAAAAATTAGGCGGCAAATTTCGCGAGACCTTATTTTCGCGATTTCGCAAAAAAGTTGAGTTAAAGAGAACTAAATTTCGCGAAAATGAAGATCCACATTTTAATTTTTAGATTGCATGTTTGATGACTGCACAAAGGAGGTGGTGCTTCAGGAACTTCTAGATGAAGACAGCGATAGCGATCCTGAGCTGGCAGTTGACGAAGAGGATGAAGAGAGTGTCGTTTCGTATCTGATACCATGCTGATTTTTCGGACTCTGGACTCTTAGACACGTTTTAGTTTATGCCGTACTCGTGTAAACGTTTGTTAAAGTTGATAAAAGACAAAAGGGTTTTACCGAAAGGCATTAAATTTCGCGTCGTTAATTTTTGCGGTATCTTTTATTCGCGGGACTTTAAGTTCGCGATTTTTTTTAAATCGCGAAAATCGCGAAATTTTAGTCCCGCGAAAATTAGTTACAATAAGGTACTATGTACTATTCAATGTCACCCTCTTTAAAAAGTTTGATTGATAGCGCCATACAATTACTTAATGCACGTCATCCATTGTCATTAACGTGCCAACCAGAGATCCATTGGTTCCTGACACAAAGCGGCCTTTTGAAATCATGGTTGGAACATTAGCATAACAATTGTAATGTTTATCAACACAACGTATCGCTATAAACTAATAACAGCACTTTAAAAATAAATAATGCGATAATGAAGTGGGAGCCAGTGTAAATTTATAAGTACAGGTGTTATGTAGTCATACTTTTTAATTAGAGTGTTATACGTGCTGCAGAGTTCTGAACGTTTTGCAGTTTATTAACAAGGAATTTGGGAAGCCCGTATAGTAAGGAATTGCAATTATCGAGTTTCGAAGTTATAAAGGCATGAATTAATATTTCAGCAGCAGTATCTTGCGATAAATATTTTCTTATCTTAGCTATAGGTTCCTAATATGATAATAGGAGGCCTTACAAATCTTCTTAACATGTTCTTCAAGGTTAATGCATTGGTTAAACGTGCTTTTAAACTATAATTTTAAAAAAAATCATCCCGCAAAATCACCACTGATAGCTCCTATACATAACTCAGGAAGTGTTTCTGAGTTTTCCCTTTACTGGAAATTATTTCTGTCCCCAGCTTATTTGAAACTTCCCGTGAGAGAACCAATCTCGTGTGTCAAAACTATTATAATCACTTGAAGGGCACAAACTTATGAAAAACAAGAAACACAGGAAAATTATTATAATGCACAAAAACTCAAAGTGCTGCTGAAATAATATCTAAGCGAACATATTTTTTACTCCTGTCATGTCGAAAAGAGCTTCGATACTGTATACTAAGCCATGGAAACTAACCATTTCAAAATCTTGTCACGCTGAGCGACAGCCGCTTGGGAGCACTTTCAAGTGAAGAGTGCGAGATCTACATGCCAGCTAAATCAGTCGCTGTGACGTTGTCAGAACATTTATAAAACCAATCGAGAAGTAAAGCAACAAAATAAGAGCTTCTCGATGATTCCTACAGGAGAGGAGTAAAGTTAGTAAAAGAGGACAATTTTAAGTCATCAGTGCACAGACGCTTGTGAACTCAGTGTGCTCTCAGATTTCAGACTGCACCGGTTTAAATAAACTGCCCAGCACATCCCTCAAATTTTGATCAGTTAATGCTGACAGTGAATATTTCAGAAATTCGATTTTACGGAAATTATTTGGCATCGGATTCCCATACAAACACTCTATTTCGCGCCATGTTTGCACCATGTTTGCACCCCTTTCAAAATGTCGGAATTAACGTTAACCGCGAACTGGTCTATTGAAATACAAGCTGACACTCTCACGATCACAGGAAAGTTACATGATGTTCTACTGCTCTCACCCAAGCTATTTAACCTAAATCACTTGTTCGTATCTATTTTTAACATATAAGTTATCTATTTTTTTAAAGTGATATCTTCAACACTTTAATATTTTCTCGCCTTTTCAGTAAGGATTGGAAACTAATATTTTATCGATGATTATCTATTTTACAGAACATTACCTGGCTGTTTGGAGATACACATTTTATCACGGCTTCTCGAGTTGATGAAATATCTTCAGTTACTCGTTCGATGAGACTCGAAGATAAAATTCGTATCTCCACGACGTAATATCCTCTATTTATATCTTAGGCTAAGTAATAATTGTCTCCTTCAGCTATCTTTTGCTCTGTTCGTAAACGGCTTCCGCTCAAAACGGTAGCTGCGCTTCGCTCTTCGCGGCGGTTAGAAACATACCTTGAACAACCGTTGACGAGACCGAGTGTTATCACTTTAGTTTGTGTTTATGCAGAAAATACCTTTGTTCGCATATATATAAAAGTCAAATACTTTAATTCAAAAATAATAAAAACGAAAATATTTTAAACCCCATATGTTAATGCTTAATTGCCTATACCACCATATTTGGTGGTCGGGTTGCTCGTCGTATTTTTAGGGGTTGAAACTGGCGATCCGGTATTTTTTAGGGAGACCAAATGTTTTAAAATCTGGTATTTTTAGGGGTGAACAGGCTCTCAAACAGTATACACTCGTGACTAAACTGAACACAACTGGAATGTTAGTTAGCATGAATGTATTTCATGTATAGAGTTGACAATAAATGGCATGTTTCTTTTACTTTGTTAATTGATAATCCATACTTGGTATTTATTAGGGTATTTTGAGGCCATTAAGGTATATGTTTTAGAGTAGTGCACTTTCTAGGTGAAGTATTTTTAGGGTATTTTTCCAGTTTTCCGACGAGAATCCCGGACCTTTTCACAGACGAAGTACCCCTCCCCCGGGCACCTAATACACCCGATTCATTTGAACTACATACATACATATACATCGACTGTATTTCAGTTCGAATTTGATATTAGCATTATGATTCTAGTATCTTCGAAAACAGCACTTAATATCACCGTTGGCCTTACTTAGGGAGCGGTCATTAATTACTGGGGGGGGGGGGAGGGCCGGTAAATATCTAAAACGAGGACCCAAAAATGTTGGCCCTCCCCAAAACATCAGCCCAAAAAATATTGGTGGCCCTCCCAAAAACATCAAAAAATGACGTCTTTTTTTTTAACAAAAGAGGAAAGCATTTCTTTTGTTTTACTCCTCGTTATCAAGCAGAATGTTTGAGGTCTCGAACGTTGCCCATTAGCAGCATCCAGCACGTGCTGATTGCTGGTTAAGGGACATTTCCAAGGTGGAGCTGAATGGTCGATTGAAGTAGCCTAAAAATATTGTAAAAGTTTCATTGTTAAAACAGGCGCCCAAAAATTGGTGACCCTCCCCAAATCGAAGCCCCAAAAAATCTTAGCCCTCCCCCTAAATTTACCGGCCCTCCCCCCCAGTAATTAATGACCGCTCCCTTAATGGGATCTTTTGAAAACAGCATTGACGCCTTTCTACAAGATAACTGAGTTGAATAAAAAGTATTGAAAAGTTGTTTTGATTTGTTGTATCGAATCCTCCTTTATCCTCTTTCTTCCTCGTCTAAATGAATGGTTTGGATTCTCCTAGCAATATCGGCTGAATCCATCTGTCATGAGTCTATGGGGTGTAGTGCATGGGGTATTAATTAAAACTGTAAAAAGGCATGATCTTATAATCGCAATGGTGTTCAGTAGCCGCCGCATCGGCCACGAATTCAGGCAGAACAAAACACTCAAAACTTCAGACAGATGATATATTACGCGATAGTCATTTTCTTGTTTATACTACATCAGTTTTTGTTTTGTTTTTAAGATGAAACATTAATAGCTAGTTCAAGACTAATAGCCGTTGTAGATATGTTTTTTCATTTTCCCAATCTATTATGATGTTACAGGATGACATCACACAATAATCTCTATGTTTACCTGGAGTGTGATGAACAATATTGATTATATAGATGGAATATATTGGAAATGGCAAATTACTTACCGAAGCTGTCTAACTGTTAACTTCGCTTGACCGTCGCAAACAATTCGCGGCTAAAAATTCACAATTACGAACTATCTAATAGTAGTTCTACTCGGTATTCAGTAACCTGAGGTTCAGGCGCTCCTTCCCTTACTCATTCAGGGATGGAAATTCCTCCTGTTGAAGTATAGGTGTCCCTGATTATGCGCTGTCTATGTATGACTGAACGAAGTATAACAATTGGCGCTGACAAGCGTTATCTGCAATTAATTCGGAGCAAAGATGAGTTACGAGCGATAGCAGATTAGTATTCCAACACTGTAACAGGTGTTTGCATGAAATGAAGGCTGACCTAACTGATTCAAATGTGATGTGTTTTCAAATATTCAGGCTCAGGAAATTGCTTCATACAAACCATCTTTTTTATCATGATCAATGAAGACATGAATTAATGTTGCCTTGCAGTTAAAAGTATTGTTTTTCGGTGAAGAAAAACAAGGCAGAAATTACAGCTAACTAAAGCTTTTAGTTTTGCGGACTGAGGCGGTGAGTTAATTTTTTTAATGTACTTTGTTTGTTTGTTTTGTTTTCTGAGTTCGCTTTTAAAGTTATCATCTCTGGGTGTATCATGCATGATACTTAGTATAAGTCAGTTCAAAATGATAGTGAAAAGGTAACTGATAAAGCATGAACGCGGTACTCGAGCTTGTTAGTGACATGACATATATTGTCATCTCATTATTATCATGAACGCGACAGATTGAGTAAATTATTCATTTACAGTTGAAAGTTAGTTTCAGTCAAGCCACTCAAAAACAGTCATGCGCAGAGACCGTTTGACACACTGAACCTGGCCAGATCAATTGACTCTTCTTAATATTTATGCAAATATCTAATTCAGTACTCGAAAACGAGGCTATCCCCGCATCGGGGATGCCGCAACGTCCACCTGAGTTCAAAAGGACAATTCAGGATTTTTCTTTTTGTCTCCAATGCATAGAAGAACACAGCAATGTTCCGTCCGCGACGTCATTTTGCTTTTCAGCTAAGAAACGATGTGGGGTTAGCCTCGTTTTCGAGTAGCTAATTGTATGCGCATAAATATTAAGAAGAGTCAATATGAGCCGGTTCAGTAGACTTGACACCATTATTCCGATTATTGTCTTTTATTCTCTATTGTACTTGGACGAATGAGGTGCTAAATGTTACCTTTGTGTTTTGTTTGTGGTTTTAATTAAAGGGGCTCTGTCATGAGATGCGCATGAACAGGTTTCAAGCAATGTAATGATATGCATAACACTTGAGAAATTGTAATGAGTTTCAGTTCCTTGCGATCGCGATACAACGACAGTTATATTATGATACAAACTGGCTCTTGGTCGAAGGCATTCAGTTAGAAAAACATATTTGTATTGTTATCACTGCTGCAATGGAGATTCAGGCTGAAGAGAAACACATTCTGGCGAGTTTCAGTGACCGGTTGTCGAATTTACCGTATTTTACCGTAAACTACATTTCTAGGTATGCGAGTTGTGCTTTCTCGATGAGAACCTACAAAATGTACTCATCTATTCTCTCTCCAACTTTCAGGGAGATAAAATTACTTACAAATGCAAGAGTTCTTGTAGTCAGAAACGTATTAAAGGGGACGAATGCAAGCAGGAATGAACAACCGAAGCGTAATTTCACTGGCCGCCGAAACCCGGGTACTGTAAACACGAAACTCGCATCTCAAAAGCGGTGTTTGAAATCGTTTCTGTGAGGCTCCCTAAATTTTCCAGACAAGGACTATACTCTAGTGGGCTTTCCTGACACGTTCTCCAGTGTTCTTTCAGGCTCTTCAAAATCTTTCTGCGGCCAGATTTGTTTTCTTCGTCCATCACGGCCAGTTGGCAGTTGAGCCGCCATTGAAGCTCGAAGTTCTTGTCGATGCCATCCCAAAATCTCATTACAACTACATCTGAATATTAAACTTGAACAACTAAATATGAAAGATAAACTACTATATACTAAAATGAGAGATGGCAGCGATGTAGACGGATTGAATCAATGTTGTGATCGGGAGCTCCTCGGGATATATTTGCTTTTCAAACTTGAAAGCGTTGGCGAACGATTTCAAGTTTTGGGCGGCTTAGTAACCAGGCATGTTATTCATGACAGAGCCCCTTTAAGTGTGTACTTAATTGGCTTAACCATATGATAATTGTACTTAACCATATGATAAATTATGGTTAAGTACTGAATTGCACTCCCAAAATGACTCTTTCCAGAACCTGTTGAAATCAATATAATCATGTGGGATGGCATGCATATATGGCAAAGCGCCATCATCATCATCAACTTTATTTCTACTCGGATTTTAGAGTAGCAAAACTATGCTAGTTTTTCCGAGAAACACAACAGTAGAAATGAAAAAATATACATACCGTACGTATTTTTATGTCCAAGGGGGCCGCTTAATCGAGGGTGAGCGGTTACTTGAGGGTGGAAGCGACATACCGACGGTACGTGAATATAGGACTCGGACGTCTTTTCGCTTTTCATTTTGAAATGCGGTACTAATGAAATCGAAGTGCTGCGCTGAGTGTTTCATTTGCTGGCTATGTTATAGGCCGGAAAACCCGTGTAGCAGTCACTCGACATCCCAATCTTCTTCTTCGTCGGCGTCATCATCAACGAGGCCGGCTGTGTCTTAGCAACAGTAGTAGTAGAAGAAGAATCTTTATTTACGGAGGATAGCAAACTTATTAACAGTTTCCCGGCAGTTTACATAATGACCCTTATTAAATTAGGTTAAGAAAGACTAAGAGAAATACAGAATAATTATGGAAAATAACAAGAGAATGATAATTGTAAATAATATGATAGATATTGGGTGATAATAATAATAATAATACTTGATTGGCCTTCTCTTCATCGGACATTGTAATGTCTTGAAATGTGTCCTCCCTTTGTTCGAACAGTAATGCACTGCCGTCTTGTGTTGGTATGCATTTACTTTTTTGGGGGAGGGGAGGGTGGGCACTTAATTCAAATTTCATGATCAAGGGGGCGCTTAATAGAGGAAGTGGACACTTAATAGAAGGAGTGGGCGCTTAATAGAGGAAGTGGGCGCTTAATAGAGGGAGTGGGCACTTAAATGAGGGAGTGGGCACTTAAATGAGGGTGGGCGTTTGATCGAAGAAATACGGCATATATAACCAATTGCTGCTCTTAAACAGACGTTCAAAATGATAATTAGTGTAATTACAATTATTGATTATTACAGAAAGTACAACAACATTTACTAAAAGTGCATTTACGAATCATATACATCTAAATATTTACATGCATTTGCTGTAGGTCAGTCGCCTATCTGTCGTGCGGGAGGTCGCTGGTTCACTATATCATCGTCGTCGCCGTCGTCGTCGTCGTCGTCGTCGTCGTCAGTAGTAGTAGCAGTAGGTATTATTATTATTTTTGTTATTATTAATGATATCACTTATATATAGCAGTAAAATTAAAATATTTGTCTCCGAATAAATGGTGTGTATTTATAATAGCGATTCACCTCATATTTCTCAGATGCATCTAAGCAGTGTTGGAGAAGCATTGTTTTGCCATTGAGGAAATCCGCCGAGTGTGAAAGTCGTCCATCCAACATTGTACGGGGGATGGGGGAGTGGCACACTTATTTTGCAGAATATTGTCTTTAAATGGCACGATAGGAATTCTGACTACAGCCAGTTGAGTGACAATGAAAATAGCATTTTAACTGAAATCATAAGGGATGGCGCTAACCCAAAATATTAATTTCTGCTATATTTGTCAGAGGCGAATTATCTTGTGCAAATAAGCAATTATCACAAGAAACTATTGAAACAGGATAATAATCCAGGGAATGATAATTGGCTGTAAGAAAGGACCAGAAAGATAACCCGTCACATTGTGCCGGCCATTGTCAGAAATCCATCCCAGGCGTGCGCACTCGACACCAAATTAGAGCAATAGACAGATGTTGAGATGCTTAAAATGTTACTGTAGTTTGTATGGAAGTTTAATTTGTGTTTGAAGTTAAATTATGAGATGGTATTTTAACAAATCTCAATTGCCTCGTTCGATTCATTATCTAAACTATGTTGTTACTATAAAATCGTATTCTATCAAGTTTAAACGAATAATTTTGGCTTCTCAAGCTGTAACAAAAAGAGCTTACTAACTGTCACTTATGGCCTCCATTTTTACAGTTATCTCCTTCCTTTTAGTCACTACCATGGTTATTCTAATCAACTTTACAGTATACAACTTGAGCGGCTGTTGTTTTTCCCATCAATTCTAGTATTTCAAAGGGCGTTCCTCACGTAAATGTATCCAAATGTGGCTTCATTTTTCCTCACGCTTCCTAGCGAGGATAAATAGGAGTGATTTTGAAGTTTCTGTACAGGCACAACTTGTTTTATTTCCCTCTTTGCCAAGGCCTACTCCCGACCCTAAAGTTGCTGTAATTTAAGGCGATGAATAGCAACTTAAGGTGACTTAAGCAATAAAATTTCGGGGGGGGAAATGGGAAAATTTTAGGCGACTTTAGGCCCCGGAGAAGGCCTTTACCAGACTCACTCGATTTGCCTGTAAAAGCCTGGTAACTTGTAGATTCTTAGCAGCTGTATGATTGGTTATGTTGATTTTCAGCATAAGAACTAGTACTTTTTTCTTGGAGTAAACAATACTCGCGAATTCATCAAATAAATTATATTAAAAATGAACATGACTGTTTACCTCTAAGAAGTCACGGTTCTTGCTAAAATGATGATTTACGAAGGGATTTCTAGCTGGTTTGTTCATAATGACAACACTTCCGGTTTATTTGCCTAAATTCGTAGTGAATTATGTTTTTTTTGCTGCAATTCATTACCTGACGACGAACTTCGTGAGGCTTCTGATTAATAGCCTGCGTAGCGGCGCAAATAAGGGGGATGGAGTAGTTCTCCCTCTTCTCCCCCCTCCCCCTCATTTGCAGCTCTCCGTATTCTCTCCTCCTCCTCCTTTGCAGCTCTCTCCCTTCTCCCCCTCCTTTGCAGCTCTCTCCCTTCTCCCCCTCCTTTGCAGCTCTCCCTCTTCTCCCCCTCCCCTCCTTTGCAGCTCTCCCTCTTTTTCCCCTCCCCTCCTTTGCAGCTCTCACTCTTCTCTCCCTCCCCCTCCTTTGCAGCTCTCCCTCTTCTTCCACTCCCCATCCTTTGCAGCTCTCCTTCTTCTCCCCTCTCCCTCCTTTGCAGCTCTCCCTCTTCTTCCCTTCCCCATCCTTTGCAGCTCTCCCTCTTCCTCCCCTCCCCATCCTTTGCAGCTCTCCCTCTTCTTCCCCTCCCCATCCTTTGCAGCTCTCCCTCTTCTTCCCCTCTCCCTCCTTTGCAGCTCTCCCTCTTCTTCCTCTCCCCATCCTTTGCAGCTCTCCCTCTGCTCCCCCTCACCCTCCTTTGCAGCTCTCCCTCTGCTCCCCCTCACCCTCCTTTGCAGATCTCCCTCTTCTCTCCCTTCCCCTCCTTTGTGCCGCTACACAGACCACTGATGTATTTAGGCTTCCCACATGGGTTCACTGTGGTCACAAATGCGGTTGTGTTTTTGTGCTTATGGTGGTTAAACATCGGCATCCCACGAGAATTTCTGGAAACCCCGAGCAACGTTTATTAAAAAAAACGAATGTTGTGATTAGTCAGCGAATTAGGTCTCGACGTCTTATATTAGGTCCCAGCGGAGAACTCCCTCCCCTAGCTAGCTCTCGGGTTGTTTCAAAGTTCAAAAAATCAAAACGCGAAAAAAGTAACACTTGCATTTTATGGAGGCGGCATGGCCGAGCGGTTAACACGGCAGACTTGTAATCCAGGGACCCCGAGTATGAGTCCCCGTGCGTTCGGCCATGTTTGTAAATAACCAGTCGATTTGTCTCCTCGTCGACTGGGATTCTTATCCAAGGCCCACAATAAAAACTGCTGGTCACCAGTAATTCGTGTTACCCTCATAACCTATGATACTGTTCCATGAGTACACCGTTGGCCAGGGGTACACCGGGTTTCCTGTGGCGTGAAGAGAAGAGAGGAGGGGGCTAAAATTGTACTTGTTCTACGTCTGCGTTGTGAACCGCGCCTTCCAGGATGTGTCTCGGTGAGTTTTAAGGTCTGATGCTTATGTTTTCAGACGTCTTTTCTTTATCAGCTTCGTTTATTTTCAAAGTCGAAAATGAATGATTTCCACTCAAGGTAATTCCTTCAATAGCGTTGTTTTCAGTTCCCCTCCTTCTATAAACATCAAGTTTTACTCTGTTGCAGTGTTGACATATTTCAGCAGACGGAACAGTCAAATCCCTACTGTCACGTCTACAACATTTACAAAATGTTAACATTTCTAGTTTTGGTCGAAGAACTTCCATAACGTATACAAGAGAGTTCAAACAACTTGAAACCATAGAAAGAAGAAATAGAAATGGAAGGAAAGTAGCAGCATTAAGTAGGAGAGCGTAATAGCCATCTCCGCTGCGAAATTCTACTTTGGACATGAAGGGTATGTAGTCACCGAATCCTATCGTCGACAGGGTCACTACCCATGCATACATCCCTTCAATAACAGTCCAGTTATCTACAAAACTTTGGATGTAGCCCATGACTACAATGGCGAGAAACGACGCAACCAATGACACAATCAGTGTCTTAATACCGATGTTTCGCGGATCAGGGTTGCTAAAGATTCGCTTTTCTATGGACACTATTGCTGCTGTGTAACCTTTGCAGAGTAATTCTCCTGAAGTCTTGAGAGTCAGCATGGTGATGGGAAGCCCAATCACACAGTATATGATGAAGATACCTTGTGATTCAGGTTTCTGAGGAGTTATATTCCCATAGCCTATAATAAGATGAAATATTAATTGTTTTAACACATCAAATATTTACCCACGTCATTGGTGGAATGCGTCACGGAACGCGATATTTTCTCTCCCCCAGAGGAAAAATATCACCGGATACACCCCCTTGGAGCTCCTATCGGGCACATGGGAGAAAATATTTGGAACACTCCTTATATATTATAAAGATAATAACATATTTTGTGGCGTTAAAATTTGAACTAATATTTGTCCTTGGACATTATCTAGCCTGTTCCTCGAAAGTCACAATAATTTTCATCGAGGCTTCGCTCTAATAATCTGTTCGCTTTTCGGGACATAAAATATCCTCGGACAAATGTCAGTCGGCATATTTCAACGCCACAAAGTAGATAATTGTTTATATATTATAAGCAAATCAAGAAAAAATAAAGGACAGAGAGGGAGTCTCTGGGCGTTGGCTGCGATATCTTAATTTCACTAAAGTTATTTTTAGAAACCGGAATTGTTTTTCCTTTACGTCCGCATTTCCGGTTCCCTTTTTTTCGAACGGTTTCGGATTATCGCATATCATCAACGGAACAATTTCTTTCTTTTGATTTATTCCAACTACCTGTAAATTTAGTGAAGAAGATTACTATAGTGATGAGGATATCGTCTAGTTTGTCTGAAGCAAACTGTACGGTGAAGATGGTTGCAAATATGCTGTGATTGTGTCAACAAGATACAGTTAAGAAACTCGAATTGAAAACATGCCTTCTCTGTTGTGACTTTCTGTGTAGTATTACATAAAGCTTGTCTCTATAAGCCAAATAATTAAACTGTCTTTGAGAAATGATGCTACTAAAGTTAAGGCCAGCTTTTGTTTGATGGAAATCGATGGACAAGTGAATTTTTCAAGACAAAGTTTCGGCTGAGACTCGCGAGCGGATTTGGAAATCCCGGCCTGCACTATAAAAACATAAGAGTAGTTTTGACCCCTTCAAAGGTGTCGTTTTTTTTACCACAGGACGGCCCCTCGAAATGAGTCGTTTTGACCCCTTTAGCAGTTACTCTTCGAAGAGTCGTTACTACTCTTCAAGTGAGTTGTTTGGACTCTTTCTAGAGTAGTCTTAAAATGGCTCTTTAAAGGGACAAATTAGTAATCTACTCTTCAAAGGAGTTGTTTTGACTCTATAATAATAATAATAATGGTCTTTAATTCATTGATAAAATACATATCATATGTTACAATGTAATTTAATAAAATACGGAATACTAATTACAATCTAAATACAAATACAATTGTGTATACACATTAAATACTGTTAATGATACTGATAATAATAATGTTGTAATCATATGTTAAATTAAGTTACTAATATAAGAAGGCAAGTAAAAATCTAAAAAGCAAATACAAATCTAGAATACAATTCCTAACATTTGATCTATTTATTAATGTATACAACTATGCTAGCCTGCGAAAGCAACCGCCTGTTGCACGCCCACCCAACGTGCCCACCCAAACAAGGGAAGTCCGCTGGGTGAACACACAAGAAGCGGCCACCCCCGCAGGCTATAACTATGCACGCGAGGTTAAAATAGGTGACAATAAAAGGATTAGACAGCCAAGTTGTACAAGAGTAGTCGTCGAATGGCTCTTTGAAGGGTCAAATCAGTAATCTACTCTTCAAAAGATTGTTTGGACTCTTTCTGGGGTCGTCTTGAAATAGCTCTTTTAAGGGTCAAATCAATAATCTACTCTTCAAAGGAGTCGTTTCGACTTTTTCTCGAGTCATTTTAAAATGGCTCATTAAAGAGTTGAATGACTAATCTACTCTTCCGAGGAGTTGTTTAAACTCGTAAGAGAATAACTACACTACTCTTTCTTATGAAGAGGAATGTTTAGGCTTCATGGTGTCGTTTTTATATCTGCACTGACCTCAAATGATGTTGTTCTCCCATGCAATGATCTAATTTAATATAAAGGAATACGCAACATACCATTAAAATCGATCTTTCATTTAATAGTTCAAGCAATTTATTCTATACAACATTGATAATTTCAAAATACTGGAAACATGAATTTGAAAATTGCACAAAAAACTAACATTTGATAATTTTGTAATAAATATAGCAAATAAATTGAATGACTAATTTAATGTTGAACTATTGCAATATTATTGATGATATATAACAGATTTCCGAATAAATATATACTGAGAGCTGAGACCATTGACTCTTGCCTCTTTGTTGCCCTGTTTCAGACCACCTGACATATCTCTTGAGTATAGTCATTTTGTTTTTCTTTATCTCAGGAGGAGAAAAATATCAATTTCTATAATCACCAGTCCCGTTTCGTATTCAAAAATGACCGCAGAATGTAATGACTGTAGATGCATGTGCTCAGTGTTAGCCTCATTCGAAAGTTAAATATTCATAAATACCAGTGAGAGGGTGTAAAACTCTAAACTACAACAATACACAGAATTGCGAAGTCCACTTTCTCACTGGTATTTATGAATGTCAGGAGCCATTACCAGGAACGTCCATCTTCCCCACTGTGTCTGTACCCCAGCACAGAGGTAGATGAAGCTATTTTTAGCATTGCGTTTCGCGCGAAAAAGAACAAAGGTAGGCTATTCTTAGCCAATCAGATATCATTCTCCTTACTTTCAACGCGGGAATTCGAATTGCTGGTTTTCACTCAATCCCCAGAGATTCAAGTGTTGGTGCCCCAACAAAAGAAGCTAACGAGGAATCTATTGTTTAAGGGCACCAACATGGCGGCAACCTCTTTTCGCGGGAATTTCGAATCTAAAAATAGCCTCATCTACTCCTGTGCTGGGGACCCAACCCATAACAGAGGAACGCTCCTAGTAATGGGCTCCTGTGAATGTTTAACACCAAGATGAGGCTAACACTGAGCACATGCGTCTACAGTCATCACGTACAGTGGTAATTTAGAATAAGAAACTGGAATAATAATTGAAAAACAAAGAACTACCGTAAATCCTCTGAAGAACTGGTCACATGGCCTGAAATGGGGCAACAAACAGGCAAGATGAAGGGTCTATTACATTGATTTTGAAATCTAAACAACACACTATTATTTTTTGGTACAACAACACACTAAAATAGTCAAACGGGCAGAGCTTGGACATCAAGTGAGATTTCATTCAAGTTGCATGCACAAATGCTTAGCTGACTAATAACCTAAGTATTTGTAATTCCAGAAAGAGGAATACATTCTTGCAATTTGATGGTCAGACTACCTGAAACCTGTGCATAAACTGCACTGAATGCATATTTAGTAACTCGCAAAGTTCAAATCAACATTATGACTGTATTCCAAAATTGTTTCCCTTTCACAGCCAATAACAAACTGTGTACTGTACATTGTTCCTTGATCCAGTTCATATCAGTCTTGTGATAGTTGTTCTTTCAGCCTTTAGTTCCACATCCACATCAGATTCATCCTTTTTACAAAATAAAACATAGCGCATGAGTTCAAATTGAGTAAGGGGGTGATATATATATATTTTATAACCAAGCCACCATACTATCAACTTACAGTAGCAATCAAGAAAACTGAAAAAACTCTAAATTAGTTTTGTCTGCAGCATATGTACGGTTGACTATCGATTGGTAGAACATGGTCACGCCCACTCAACCAATCAGCGTTCCCCATTTCAGCTGTCTAAATCCCATAGTTGAGTAATTAGTATGAAACAATAGAAAACAATAGCCTTATTAGTATTTTCTATATAGAGAATACTAATTACTCCCCTAGTCTAGAATTAGCTACGCCTACGGTCATCTCTCAGAGAAGTAAAGTGTGAACCGAGCATCTATATTGAACACGCACTAAAAGCTTTAAAGAGCGTTGTGCCCCATAATTGTACTCGGCAATGTCGTCCACAAAATTGGAGCAGAATTTGCAAATTACAAGAAAAACGTAGGTTGGGTGTGTTTTCAGCGTAGTTTATTGCATGAACTTAGCTTTACATGATACAAACATTTAGACTTTAGACTTAGTTGAATTCGAAATATATGCTTACCTTCTTCGCCGATTTCTCCGGAATTAGCTCATCTCATCCAGAGCTGATGTCCCTCAGAACTGAAGCAGTTAGTCAAGCCTTTCTATCAAGAGAATCTTGTTCCATTAGTGGCGATGAAAGGACAGAACTTCGGATTTTTCCTCAGATAAAACTCCACCACGTTCGAAACTGGCCGCCAAAACTAACAGATTTGAGGCCAGGGCACCAGGCCTGATTTGATTCCAAATTAGGTTTAGTCTCACCCGGCCGACTGAGTAAGTACTCATAGATCAACGCCTTTTCGGGATCAGTGGGGTTTTTATGTCAAAAAAGCACTTATAACTTTCCTACACAATTGATATGTATCAGATACTTCCTTTGGATATGCGAGACGTATTAGGGCCCCCGTTATAATTTGCGCGCACCCTACTTATGCCGCAAAGTTGGGCAACTCTTATCGGCTGTTATTAACCAGACAACGATTGTAAGGCATCTGCACTAAACGTATTACTATCTTTTTTGCCTAAGTAACAAAATATTTCAAATTTGAAGGATTCCACTGATTTTTCTCGAAGTGTCAGCGGACTCTACGGAAGGGTTGTTTTAGTCCACAGACGAGTCGAATGACTTCGACAAAGACTCAAGGGACTCTCTGTCAACTCCACTATGGGTTCACTGACCCTTACGAAGAGTCACATGACTCTCTGTCAACTCCTCTTGGGGTCTACTGACCCTTCTAAAGAGTCAACAGACTCTGCCTAAAAGGTCATTTTGATCCTTCAGAGGAATCAAAATAACTCTTACAGAGGGTCAAAAACGACTTTTTAGTAAAAGGATTAAAACAACTCCTTGGGGTCAAAACAACTCTTTAGTTTTTACAGTGTGAACATTTTGTGTTTGGAATCTTATTTCGTTGCTACATGTATGTTTACATAAGCTCTGAGACCCTATTGAAGGTTAATGTCAGCTTTTATTTGGCGATAGTCGGTGTAAAAGTTATTATTAGTTTGAAGGCACTGATAAGTTTAAACATGGTGGCAAATTGTTCCGAAAACGAAACCTCGAAAACTTATAGCAAACGGCAACGCTTGGTAAAAAATAGAGATCACTTTAAATGTAATTACAAATGTGACTCTGGTCTGATAAGAACTGAGCATTGAACATTGATAAGAACTGTTACATATTTTAAATAGCTTAGGTCAATTTAATAGAAGTACTATCTTGTTGTTACGGTCACAACATATTTGCTATCGACATTTTAATTTTCATTCTGAAGGCCCGTGAACGGTTAACTTATTCAAATTTAATTTTCGCCGCAACCGATTCGACATAGGAACGTGCGCGGAAAATGACTGGAAACGACACATGACAGCCGAACTAGTTCCTTTTACGTCCGCATATCCGGTTTCTAAAAATATATAAAGAATATAGTCAGTTTGAAAGTCTTGCTGAAATTCCCGCCACGCGCCAGGAACCCATTGCGCAGTAAGCCGAAGAAAACTTAAACGTGGTTCGACTTCAAGTGAAGTCATTGCTCACAACATTTGGTTTTCCGACATCAAAACTGCATTTTTATGCATGAAAATACCTGTGTTTTATTTCGGTACACTTAATTTCAATCTAATCTTTACCAAGAAAGCGCGCGAAAGTACATTAACGAGAGACACAATTGTAAATATTTGTGAAAGATTTAGAAAACCGGCGGCCTGTTGAAATCACTTATTAATAGTGGTGACGATAACGGATAAGTGAAAATGTAAAACCTGACAGAAAGAGCTCCACAAACTTTTAAGTATTAAGTGTTCCTTACTTTATAAGCAAATTACCAACTTTGAATGCTGAATTAAGATTGTTTTCATACTGTCGAATGCTGTGTTCAGTTCACTCGTTTCCCAAAAAATTCCTTGTACTTCAGTAGTTGTACCACGATTTTAGTAAAGTTTTGTAGCCGTGCTTTTCGTCCTCTTTCTCTTTGAAGGCAGTCGTTTAAGCTTCTGTGTGTGAATACTACATGAATTAAACCAACAAAGCCCCAGCTTTCCCGTTCCAAACCACACATTTTAGCTGCATAGTACAGTTGTTGTTGTCGATTCCTCGGCCAAAACACATCATTTCTCGTGAAAAACGGAAAAAAAGAAATAAAATTCTCACATACGTTGACCACTGTTAACTTTGTGAATATCCTGGTTTGGAGACATGATTTTGTGTCTGTTCAGTCGTGATAATAAAAATTATACAAAATATGTACGCGCGGGCTTCCTTATTATACATCGTTGAATACAGCTTTTGAACAAAATATTCAACCCTTCACTAGCCAATGAGGCGCGAGTTTGCGTGGGATTCTATCATGTATCATTATTTTTCTCAAACTTCAGTAATATATGCATATTAAAATGTGCTCTTCTAAATCAATATCCACTAGATTCGACCTGTGCTTTGACTGATCATAGCACTAACAACATTGTTGAGAGGATAACTTTACCGGTCTCTTGTTTTTTATGTAAATCAGTTAATCAAAGATTGTTTTTCGTTCTCGTATATATAACATACCGAGGGGGGAGGGGTGAGAAGCCTACTCATTTTTATGACGCCTTTTATCTATGTGCAGCCCTATGCGCAGTCCGCGTTTCTTGTGTATATGACAGTCTGGTGGAGTTAGTTTAAACCCAATCTTCCAGGTCAAGTTTTGGAGTGAAAATTAGTATTATAGACTGCCGAGATTGAGAATAATCAGAAATCCGTTTACATTTTCGCCCTGCTTTTCCGATTCTGGAACCAATTAACGGCTACAAATATATTTTCATTTTTTATACACATGCATGCCTCCACCACCCCCCCCCCCCCCCCCTACACACACACTCCCTTGGGGTGACAGTCAACGCGTTCCTGACGTGTCAACACAATACACAGACGTATGCCGCGTACCTACCTATCGTAGTAAGAGCTACGAACACAAACCAGGAAGACCTTGCATATGTCCAGTCACGATTTCTCCCCAGTAGTAAAGCTTTTTTAGCTTTATTCAAAAAGCTGTTAAAGTCTTCTGCGGTTACGTTGTATCTGACTTCGAATTCTTGTCTAAACTCTGTTATTATTCTGTTCGAGGCGTCCAAGTTAGTTTCTGGATTTTTCTCAAGCTCGTAGAACATCCAGGCACCCAAGCTTGCGTATACAAATAAGATGATGCTGCGAATGATGCATTTCTTGACTAGAATGCCCATGTTTGGCCCTGAAATATTTTAGAGTAACTTAGTCACAGTTAATTGCGTTCATAGGGATCTTACTAAGAGAAACAGCTTGGATTCTGTTTCAGAGAATTTATGTGCTGCAAAACGACACCAACAAATATTTGCACAACACGTACAATTCCTGTTCGTTGCAGAGACTGTAGTGAAGGGGTAAATGTACCAATACACACTTGCATGAACGAAATGATCACCTACCTGTATCATATGTCAATTTGTCCCTTGTCGTATTTATTTAATCTTTGCATTAATAGATTTTAAATAACCTGATCAAGTTGAAAGTAATAAAATCACCATTCTTTATCTTCAGTTTAATTTTTTTCTGCTGGCTGTTTAGTTTTTAGATTGCAGATGTTTTGATATAGTAATTGCCTATATTTACCTCTTATCAATCTGCCATGTAGGCGCTTTTGGCGTGAAGGTGAAAGAATAGGCTCAAAGAAGCCTTCCCTTGGTCTTTGCGCTCCTTCTCCGCCCTTCCCGTGCTCCATTGCGCCCCATCTTTTACCTTCACTCCAAAAGCGCCTGGGTACGAGGCAGCTCATGAACATGATCCACAAATACGGACCACCGACGACGCTCTCGATCGTGACGAACACAGTGGGAATAAGACATTCAACTTGGTCTGCATAATGTGATAATGTCTTCCTATCATATCAAATCAGTAACAGTACATGCTTGAAATAAGAATCATTTTAAATCCTATACCTTTTAGTATACTGAATCGATCAGTGAAATACCAGTTGTGTTAATTATGAGGGTTCAACTGACAGGACAGAACATGGGACTCCTGACATGGGATATTTTTGAAAACAGCATTCACGCGTTATTATAAGACCACTGAGTATGAGTTGAATTAAAAGTTTTAACATATAAATTGTTTTGACGTGTTGTATTTGCTCCTCCTTTGTCCTCTTTCTTCCTCATCACGATTCAATTATTGTTTTGCGTTCATTTAGCAACATCGGCTGAGAGAATCTTTTTTGTTCTCAAGAGACCAGGGTAGTGGAACATTAGTTAAACTGTAAAAAATAATCCTAGAATATATATGTTGTTTCAGTAACTTTGTCCCTGAATTTGGGCAAAACTTAACTGTTTTTAAATTAAACTCATTATAAGGTTTATAAGGTTTTCAAGATGAAAAATAAGATGAGCAAAGTTCAAAACTAATGTTGTAGGATGACATTACAGAAGTAGTTATAGTTAAGCCATCTTGATTATACGATGAAATATATTAGGGATGTCAAATTACTTACCGAAGCTGAAATACCGATAATTAGACTGGTGGCGTGGCGTGTTCTTGCAATTTCGACTGATTCCTCGGCATTAACTGTTTAACCTTGCTTGTCTTGATCGTCGAAAAAAATCGCGACTGACAATTCACAATTAGGAATAATATTTTTCTAGTTCTACTCATTCAGGGACAAACCTGTATTATTCTGTATTAAACAGAGTCGAGGGAAATTCCTCTTGTTGAAGATTACGTGTCCCAGCTGATAGCGCCGTCTATATACTGATGACTGAACGAGGTAACAACTGGCGCTGACCCAATTATCTGCCATGAATTCGGAGCCTGCGATACAAGATTAGTATTCCAACACTATAACAGGTGTTTACATGAAATGAAGGCTGATCTTCATTCAAATGTACTGCATGTGTTTTCGAATATTCAGGCTCAGTAAATTGCTTGTGCAAACCTTTTTTTTAATCATCATTCATTGAAGACATAAATGTTGCTTTCCAGGAAAAAATATTGTTTTATTTTAGGTGAAAAAGAAAATTACAGCTATGCTTTTAGTTGTCGGCGAACTGCATGAGATTTAATTTTTAATGTACTTTTTTTGTTTGTTTTGAGTTCGCTTTTTTAAAAGTTATCATCTCTAGGTGTATCGTGATACTAGGTATATTTAAAATGATAGCATATTACTTACAGAAAAATGACATGAACAAAAACAGAATACTCAAGCTTCTGTTAGTGTCATTATGGGATCTAGTAATTTATTTTCACGCATTATTACCGTGAACGCAACATATTGAGTACTAAATTATTTATTAATGTTGAACAATGTGGTTACAGTTTACTCAGCACACTCAAAATCAGTCATGCACAGAGACCGTTCAACGCACTGGCTCTATATGAGTCTTCAGTCTTTAACCCATTATTGCCTTTTATTCTCTATGATACTTGAGGACGTATGAAATGTTAAATGTTACCTTAGTATAACCTTGTGTTTTGATCTAAGTGTGTACTTTGCTAGTACTCTGACCTTGCTGAATTGACAAAATGACTATTTCCAAACCCTGGTGAAATCAATATTTCATTATGAGGGAATTCTTTGTCATGTATATTTCTATATGTATGAAGGTTTGCCAAGAGCCCACAACCAAGAGCGAGAATCTCCCATACTACCTCTATGCTAGGCATTTTCACAAGTTAGGTTATTTTTAGAACGGTCCCCGCTATTATTGGGTTGCAATCATTCCTAAGGGAATAAAATCACAAAAGCGTAGCAGACGTGTTTTTGGTATAACAAAAGAAGCTTATGAGGCATCTTTTGTTCCACCACGAGTGTAACCCACTAATTGGTGGCAAAAATAATCTAAAAATAGCCCAACTTGTGAAAACGCCGTAGCATCTATATAAGAGATATGGACGCTCTTGGTTATGGGCTCTTGGGTTTGCAGATATATTCATTATATGCAGGATTTGAATTCACAAACAGACCTCAGTTGCATATTAATTAAATGTTTTGGATTTGGGAAAAATCACTTTTTGTTTCTTTATACCAAAAAACGAAACCATCATGATGATAGTGTTTATTGCGTTCGTCAAGGAAAACGCGACACTACTCTCGATTTGGGCTGCCTGTGTCATGAATGCCGAACCCCAGCCATCCCTTCATGAAGGACGACACGAATTGCTACCAAATTGTATTTTATTGTATTGTATTGTGTTGCGTTCTATTGTTGTATTGAATTTTATTGTGTTGTATTCTATTGTATTTTTGGTAAAAATTCGTGTCGTCCTACATAAAGGGATTGCCCGCACCCCAGTCGCCATTTCATTTTCTTTCGTTAATCTTTTACCATTTCGGAGCCAGGTTGGATACGTCGCACTGATAATTCCTGGAAAACCCACAATGGGTGAATAGATCTCTGGGTACAAGAGTTGATTTCCTCCTGGATATGTTTCTTCATTTGTGGCAAGAACATCGAATTTCCCCTCAAGTTGTTCAGTTAATTCGTGGGTGTCATTCGTCAAAGGCTGAGAGAATACTGCACTATTTCCCTAACGTGATCCACACTTGAAATTAAAAGTAAACCAAATAGAACATTACCTGCTTCATTAGCCATCTCAAGTCAAAGTACGCGTACGATATAGTCATACGACTGATCATGATCATGCAGTGTGCATAAGCCAAAGGAGGACAGCTACCCGAAGCATTGAACAACCAAATGAACTCGCCGGCCGTTATTGTGCTGAACTAAATGAACTCAGCCGATGCGCTGAGCAATATTTTCAGCCCCTTGTGGAAGAAATATAGCCATTTGTGGGTAGAATGAAGCCTATCAGCATATTGATATGCAACAATGTATACATGTACTTGACACTAACTCTATTTTGTTTGCTTTTGTATACATTTGATAACTAGATACTAGTACTCTTTTTGAAAGTAAGCGAAACTATTTTCAGTTAAAGGCTGATTAAGGCTTTTATGCATTTATAATGATCTTTAACGGCGGTACTGATTCGGATGTTAACTAAAGTAATGCAACAAGTCTCGGAGGTTCACTTAACAATAATCGGATCTTGAAATTATTATTGAAATGACAATAAGTGAATTAGTCATAAATTATATTTTCCTCCAATGTCCATCTGCATAGCAAAATGGCCCTGAAAACACGTTCTGAACTCAGAAAGCATATAGCCAGAGAAAATTACAGTCAGATGTTCAAAGTAAAGGAAAATAGGCCAAAGAAGACCCGTGCCGAGATTCAAAAAGCCTATAGAGAACGGAAAAAAGCTGAGAATGAAGTTTCATATTGGGAAGGGGAGAGCAAAAGGAAGCGACTTAATTGTATCCCCACAAGACTGACAAGAAGTTGTGCAGACTTGGAAACCAGCAAAAAGCCCAGAGATCCAGGGACAGGCAAAGAGAAAAAAGAAACGATAAACAGCCTGAAGGTACTCCAGAAAATGAACATCAACAATTGATTGTGATGTTTGACTTCAACTCGAAGCGCAGAAGCAGTCGAAACGTATTAGTAGAGGAATTTTAAAAGCACACAGATCCATTGACAGCCTACAGAAGAAAAATAAAAAACTCCAGAGAAAAATATTGGCTTTAAAGAAAAAAGTGTAACGAAAGACAGTGAGTAAAGACGGGAAGCGAAAAGCCACAAAAAATCAAGGCTGCCACGCGTCACAGCAAAGTCAGGAACCCCTCGGGGAAAGACAGAGGTGGAAATCAGGGAAGCAGGGATCGATGTGCCCAAGATCACTCTCAGGACCAATAAGAAAGAAGCTGATGTTTGCAAATGCTCTTATTGATGAAGTAAGAGAGGCCGCCACTTTCTCGACTACAACAGGCGCAGCGTTAAAACAAATTTTAAAGAGCCTTGCTCAGTGCTAGTGTAGTATATCTGGCCAAATACTTAAAAAGTACAGAAAAGTGGGATTGGCAGAAGAATCCTCTCCAAACCTCAAGGAAAGCTCATGTATAACAGAAAAAAAGAGAGATGAAGAGAAAAGAAAGAAGTTGGAAGAGTCCACTAAAGTTTTCCTGGATGATAACTCGAGAATAATGCCAGGAAAAGCAGATTTCAAGTCCTGCCTGGAAGGAAAGGTGCAGAAAAGATTCCTGAATGACTACTCAGATACAACCTGCACGAGACGTACAGGGTAGAGTATCCAACTGACACAATCTTAAGATCCCTCTTTTGTATGTTGCGCCCCAAGCAACCTACCTATAGCTGCAAAGGCTCGAGTTGTCTCTCTTAACTCCCTATTATTTACCAATTATACACTAACTAGTGTGGTTATCATTAGATATTAATATTTTTTTTATTTTTATTTTTTTTCCATTTGTTTGTAGATAGCTTTTTAAATAATTAGTGTATTGTAAATTGTAATTAGTCTTAATATGTAGTTTACCCTATATTTTTGTAAATAATTTTCACATATAGCTTTACTAGTCGTGCGTTTTTACATGAGCCTCTGGCTCGGGAGATTGGGAAACTACTCCTGTACGTCAACGACGTTAAAATTATTATCCTTATCCTCCTTAAAGTGCCCCTAAACCCTTTTGCAATGTTTATATATATGAAACTTTGAAAGGCTTTGAATACTTCTGCGAAGAAATTTGTGGCTTACAGAGAATACACTATGTTCTACGCTTGTTTGAAATGGTGAAAATTTGACCTTTCCTGACCCATGACCTTGTAAGAAAAAGACTGGGTCGATTCCCTATCTTACGTCATCCAATTCATTCGACTTTGCAATAACTTGAATAAATATTTAGCATTTTGTCTAAAATAGCTGTTTTCTTTACTAAAATCTCACAGACTGTGTATATTCTCTATATATCGATGCTGTTGTGATAGAAAGGCGTCATGGACAATAATGCATTAATGAGATGACGTAAGATAGCGAATCGACCCAGGCTTTTTCTTACACGGTCATGGGTCAGGAGAGGTCACATTTTCACCATTTCAAACAAGCCTAGAACATAGTGTATTCTCTGTAAGCCAAAAATTTCTAAGCAGAAGTACTCAAAACCTTTCAAAGTTTCATATATATAAACATTTCAAAAGGGTTTAGGGGCACTTTAAGCATACGCTGACTACGTATGTTTCAAGCCGCAATACATGCCTTTGCCAAAGGCATTAAAACATGTCTCTAAAGCTAAGATCCATTAAATCAGCAGAGCATTCTGTCGTGAAACATATCTTAGCTTTGGGTTCGGAATTAAGCCATGGTAGAATCGAACTAACTGAACTACTCAGATTTCTCAGTTGTTGAGGCCCATTTCTAATCACTACATATTTAGGCAAAAAAAATCATAATTCACTATCAATTTAGGCAAATAATCCAGAAGTGTTATCATTATGGAACAATAGGCCCTGGATGGCCTTAGCTCTGGCCACCTAGGAATAGGTCAATACATGTAGTTCATGGTGTTCTTGCATATTTTTGTGTCATACATGGTTTGTGCTAGGGAAGCCGGATAATAGATCTAGTCAGCTTGCCTGTTTGTTGCCCCATTTCAGACCACGTGATAGCTCTCCAGAGGATTCGGAGCTTTGTTTTGCAATTATAGAAATTGGTACATTTCTTCTTGGGATACAGGAAAACAAAACATTACTCAATGGAAAAGTCAGGTGATCTGAAATGGGACAACAAATAGGCAAGTTGACTAGGTCTGTTGATTCACTACTCATGCTCGTGATCATTTATATATAATGGCATGGACCTTTTGCAGGAATGCAATCACGTGGTTGTACTAGATGGCAAACAAATCTTAATTCATGGCCATTTACTGCTATATTTGTTGCCATTACTTTTAACAGAAACGAATATTACACAACAACAACGCAATCTGGTAAGTTTTATGTGTTTTACTTACAAATTAAATGTCGGTTCAAATTATTTCACTACTTCAGGCCACGTGCGTTAGGAGCGCCAGCTAATCCCTAATCTTTTCGTAAAATGTTAGCGGAAATTTCCATTCAAAGTCCTAGAAAAACATCTTGCCATTTCCATCGAAAAAAACTTTGGTTTCAGCAAAACTTCGCTCACGTTTTGGCAAATGTCTCGTGTGGTGTTCGTCGTGTCGAATAAATCTCTAGGTAAAAAGCGTCCTTCGGCTCCGACAAGGGTGCCAGTTGAAATATCCTAGCCTGAGCCTGTTGGAAGCTTTCCCACGAATGAAGTTAAATAAAACATTAAGCTGTTTACATTTGAGAGATGGGACTCCAAATTTGAGAGAAATTTCCTCCGCGACGGATTTTCTCTCTCGGTCTCCGCCATCTTGTTTTCACTGTGTTAAGTTATGCAAATAAATCAAGTGACCCGCAGTGTCCCGTAGTGTCCCGAGCGATATCGAATCTGATTGGCTGACCCTGTTAAGTGTTGAGTCAACTCGCGACACAGAAAAGAACCAGTGCAATCTGATTGGTTGCCGGCGCAAAATCTCGACACACAAAAGAAAAAAGAAACACTTACGAAACTTGACTCGGGCTCAGCCCACGCTGGCCCGAGTATTAAACCAGCTAGAATCCCTTCGTAAATCATCATTTTGGCGAGAACCGAGACTTCCTAGAGTAAATTTTTTTAATGAATTCGCGCTTATTTTTTACTCCAAAGAAATGTTATATTGAAAATCAACACAACCAATCATACAGCTCTAAGAATCTACAAGTTACCAGGTTTTTACAGGCAAATCGAGTGAGTAATGACGGACGAACTGCTATGGCAAACAGGGGAATGCATATGTGTTTACGGGACTCGGTTATGCTGTTCATACAAGTTGCAACTGTACAGAAACCTCAAAATCACTCATATTTATCCTCGCTGGGAAGCGTGAGGAAAATGTGAAGCCACATTTGGATACATGTACCTGATAAAACATCCTTTGAACTACTAGAATCGATCAGGGGGAAACAACAGCCGCTCGAGTTGTATACTGTAAAGTTGATCAGAGGAGCCATGGAGTATAGTCACTGAAAGGAAGAAGATTACCGTAAACATGGAGGCCATAAGTGAAAGTTAGTACCTCTTTTTATTACAGTTTTGGAAGCCAGAATTATTCGTATAAACTTGACAGAATATGATTTTTTTATTATATGGACGATAGTGTTTTACTGAGAAATAAACCACTCATAGAACTCATACAAAACTACATCCAGTGGAGTATTTTCCATATCCTCACTTGTGAAAATATCGATGACGTTACGTTTGCCGCCTTTTAAACTACAAAGATGGCGGCTGGTTTGTGAAAGTCACAGAGGAAGATGTAAACAGCTTAAATGATCTGCATGACAATGAATATTACGAGCACGAAAAGCCAAATACCATCTAAAACTCTCTAAATATTTTCTCGACTGCAACGAAGAGACAAGAAAACCCGATGAAACTCCCCAGAATAGCTTAGAAAGTTCACGAAGAAGCTATAAGTGTGTACTGACAGTAAGTAAAATGAATAGATAAGAGTTCTTAGAGCAGTTTAATTGTTCATATAATAAAAAGAAAATTACATGGTGGTTTGAAGATATGAAGTTTATTCTCTGGAGTCCAAAACATTTCACTCGTTCGCTGCGCTCACTCGTGAAATGTTTTGACTCGGGGATAAACTTCATATCTTCGCCCACCGTATATATATATAATATCCTCTGTATATAGTAACCAACATAATTAATCGAACGAGGCAATTGAGATTTGTTAAACTACCGTCTCATAATTTAACTTCAAGCAGAAACTTCCACACAAACTACAGTCAACTTTTGAGCATCTCACTAACATCTGTTTATTGCTCTAATTTGGTGTGTAATAAATGTGTGTAAAAAAACAAGATTTCAATCTACTGTCTCACACCAACGGTTCACATGCGACCGAGTTCGCAAGGATTTTTTCTCAATGGATACCCGCGGCTCTTTCTCCGCGGCTGTTCTCTCTAGAAAACCTCTGGAACCAGGATACTCAGTGGATTACAAACAAAACAATGGACCCTTTGCACTTTACGTCATAGCCGTCTGTACACCAACATGGCCGCCATGCCCTTTGTCATTGATTGCAAACCATCTATTAAACGAAAATTCGAAAGTAAACTTGGCTTTGGAGGTTTTTTGTCCTTGTATAATTTCAGCTATTTCTGAGCGGCTGTTTGAGCGATATGAATGTGAATTTTCGGTTCCGAGTTTCTCCATTATTGATTCAAACTTCCTCATCGGCGAGTCAACACTCGAACTCGAAGACTTGAAAATCACTTTAGCCGTCAAGAGTCAGGCATTTTCTGCCTTCGTAACTTGTAGCAGGCATCTTCAGAGCCCGATCCGATTTGCACACGCCGAAAAAAAATAGTAAAGGTATTTCTATTTACCAGAATTTCCATAACGTTTTTGAAAATCAACTCGGATTGAGAGGTGATGTTGCTTTAAAATTAGACCTGGTATTCGTCCAAAAACCGCATTTCATCGCTACTTTTAGCTTCAAAACTTGAACAAGCATCAACAGACGTCTTTATCTCGCCACCCTTTCCTGCCCGTATATGTTCTCTAACTCTTTTAATCAACTGGAGGGACAGAAGCCACTTTTCCGAAGGATTGCAATAACATACTCTGAATGAACGAACGACTACACTGACAAAGATTTTATCCTCTCACATGCAGAGTAACCTTTTGCAACGTGCAACTTTTCGTTCACTCCCACTGACACATGCGTTTACCTCTCACCAGCACCACAGGTAACCCAACTCCCATTTTCTTTTCTCTCGTTGAGCTCCAGATGCCAATAGATCCTTTCAGCTTGCCTGTTTGTTGCCCCATTTCAGACCATTTGCTCTTGGGATACAGAAAAACAAAACAAAAACATTACTCAAGGGAAAAGTAACGTGGTCTGAAATGGGGCAACAATCAGGCAGGCAAGCTGAAAGGGTCTATTGGACAACCTCTTCGGATGCACTTTGCTAATCTATAATCTAACCTATGTTAATAACTGTCTATGTTAATTACTACCTATGTTATAATTACTGCCAATGTTATAATTACTACCTATGTTAATTACTGCCTTTGTTAATTACTGCATTTGTTAATTATTGGCTTTGTTAATTACTGCCTATGTTCCTAAGCGTAATCTTAGATCGTTTTCCAGCGACCGGCTAGTAGCTCCACCATACAACTTGCGCTCCTATGGCTATAGAGCATGTTCTTGTGCTGCGCCTTCTCTGTGGAATTCGCTGCCACAGGATATAAGGCTCGGTGATTCACTTTTTAGAAGTCAAGAAGCAACTCAAGACCTATCTGTTCAAGAAGGCATTTTATTAATTCTAGTTGGTTGGATTTTATACATATCTTTGCTCACTTCTCAATTGATCATTGTTCCATGTGAAAAGCAAATTGTTATTATCATTTTACTTATCATTTTAGCCTAGCTTAGTTTTTAGTTTCTCAATTCTATAAAGCTCTTAATTAGTTAAATGTAACTGTAGGGTTATTGTTTATTGCTGACATAGTTATTTATTTGATATTGTTGTGAGCGCCATTTTATTGTTGTGCGCAGCTTTTTGTATTTGTTAAGCACTATTGGGCACTTATTCTCTGTGGAAACAGCGCTATATAAATAAAGATTATTATTAACTTCGGTCAGTAATTCGTGACAGTCTGACGAGACTGATAAACTAGAGGCCGACGTGGGGCCTACGACTTTCCGTCCTTATCCGAGAATACGTGAAGGTCTAACCATTTGCAGTTCGAGAACGAAGTTGTTTCACAAAGGCAGCACCTTCTACTCAGTTATTTTAAGACCCTGATTGTTGGTCCGGCCGGAGCTTGAGCACGACAAATTAATTCCACATACACGTATCACTCGGTTTTGTTATATTTCGTTTCCACTGTGTTTACCAGAAGAAAACACTAACAAAGATTAAATGTTATGACTGCGGTATATGACAAACACGTCACTCTTACGTCACTCGAGTCCCGGATGTAGTGACGTGTAGATTCTGAGGAACATTTGTTGCTTAGGTTGTAAATGTATTCATTTATATAGCGCAACTTCTATATGGATAACAATCCTCTACTCTAACTCGAAATAAAAGAACAGGTTCTTTCACGTCCCCCACGTATAGATTAGAAGAGGAAGGAGACAAGGCCAACGACTTGTACATTCCTTCCAAAGGACGCGGCCGGAATTCGACCCGCGACCTGCCGCACTAGAGACCATGCTCTACCAACTGAGCTAACCAGTGAGGCGGTTGTGCCGGTCAAGCGACACTTCCAGACCGAAATGGACTGTGGTTATAACTATCCAGCTGTGCGAAAGTTCTGATTGGCTGGGCATAGACATGTTAATTACTAACAACAGTGCAAACAGTATTCGATGCAAAAACTAATTAATTCGGTGCAAAAACTAGTTAATTAAGTTCTCCTTTTCATTTTTGTATTGATATTATTAACCGGTAATCATTAGTGTGCAACGTTCAATTAGCGATTAATAATGCTTTGTTCAGTAGACTTTTCAAACATCACTCAAACTATTAATCGTTAATTGAACTTGCACACTAATGATTACCAATACAAATTGAATTTGCAAGAGACCATTAGTATAGGTAATCATACGGTTTCGAGTGCAATTTGGGATTAATTTGCACGAGTGGGGCGAGTGCAATTTGAGCTCTTTGAAAAACACACGAGTGAAAATTAATCCCAAATTGCACGAGAAAACCGTATGATTACTTATTAATAATATACATGAAAAAATTTGTCAAGAAGTGACGTTGGCGAGTCATGTGACAAAGTAATTTATTCAGTCAACAAACCATAATAGTTCACACTTTCAAATTCATTCAAATTGTTTTCAGAAGTCGAAAGGAAATGTTTCATTGCTTTCCAAAGAAATTTGCATCGTATTTCCTTTTTTCGGCACTATGTTTCCTTTTTTCTGCACTGTGTTTCCTTGAAATTGCATTGCCCTCAACCAATCAGAATTGAGCATTTTTTTCATGTATATTATTACAGTTTTGTTATAGTTATAGTTTGGACCCCAAAACAAATGATTTCACCAGATTTTCAGCTATAACCACAATCCATTTCGGCCTGGGAATGTCGCTTGTCGCTCGCCATTTGTCGCCCCTTTGCCGTTTGCAGTTTGTCTTTTGCCGTTTCTCTAGGACAACCTTTTTGAAATAGGTATATACCACACAAGTTAATAGTGCTTTTCGCGCGTTCTGATTGGCTACTCAAACTCGGAATATCCTGCACTATTCACCTCACTTGTCAGTGGCTAAGGTTAATTGAACTTTTTGAACTAATTTGAGACTGGCTATGCACGTAAACTGCCGGGGGAAAGCTTCTCGTGCGGTGGGGATCTAGTTTGACCGGCCTTAACCGCGTCCATCCGGGACATCTCTCCTCATGGTTTTAATACCGTGAGTTTAGGGAGTGTTCATTATTTATGGTTTGGGGCGGGGCGTGGGGGGGGGGGGGGGGGGGTCTGTTAAATCATAGGGATCATAGGGGGGGGGGGGTTAACTGCTTTTTAGGGGGGTCATCAAAGATTTTACCTACTCCTTGGGAGGGTCATCAAAGTCTTGACATACCTGTCATGTAAAATGAAAGTGCTGTTGTAATGCTAAGCCATCAATCAGTCTTTATTTAGACACGGTGTGGCTCATCAGTTAATAACATTTGGAGTAAAAGTTAAACAGACAAATATATAATAATTATGTTTATTATAGTGATCAGTATAAACTACCGACTAACATTATGAAACTAATAATACTGGTATACTAAAATATTACTCCTAAAAACTACTAATATTGGTATGCTAAAATACTACTATAGTAAAAGAATTATAATTCTACTCTATAATCCTACTTATACTAATTCCTGTTTTACATGAGCGCCGTGTGACCTAAATTAATTACAATGGAATATTTGTGAAATCGTAGCAGTTAATTTTATTCTTGAAAGATATTAGAGATTTTACCTCCCGTATATTATTTGGCAGGCTGTTCCATAGGGTTGCTCCACGATAGCTGAAGCTGCGCTTGCAATAATTTGTGCGTGGGTATGGGACAGCAAGTTTGAAGGAAGAATCTCTAAGAACATAATTATTAGTCTCATTTCGTGCTATGAATTTAGAGCAAAGATATTCGGGAGCTAGATTATTTAGACATTGAAGACCATTATCGATAAATGAACAAGCCTCTGAGTCTTCAGATTCTTCCAGCCCAACATTTTGAATAATCGTTCAGCATTGGAGTCATATGAAGCGTTTAAAAGAACACGAGCAGCACGGTTCTGGAGTTTTTGTAGTTTGTCACTTAGACCCTTGTTAAAAATTTCCCACACTTGACTACAATTATAGTCAAAGTGTGGTTGGACCAATGCATTGTACACGCCTAGTAATACTTTAAATGGAACAAAGTGTCTGATACGTTTTATGTCTCCAATGTCGGAGGCAATTTTCTTAGACGTAATTTCAATGTGTTTTTCCCACGACAGGTTTTCATCAATATGCACGCCTAGTGATTTGGCCGTTTTGACTTGCTTGATTGTAATATTACTTATAGAGGATATTACGGTTTGTGATAGAGTATGTCGTTTTTGTCTAGAACTAATAAGCATGAACTCTGTCTTACTAATATTTAATGTTAGCTTGTTAGCACTAAGCCCCTCATGAAGGCATGCTAGATCAGATACAATGTCGTTGTTTAAAACATCAATGTCATTACTTGAGAAAGTTAGACTGGTATCGTCAGCATACATTCTTGGTGTAGAGTTTAAAACGCAGTAAGGGAGATCATTGATGAATAATAAAAACAACACTGGGCCAAGGATAGTTCCTTGAGGAATGCCATGACTGAGATAGCGTGTTCCTGCCAAAGACCCGTTGACAAAACATTTTTGAGAGCGTTGATTTAAGTAGGATGAAAACCAATCGTGGGCTATTCCTTTGATACCGTAATACTCAAGATTAATTAGACAGTAAAATACTATGATTAACGGTATCAAAGGCCTTTTTGAGGTCTAGAAAAACAATATCGTTTATGTTTCCCCGGTTGATATTTAGTGCCCAATCATCAGTTGCTTCCAGCAAAGCCGTCAAAGTGGAATGTAAACGTCTGGAACCGGATTGTTTGCTTGATAAGAGTTTGTTGTCCGGCATTGATATAAGTCGAACAGTTGGTTATATACAAGCCTTTCGAAAATTTTAACGACAATTGGAATGACTGATATGGGACGATAGTTATCAGGGTCAACGTGTTTAGTAAGTAAGTAAGTAAGTAAAACTTTATTTATACACGCTTGCCCCGTCAACTATTAGATAAAAAGCTGGTTTCCACAAGGGGCGTGTGGTTACAAATTCATAAAAATTTAAACTATTAATTTAAAAGTTATACTGAAACTACATTAATACTAACGACTAATAATAATAACTACTACATTAATAATAACTACTCTAATTTATTACTATAAAAACCTTTACTAAATAGAATCATGTAAAAGTGTGAGCATTAATTCTGCTAGTAAAGATAGATAGGGAGTCAGATTTTTGAATGGCTTCAGGAAGCGAATTCCACAATTTACCTCCGCTATATGAGAAGCTTTTCTTGAGATATTCCGTTTTTGGTAGTGGTAACTGCAGTGAGGCAGAGGAGCCCCTGAGGTTATATTGAGTTGTATTCTTCTTACTCGAGAACAGATCTGCAAGGCAACTCGGAGCTAAGCCATTGATCACTTTATACATTTGTTTTACTTTTGACTTTGCTCGTTGAGTTTCTAGAGTTTCCCAGCCTAAGGCATTTAAAGCCTCTATGGCAGGGGTATCGTTACTCATATTCATAATTAGTCTTGCAGACCTGTTCTGGAGTTTCTGAAGCCTATTAGAGTGACCTTGACCAAAGGTTTCCCTTTCTTATAAATAGGGGAAACTTTGGAACACTGTAGTTCGATTGGAAAAACACCAGTGGCTATGTACTGTTTTTAAATAAACGAGCAGCAGTGTTTTATCAGGTTTAAAACTCGAGGGCGCAGCCCGAGAGTTTTAGACCTGATAAAACACGTGCTGCGAGTTTATTAAACGGCTTCAAAAACTTATAATGGTTACTTAATTAACCATCGAACCTTTGTATTCACAACGCCATGCAAAATATTCGAGTAATCACCGCCTGCGATTACGAATATCTCAAGGGAATGACATGAAGAAATTACCATACTATGTTGTTTGAAGCGATGCAAGTAGAACCTGCACTTAAAGGATTTGGAGTCGTGGTTGACATCGATAAAGTTCAAGCGATGTGACTGACATGACGGCAGACTCTAAATGTTTGACTCCGGCACAAAATATGTAAGTTTAGTGCACGTTTTTATATTTTACGGCTTTGAGTTTGGTTTAATAATTGGAACTAAACAGTGGCTCGGTAAACAGGTAATGGTAACTTCATTTTAAAAATATTATCTGTGTATCTCGGTAGTCTGCTGATATTAGTAAATTTAGTGCGAAATTTATTATCTAGGTACTTTTTGCTATCTTTGGGTCTTTATCAGTGAATTCTTAATTAGGATGAAACTTTATATAAAACGTTCATCCTAATTAGCAATTCAATGAGAAAGCTGAAACAATAGAAATTCCAAGAGTTGCAAGGTGCTTATCCATTGTCTCAATCTTCATTAACCCCGTTTCCCCCTGGGACAGAATTCAAATCGCAGGCTTTTTAGAATGATGAGATTTTATCAGGTATAAAGGAGCATGCACGTGACTGATTTGCTTCGTTTGATTGGACAAATTGAATGATCGGTTAAATAACCAAGAGAGGGATTCTGAAATAATATCCGCACACTGTTGGGCGACATTAGTAAAATATTCATTAAAAGCGTCTGCTATTTCCGCAGGGTTACTAAGTGTATCACCGCCATGTTCGAGTATTTTTTTATTAGACAGTTTGTTCGCTTTGCGCGAGCTTAACTCGTTAATGGTCTGCCATCCCGGGGGGGGGGGGGGGGGGGGGGTACTTACATGAAAAATGGGTATGTATGTGAGGCCAAGAGGCTCAAACCCTGACCCTGTTTGACCCAATCCGAGCTCCAAAACCCTGATTGCCCCCTTTTGGGGAAAAAAAAACCTGATTGCCCCTTCTTTAAATTGTTTTCAAAACACGGTCGGATATATATCCTGGCCGGTATACCGCGTACCGGGATTTCATGCAAAATACGGAACATTTCAAGTCGGGACGTGGCATTGGGTAAACAAATCAGCAGATGTATGGGAACCTCAGTGCTTGCATGTGGGCAGGCGATAAAAATACGGCAACAGAAGGTCTTTTTTTGACATAGTAGCTAAAAAAATGAACTGCCTAAAAAATACTGAACTCCGACCCTGACTGCACCCAAATTATACTCAAATCCTGACCCTGATCTGCCCAAATCAGGTCAAAACCCTGACCCTACCTGCCCAAACTGAGCTCAAAACCCTGACCCACCCGGGCGGCACATGCATAATACGTCACAAACAGGAGTACCCCCCCCCCCCCCGGGTCTGCCATGTCCTTCGGGAATCACCAGCATAATTGCGAAATGTTTCCTTATAGTAGGCCCGGGGGGGGTACTCCTGTTTGTGACGTATTATGTATGTGCCGCCCGGGTGGGTCAGGGTTTTGAGCTCAGTTTGGGCAGGTAGGGTCAGGGTTTTGACCTGATTTGGGCAGATCAGGGTGAGGATTTGAGTATATTTTGGGTGCAGTCAGGGTCGGGGTTCAGTATTTTTTAGGCAGTTAGGGTTCAGTGTTTTTTAGCTACTGTCAAAAAAGACATTCTGTTGCCGCATTTTTATCGCCTGCCTACATGCAAGCACTGGGGTTCGCATACATCGTGACGCCGCTAATTCGTACTTCAGTACTTATCTATGTACTTCATCTGCTGATTTGTTTACCCAATGCTACGTCCCGACTTGAAATGTTCCGTATTTTGATCCGACCGTGTTTTTAAAACAATTTAAAGAAAGGGCAATCAGGATTTTTTCCCCAAAAAGGGGGCAATCAGGGTTTTGGAGCTCGGATTGGGTCAAACAGGGTCAGGGTTTGAGCCTCTTGGCCTCACATACATACCCATTTTTCATGTAAGTACCCCCCCCCCCCCCCCCCCCCCCGGGATAGTAGGAAGCCTTTGCGTTCTTAATTTCGTTGTTTACCATGCTTCTAGATAATTTGAACTCAGTCCAATCACGCAGGTTATTCGACTGTATGGCTTTAATTTTCAGGCGGTCCCTACGGCGCATTAAGTCTTTCAATTCAGATGTAATCCATGGAGACTTAGCCGCAGGGTCTCGTTTTGTTCTTAGTGGCGCGTGCTTATCTGCTACATTAAAGCTCTTTCCATTTGCGCCACATTTTATTGACATATATCAGTTAAACACAATAGTGACTGCCAAGGTTGAAGGAAAATGTCCCTGCGGAATTGGGTTGAGTTGAAATGATTGAATTTTCTATAATAAATGCTATGCGGGCCTTTGGACGAATAACTAATTGCTATTTTGCGATATGCATAGACAAGGCTGTGATCGCTGATACTTAAATTAAATGTGATACTCCAGAGAGAGTCAGTCTATCTGGGCGGTTTGTTAATATTACATCGATCAAAGATTTTGTTGTTGCAGTAATACGAGTTGGATCAGCGATCATTTGAGTTAAATTATAAATATCGATAATATCCCTCTCGAGAACTGTTCTCTTCTCGGATCAGATAATGTCCGCGGACGAAATATCAGGGCATATTTCAACGCCACAGATAGGTTATTGTATTTCTAGTCATCAACACCGAGTGTCGGTCATAAAATAAAATTCGATCATAAAACCTTTTTTAAATACTGATTATTTTACTTCCAATCTAATGGCACCTACGGCAAACTAATGCAACCCCAAAACCACATTACTGTACCCTCGAAATAAAAAAATAATGAATATTATCGTTTTCCCTCAATCATATTTTAGCTTTCCAGTAATACTAACGAGCTCAACCCCGTTGTGCGTTTTAAGATGAGAACTAACGATAGATGGAACTTCACGATGTCGTCGATACCGAACTACTGGTCCTGGGACCAACATTTTTAGCCTAAGTATTCGGCACCCTTGTTTTTCATAAGTTAAGGTATATGTAAACAAAGGTCGTTTTTTTTTCTTTTTTCTCAAATGTTCTATAGTTTACGATGATTAAGAATGTTAAAACAGTGACGAGGCCATCATCCTCCTCGGGTGCAATGCCATAAAACGTATCCAATTGGATAGTATGGCCGTGCATGCCGATAACAGCCAATCTGCCATCCTCTCCGTCGTCATAGTGATCCTTAGCCACGTATGGATCCTGCGAACGTACGAGAATAATCTTACAGCCTCTGTGCTACCCATAGGCAGAACTGCTAGAATCACCAGAAGCTCCCTGACGTTCGGGAAAAATGTGATGCTTGCCCAGAAGGGTTGTCACGGCGACGGAAGGTAATGGCGTTGGCCGCTTCTTCCAGAGGTTCTGCCAGCGCAACAGTTTACTTTCAAAAGTTGATGGCAATGGCAACAGATGCCCCCACTTATCCAATAGAACTTGACCGAGATCCACTGCCTCTTCTATACTCTTGTTTACGATAACTTCAGAGATATAAGAGCGCACAGCTCATAATGAGCTCTCTTTCCGCTGAATCGACTCCTTAGTTCCTCACGAATAACATCCAGAAATGGGATCCCTACCGTCCTCTTCCAGTATTCAGCAACTGTATCAGCAGGGCAGTTATTTTTGTTCCGTTGTCTACTGCAAATTCTTGGCCTTTGTTCAGTTGAACCTACCAGTTCTGCTAGAGTCAAAGCTTTTGTATACATACGTTGATACCACGCATCGATCTCATTACGGATATCTGCATACCAAATTCTAACTTCTTCGATTTTCTTGAAACCGAAGAAACCTTCTACGAGTCTGCCTTGAAGCGCAGTGACAAGTGGCCTCATTGGTTCCAACATCTCCTTTGCGCAGACGAAGCTCACGATGTGACCAAAGTTAGTCAAATTATGGTGTGGCGCAGTCCATTGGCCATCGATTTCGTGTTGGCATCACAACTGCAGTCCTCCGCGTTGTCTGGATAGAAGCGACCATCTTCTGTGGGATCACATATTTCGTTTAAGGTTACCATTCATACAAGTCATGTATTCATACAAGTCAAATATGTTTTCAAATGTGGAGTGCCTTTCAACCCAACGCGTCTTGTACAAATCTTTCAGCTTGCGCTTTTTTTTCTCGGGCGAATGGCTTCTAGGGAATATTGTCTTTTAGGTGAATTGTCAGTTCCTGACAAGAATCCAACATATTTTGAACTGATGAGATTTGTCATGCATGGCAAATAACTAAGTTGAGACTATGGAGGCAGCAGCCTTGATAATCTGCATCAGGGGCATGCTTGGAGATAGAATAAACAAATAATGCGAAACTTTATCAATCCAAGAAAACGTGCTCACCAGATATATTTGATCACTCCAGCTTTACAGAAATATTTTTGCCATTATAAAGGGGGGTGGCTAGCCACCCCATTCACCACCCCTGGATCCGCCCCTTGAGGGGAGCAGCCCCGCATCAACTATAAAAGTCGATAGAAACCAAGAGCGAGAAGTCTAATTGTTTTAGCATAACCAAGCCACCGTTCTATCAACTTAGCGATCGAGAAAACTGTGGGGAAAAAAGCTCGCAAAAACTCGCAAATAGAGTGTGTCCGTCGAGGAACTATTATACAAATAGAGTGTGTCCGTCGAGGAACTATTATACAAATAGAGTGTGTCCGTCGAGGAACTATTATACAAATAGAGTGTGTCCGTCGAGGAACTATTATACAAATAGAGTGTGTCCGTCGAGGAACTATTATACAAATAGAGTGTGTCCGTCGAGGAACTATTATACAAATAGAGTGTGTCCGTCGAGGAACTATTATACAAATAGAGTGTGTCCGTCGAGGAACTATTATACAAATAGAGTGTGTCCGTCGAGTAACTATTATACAAATAGAGTGTGTCCGTCGAGGAACTATTATACAAATAGAGTGTGTCCGTCGAGGAACTATTATACAAATAGAGTGTGTCGGTCGAGGAACTATTATACAAATAGAGTGTGTCCGTCGAGGAACTATTATACAAATAGAGTGTGTCCGTCGAGGAACTATTATACAAATAGAGTGTGTCCGTCGAGGCACTATTATACAAATAGTGTGTCCGTCGAGGTACTATTATACAAATAGAGTGTGTCCGTCGAGGAACTATTATACAAATAGAGTGTGTCCGTCGAGGAACTATTATACAAATAGAGTGTGTCGGTCGAGGAACTATTATACAAATAGAGTGTGTCCGTCGAGGAACTATTATACAAATAGAGTGTGTCCGTCGAGGAACTATTGATACAAATAGAGTGTGTCCGTCGAGGAACTATTATACAAATAGAGTGTGTCCGTCGAGGAACTATTATACAAATAGAGTGTGTCCGTCGAGGAACTATTATACAAATAGAGTGTGTCCGTCGAGGAACTATTATACAAATAGAGTGTGTCCGTCGAGGAACTATTATACAAATAGAGTGTGTCCGTCGAGGCACTATTATACAAATAGTGTGTCCGTCGAGGTACTATTATACAAATAGAGTGTGTCCGTCGAGGAACTATTATACAAATAGAGTGTGTCCGTCGAGGAACTATTATACAAATAGAGTGTGTCGGTCGAGGAACTATTATACAAATAGAGTGTGTCCGTCGAGGAACTATTATACAAATAGAGTGTGTCCGTCGAGGAACTATTGATACAAATAGAGTGTGTCCGTCGAGGAACTATTATACAAATAGAGTGTGTCCGTCGAGGAACTATTATACAAATAGAGTGTGTCCGTCGAGGCGCTATTATACAAATAGAGTGTGTCCGTCGAGGAACTATTATACAAATAGAGTGTGTCCGTCGAGGCACTATTATACAAATATAAAGTGCTAGTTTTAAGAATATCAAATTTCCAAGGGAGACTAACATCCGATAGGTCCGAGACAAACACACTCTATTTGTCGTTATTGTTCAGCACAAAATTGTCTTCCGCCCTCAGCGAGCACTATCGCTGAGGGCGATTCCGATTGGCTGAGAACCCGCAACGAATTCTCCATAGCTAGCTATAGCACTAAGGTGCGCATGCGTACAACATCTGCTAGCAGATAATACTTAGCGCTCGATGGTGGCAAATACTACAATTTTACGCTAGAAAGCAGGGCACTTATTTCGTTATTTTAGCCATTTTACCGCTCAGCTATGTTTCTATTCATTCTTTTCTCCTAAACTCGTAAAATAAATGCAATTTTTATCTCGAATATGAAAGAAAACATCTTGAATCATGCAGAAATCCAATCGTAAACAAACCAATTTTATGCGGCGTTTCATTTAGCTTCGTTTACGATAGCTTTCTCTTTTGCTAAAACTTGAGCTTAAAAATGTATAATAAAACAATTATTGAATTCGGATTTCGCATGATAGCGAAAATTATAAATAAAGAGGTTTGTGTTATCAGCTGTATTATCGGCTTATAACACAGACCTCTGTCTTGATAATTTTCGCTATCATGCTCAACCTCATCCAATAATTGGTTAGTAGTTTGCATCCGCGGACGACAACTATCACGTCACGTGAACGCACCTAGGCAATGAGCGCGTGCCAAAATTTGTGGTGAACTCTAACGATCGATAGACGGCGCCTAGCTAGCCAATCAGATGGGAGTTAGCCAATGGACGGCGGCTGGGTTATGCTAATAGTTCGTTAGTCCTGAATTAGAAGCGCTAGAAAGAACAGCATTCCAATTTCAACAGCTTGTCTCTTAGTAAATACTGTCAATTAAAAACTAAGAATAATATGTTTATTTATCTAAAGTTGCGAGACTTCCTAACTGTTCTTTGAGATATTTTTTATTGTCCCTGTTAAATATCTGAGGAAATATCTGCTGTAGAACTTAAAGGTATGTTTTACAGCTTTCGAGTCGCCATGCTTTAAAGTTTATACATGTATAAGACCAAACATTTTTATCATTAATTTCGATTCTGCGTCAAGTGGATAGTTGAATAGTATAATATTTTGTTAATTTGAGTGTTACGTCCATGAGTTATAGAGGTTTCTATTTCCAATATGCTAATGTTAACGTAAATTTGACCTGATTCGGGAATTTACAGTCATTTCTTTTTCCTCGTTTCTGATTTTGACAAAATATTTGGTAAAATCACTGATATAACTTTCAAATATAACATACATGTTTACGAAAGGTCATTATCTCTACGAGCATGTTTTTGTATAATAAATGAAGACTGGTTTTACGTCACCGGCTCGAATATATTATAAATATAAACCTCTGTAACTCATAGATGCAACACTCAAAATCGAGAAATATTCTACCATTGAACTATTCACTTGATTTAGAATCGATGTTAATGATAACAATATTTGACCATATATATACTTTAAAGGCGCTGTGTTACGGGGAGAGACACGCGTTTATGTTCCGGGCCGGAACAAAATAATTTTGAGTGCTTTTCATATCGATCGTAACACGCATGTGGAATAGTTGAAATGAACTAAATGTGCAAAAATGACTAACAAACTGTGCGTAGATCTAGTCTTCAAGGAATATATTGCATATCCTTTCAATCAAGCATTAAGGGAGGGGACTTTAACTGATTGAAGCCAATTAACAGCCACCAATCGTACATTGATTCCAGACATATGCAGAACCATGACACAGCGCCTTTAAGAGTTCTTGCTGTTTAATAAGAAACGTACCCAGTGACTTTTTCTTCAATTATACATGTGCTCCAAGGCAGTACAGTCGTCACGTATGAGAAGTTTGCTTCACCTATTACACTAGTTACGTTAGCTCAGATTATGTTTATTAGCTCACTGTGCGGGAGGTCGTGGATTCGAATCCCGGCCGCTTCCCGTGATAAGCTGATGGCATTGTCTCCTTCCTCTCTAATCGATATTTGAAAACCGGGAACGTGAAAGAACTTGTTGTATGACTCTTCGACAAAATGAGGAAGGCATTGTCACCCGATATAGGCCTACTCTGGGTCCTTAGGTCGCCGCGATGAAGTGCGACATTGAGCGACTTAAGGCGACATAAGCATTTTTTTACAAAAAATAATGAAATATTAGGCGACACTGGGCGTTATAAGGCGACATTGGGCATTATAAGGCGACGTTAGGCAATACAAGGCGACATTAGGCAATACAAGGCGACATTAGGCAACATTTGGTGATAGAAGGCAATGTAGAGCAACATTAGTTTGTAAAATAAGGTGACAGTGTGGCTTTTACCATGTCACATACATAAGGTGACATTCATTGACCATACATTGTACTGTATATCTAAAATAATACTACTACTTGTGAGTTTTTGATTGAAAGCATTTCAATTAGAAAGATTAATTTTAATCAAAACTGCCAGTATGCATGTTTTCCATATAAAATTTAAATAAAATAAACATGAACAAGTACATATTGACTACATGTATAACACATAAACTAATGTGTGTAATATTTTTAACCCAATTTTGGTAACATGCAGCAAATTAGAGATATTAAGATATTACATTTCAAATGTTTTAATATTGACCAATTGGGTTAGTGACTCATTTGTTTTTACTTTAAATGCCCCCAATCATGCATTACTTCAGTTCCTGATTGGCTAATTGCATTTTCACTTGCTCCTGTGATTGGCTCTGTAAGTACTTTGGCTTTAGTTTTATGACACTCAATTGAAAACTGCTCTAAAAAATAATTAAGTTGGTTTTGGTTTTAGAGCAGTTTTCAGCTGAGTGTCATAAAACCAGAAAACATAAATGAACCAATCACAAACATGGGGCATTTGCATAGCTGACCACATATGTTGGAACAGGGGTGGGCATGTGTGGAATAACAACTTAAATATTGTATAAGAATAAGTCTTAAGCTTCTTTAATAATAAGTTACTTTATTTGATTTCGAGACAAAAATAAAGCTTGAGAGTTGAGTACTCTGAATGCATGCATTTATTGTTGTAATAACTTAATATTATGTACCGATAAAAAAACACTTATGAATTTGAGCTTAGATAGGTTTCAAAGCCAAAGGCAAAGACACAAATTTATACAATGTAGCTTTATTTATATATTTAAGCTTCTTATATCTTGTAAAATTAAGAAAGGATGCGTTGGTTTTGTTTACACTTAAGCTTATTAAATCTTAACTTACAGACACGCGGATTTACAAATTTGAAATAAGAACAAATGACATAACAAGTTTACACAAAGAAGTTGGAATTGTTACCTTCATTTGTGTCATGGAAAATACCAGAAACGTTTGTGCAAAAGTCGTACAAATTCCCAACGCCTCCATAATTGATCTTGGTTAGCCAGCACTTTGCTTTATAAACCAGTTCAGCGGTCGACTTCCGCTAAAATGGTAGGTACTTCATATATGGTCTATTATATGTCTTCTATATAGTGCAAGACTGTTTTATATAAAGAAGACGCAATAATAGACCATATATGAAGTACCTAGGCTTTTTCAAAGTTGCCCACGGCTTTCTTGACCAGCGGATAGTCTACTGTACATGTAGTTGTACTGGAACCATTTACTTCACGTAAAAGCACGAAGTTCTAAACGCAAGTTGCAAAAGAACTAGGGCCCCAAAAATGAAGCCATCATCGATTTGGATGCAACCGGACAATTTCAGGTAGATGCATATTTCTAAATACAGTATACTGCAGTCGACATGTCATTGTCACTTTATTCAAGATTTTAATTTTGTGTGTCCTACTCATAGCTATTCCTATTATGTTATAAAATTCCTGGCTTTCATTCATTTTAACTTGAGGTAGAGATGTGTGTGTTATAAACTTCAACTAGTGATCAATCATGAGCAAGGAGGATTTTGGCAGACATGTTGGATAAATTATAATAATTACCTTGATATGTTCACTATTCATAAAAGTATGATTATGTAAGTACTAAAGGGCACTGAACTACAACATGGGTAGCAAATACAGAGGAAAGCTGATTATCCATGCTAAAAATAACTTTATGTACAGCTTAATTTTGGAGTCTAATGAACTTGTGCACTGGACAATGCAACAGAGTTGAAGAAAAGCATTAGCAATCCCAAGGAACCTTTTTGGATCGATACTTGTTCGTTCACATCTCCATTATATTACAGTAAAACAATAGGCCGACACAGATTGAGAATTCCGTATGGCATGCGTAATCCAATCACAAAGCGAGGATTTATCTGATGCTCAGTCAGCAAACAACTGTACAGGATTTGAATGTGCATATTACTAAATTTTTTTAAATTTATGTTCACAACCTGCTCAGTGAAACAGTTACCTAGTGCAGCTAGCCCTTCCTTTAATTGTCCTGCATGTCATCTTATGTACATTGTACTAAACCTGTCTGAAAATACTCTAGCATCCAATAACCCCTACCTATAATGAACACAACCATGACAATACACTTCCAATCATCCCAATACCTTTCCCAATACCAATCCCTCGGGTACAAATCCCTTTTATGGTATAGATCCTTGTTTAGATTATTAATTATTAGCTGTGTATAGATACATTAACATAATTAGTTACAGTTCTTTTTAGTCGGTCGTATAGGCAAATGTGTACCTTATGGGGTTCTCAACTATGCCGAGCAATTGTGAAATTTACTGGGGTAATTAAGGTATGTAAGGGCAGTGGGACCTCAGGGGTGGGGGGCGGGGGTGGTAAGGTTTAGTCAATACAACTGATATACAATGTAGGTGTAGAGATACATAAATTTGTATTCATTAATAATTATTAAAAACAAAAACACTTACAGTCTAAATATAGTTTTATAATAACCAGTTATTTAAGCTAAATGTGTAATTTGATATTATATCATAAGCCAATATAGGGCGACGTAAGGCGATATAAGGCGACATTGGGCGACATAAGGCGACATAAGGCGACCTAAGGACCCAGAGTAGGCCTCGATATAGTACATTGACTGACGTTCGTACTAACCACAGCTAGTGTTGATCCAGAGGGTACTCCCTCCCTCTCAGTCAGTAATCCTGTACCGCTCGAGACCTGTATTCTGATTGCACCCATTATACTACTGCACGTTCTAAAGGTTAGGGTGTTTTGTATTGTTGGGTAAGCCAATGCTGTGGCTCATTTCGAGCGGTACAGGATGGCCCCTCTCAGTCGAACTGCTACCATGATCGTACCCCCTTTCGGACCCCCATACCCCCTCCTCCTTCCCCTCAGAGAATCATGGACTGCCTCGGCTGCTATCACCGTCGTGAGCAGTCTGTCATTTCACTACTGGACGTCAGTAATTTGTAAAGCGCTACATGCTATGGTGATATGGCACTATACAAGTATGGCCATTGTTATTATAATTATCATTAGGTTTATTTCTTTAAACTTCGGACGGGCCATGCTCTTAACTGAAATGAAATATATTACACGCAGTATCTGTTGTCCTCCGCGGTAAAACGGTAGAGAATTCGTGTAATGTGTACTACAGCGTGTCAACGTACTATGGTAGACGTGTAGTACCCAGTATAGTACATATTACACGAAGTCCTTACCGGCAAAACTTATTGAACTCGCAGTGAATTACAAATTAAGAAAACTTAAACATGTTAACATTTTTTATTAGGCTAATAGATTTGTTATTTTTGACGAAACATTTCACAGACCTAAAAACAGTGGGAAGCTGGCGTGATATGCGCATGCGCATAACGTGTCGTGATGTGTGACAATGATCATGTGATTTCCTCGATCATATGATTTCATTACCTACACAAATCCAAAGTGAGGCCCGGAAATATTCAATTATTAGCTCAGTTACCTTAAACTCGCAATAGCGACTACCCTCGACTGACTTTCATAATTAACTTTAATTTTACTATGTGGTTTTAATCTCTATGTGCTTCCAAAGCGATTCTACGAAACGACTAGAGTTATGACTCTCCGAAACGACGCCTCCAAAGTTAACCCTACTGATATCGGCCTACCCGAAGAGGCTCAGCTATCTGATGTCAAAATCTTCGATCACCTCACTCCCCGGGTACAACAGCTCTTTACCGAGGCCAAGAGGTTCAAGGATCAGCATAACTACAGTTTCTGCTGGACCAAGAACTCGGTCGTTTTACTCAAGAACCTTAGTGATCTTCAAAACCTGGCTCCACAAAAATGAACAATCTATAGTGAAGATAATTTGAATTTGTCAAAGTTACCGAGTAGACTACGCGCATTCAGATGTAACAAAGAGAAACTAGAACTGATGGTCTCGGTATGCAAGTTGACATCATCCTCCACCATGTAGTTGCTGGTAGGAGGGCGATTAGAAAAATTAGCATCTGGATCAAGAAGACTCGAAAATAAGCTACTGGATCCGGGCGGGTCGATAGGATTAAAAAGCAATGAATCTAAACGATCGGTATCAAAATTCAGAGGACCGTGAGCTAATTCGTAAATAGCTACGTTAAAGGAGGTATCATCTAAGTGAGTGAACGGGAGAGCTGACAAGACATTTTCGTCACCAGCTGACATTAAAGTAATCTAGAAAACCAAATAAATTTACTTCATGTTGGGTAATCTACATAAGCCATTCTCCGTAATCGGAGTGTCGGAAACATGGTTAAATGATCAAACATCAGATTTAGTCAATATACCTGGGTATCAGTTTCTTTCTAACCACCGTTCTACTAAAATTGGCGGCGGAACAGGCCTTTATTTACAAGATAATCTCGAGTATAAGCTTTGTTCTGAATGTAATTTTTCAGATCCTGACGTCATCGAGTCCCTATTTGTTGAAATTTATGTTCCTCACGCGAAAAACCTAATTGTTGGAGCTGTCTACCGGCCGCCCAATCAAAACGTCATGTTATTCTTAGAAATATTCAATGATATTCTTTCCAAATTTCCAAAGACAACAAACATTGTTATGTAATAGGCGATTTTAATCTAGATGATCACCATCAGCCCACGCAAGAATTTGTTGATAGTTTGTTTTCGCGCTTTAATTTTCTATCCACTAATAACTAGGCCCACGCGCCTCACTTCTAATACCGCAACGCTTATTGACAATATATTTACTAATTATCTCTCACCCAACATTTTCAATGGTATTGTTATTAATGATATATCTGATCACCTGCCTGTATTTGCTTATGTTTCTGAGGAGCCGGCTTACCCCTGTAATCGTCAGCAGAACACAGCTATGCGCGACCTCAGTGAAACTAACATGACAAAATTCCGTTCCTACCTTTCCCAGGTTAATTGGTCTAATACTTTATCTGATCAAGACCTAACATATCTTATAATACTTTCTTATCAGAATATTCTAGAATCTATGGCTTGTGCTTTCCTTTAAAAGTAACTAAGCGGAAGCGTGACACAAGGCCAATTACTCCTTGGATTACGAAAAGTTCAGTATTGAACTCCGTCAGAAAAAAGAATAGACTCTATAAAAAAAATTATGAAAGTGCCTAATCCCATGCGTGAAATGCATTACAAGACTTACAAGAACAAACTCAATCACCTAATCAGAACCGCCAAGCGTGACTACTATGACAACAGATTTGATAAGGCAAAAAATGACCCAAAGAAACTTGGAAACTAAAAACGAAGTCATTAACAATCGTAGAAAAAAGACCTCGCTGCCTTCGACCTTCAATTGCGATGATAAAGAAATATCCGACCCAACTGATATTGCTGACAAATTCTGCAAGTATTTCACTAACATTGGACCTAATTTAGCCAGTAAAATTCCTACGGTTAGACATTCTTTTCGCTCCTTTTTAGCCAACAATGTCAACGAATCTATCATCCTAAAGCCTACCAATGTAGCTGAATTAGAAGAAATCTGTAAGCTGTTCAAACCAGGGAAAGCCCCTGGATATGATAATGTCTCCATGCATGTTATTAAAAAATCTTTTGATCTCATTTCAGAACCCTTAAAGTTTATTATCAATCTTTCGTTAACACAAGGAATTGTTCCTGAAAAATTAAAAATATCCCAATTTTTAAAGCTGATGATCCGCATCTTTTTACTAATTCCCGACCTATTTCTCTTCTACCTTGTTTCTCTACATTTTTCGAAAAGGTCATTCACAACCGTTTAATTGAATTTTTCGAACGTCTTGAAATTTTGTATTGTCCAATTTGGATTCCGTAAAAATCATTCGACCTCACTTTCACTCATTCATCCCATCGACAAAATTGCATCTTCCATTGACCGTAACGAAATTACTGTTGGCGTTTTTTAGATCTCTCAAAAGCTTTCGATACCCTTGACCATCACATTAATTTTGTTTTCCAAACTAGAACACTACGGCATTCGTGGTTTGGCCTTACAGTGGATCAAAAGCTACTTCTCAGATCGCAAACAATTTGCACAGTTTAACGATGTCTGTTCCGCCAGCCAAACAGTAAAATGTGGTGTGCCTCAGGTTCCATCCTGGGGCCATTGTTTTTTATTATATATTTAAATGACCTGCCAAATGCTACAAAATTGTCAGAATCCTTGCTTTTTGCTGATGATACCAGCGTATTCTATTCTCATTCAGATGTTAACCAGTTAGTTTCTGTGTTAAATGACCAGCTGCAACATATTGACACCTGGACGAAAAGTAATAAATTATCTGTTAATATTAAGAAGACTAACTATGTAATTTTTAAATCAAAACAAAAGACCATCAACGCTAATGTGACTCTTTTATTCAATAACCAATTGCTCAAACAGGTACATGTAGCCAAATTTCTAGGAGTATATATTGATGAAAGTCTGACATGGAAGAATCACATTAGCCATGTATGTAAAAAGGTATCTAAATCTGTTGGAATAATTTATAGGTCACGATTTTACTTATCCACTAAAACTAAACTTTCTCTATATTACACTTTAATTTACCCTTACCTAAGTTACTGCAACACAGTATGGTCCTCAACTTATGTTACAAACCTGAACAGGATATTTCTTTTGCAGAAACGCGCTGTGCGGGCCCTGACCAATTCTGAATTTCGGGCGCATACTGCTCCTTTATTCGTCCATTTGAATATGCTTGACATCTTCAAACTTAACTCATTTCAAATCGGTAAATTTATGTTCTCATACCACCATCAACTGCTGCCTCAGTCTTTTCAAGTGCACAACTATAACACCAGATTGGCATCTAATTATCGACCTCATGCATGTCGTACTAATATTAAGCAATTTACTATTTTATACCAAGGTCCCAAAAGTATGGAACTCGCTGCCCTCTTCTGTCACAAATTCCACTATCCTAATTTGCTTAAAAAAATGACTGTTCAATTTTCTACAAAGATAGGTATTTTTTTCTCTTGTTGTTACATACTGAACCGGTCATGACGCGCCTACGCTGTCCTTTTATTTAACTTTTCATTCTATCTCGAGGAGGCCTCCTCGCTACAAGCCTGATGGTTTCCTGAGACCTCTTCGCCACTATATCAATTGTATCATGTATTCATGAACTTCAATTCTTTATATATATATATATATTGTTATATGTATGTATTCTATGTGTAAAAAAAAAAGCGCTTGCACTGCAACAGTACTTCCTCAGTTCTTCCTCGGTTCTTCCTCGGTTCTACCTCCCTTTCGGCACTTTGTTTAAATGCTGTAATACTTCTCGGGAACGACAAGGACATTCTCCAGTTTTCGTGGGCCAGTAACTTTTACTACCATGAAGGTGTTCTTATATTTCTGGAATCCGCTATTTTACTTATTTAGCGCCGTCCTACGATGAAATTGTTTCACGACCGCACGGTGATCTTGTTATAGTTTTGCATTTATCGTTGTGGAATCCTGCTCTTACGTTACACACTTTTCAAAGTTCATTTAAATACGTAAATTATGCCCTAGGGAATTCATTTATGAGAGTACAAAAGGAATAACAACGCTTTTTTATCGGGCGGGTGTTATTTGCAAGAAACCAGACGATCTCCACTTAGCCCGGAGTTGAATCCTGGGCCGTCATTTCTCATCCTTCGGCCTATGGGGTGCAACTCCGACCTGGTACAAATCCACCTCATTAATGACAACGTACTAGACAGAATAATACACAATGCACGATGTACTAGGCCCATGCTTCAAATTAGTGTACTGTCGCTCGGTCGTGAAAAGGGCCGGGTCGCTTTCCGCCTTTTTTAGCTAGTATATTGGCCAATCCTTGCTGACGTCATTGTTTACATTTTTTGCCTCATTAGTATTAACCTTCAAGCTACAAACAAACAGACTACATCAGCTGAAAGAGAATTTTAAACTTAGTAATCACCGTAAATTTGAGATTGATATGTTAAAATTAACTTTTCAAGTGAACTGTAAAATAGTCTGGGTGCTGACAGCCATACATTTTTTTTGTAAATTTTTAGATTTTAAACGCTCATTCCTCAAAATATATTTATCATATCATTCTCAAATTTTTTGTGTGTGACAATCTCTTTCGATTTATGGGCTCTGATTGTTTGTATGTACGACGCTTGAAGTTTGATGTACGCTAATGAGGAAAAAACGTAAACAAATATTCGCCTTAAAAACCCATCAAATATTTTTTCTCCCGCTTGATTGGTTGAATGCATCACGTGTTCCGATATTTTTTCTCCGCGAGCGGGAAATATCAGCGAGTATAAGTACGCGTCAAAGAAAATATTTGAAGGATGATAACAACAATAACCTACATTGTGGCGTCGAAATATGCCCTGATATTTGTCCTTGGATATTATCTGATCCTGGAAGCTCAACTATTCTCTTCTCGGATCAGATAATGTCCGCGGACGAAATATCAGGGCATATTTCGACGCCACAAATAGGTTATTGTATTGATAGTCAACTTCACCAGAACAATCAAGGATTCAAGGAAAAACAAAACTTTTTTTGTAGAATTACTCTAAATTATGAGGATTTATAGAATTGAAAAAAATGGAGTTAGGAACTTTAAACGGCCCTTCCATCCGTCTGGGTTGTGTGTTTTTCCTGTGTTTACACTGGATTATATGTTCTCTTCTGAGTTTCATACATGTGTTTCGATACCTGACATTCGACGAAATTTGCAACTGAAAGCCGAAACTCTCGGTTTAATAACCGAGTGTTCCTCGTCTTTTGAGTTTCGCCTTTTGCACAAGTACGGCAGGGCGCCAACAGCATTGTATACAAAGGTCCCAATGAAACATGCAACAATTGCAATCAGTAACTGCAAGAACAATCCACTCAAATCCTGTATCTGTAATTGACTTGGTGGTTTCTCGTTGCTGCACCTGTACTTGCTGACCCAGAATTTCTGTATAAAATCTGTGAGATCCTTAGATTTGAGTTGCTGAAGGGCGTCGTTGAGTGTATTAAACCATGGCGATCCCTTCTTCACAGCCACGGAAGCACCTGACATAGCAAAAGGCTCTCCGACTACTTTAAGTTCACAATCTTGATCGTTCAAGGATTCATACTCCAGACTTATGTGATCCGCTATGAAGACATCAAGTTCTCTGTAATGAGAAAAATAAGTGATCTTACATTTGATCTTACATCACACACAATGCACAATATACTTGACCAATGCTTCTAATTTGTCTACTGCCGCTCGGTCGTGAAAAGAGCCAACTGAAGTTGCTTTTCTCATTTTTTAACCAACTTCAGCAGGTGAGGTCATATACAATCAAGAATTTGCGCAAAAGCAACTTTTTTTCACAGAATTACTCTAAAGATTATGAGGATTTAAATAAATAACTCATAAATAACTAAATAAATAAATAAAAACAATTGGATTAGGGGCACTTTAAGAAACAAGGAACGGGAGCATCGATCAGCGCTACAACACAGGGTTAATTGATTCCTACCCGATTTGGTTTCGGGCGGAAGGAAATCCCAGCTTGAGTTCTGGTCCCGCATCTACCCCTCCTGTTCTTTTGTCTTGTTTGTAAAATACGACACATAATAATTCCAATTGTTTTTCATTAGGAAAAGAGCCATCTCTATTCAATACCATACAATGAAACCAAATGGAACACAAAGACTTCTCAACCATACAAAATGTTTTGCTGTTTGCTCACCGAAGCAACAATGTTGACTAGATCCCAGGGCTGCGCTACATGTTGCGTACGCGCAAACTTCCTAGTATAATTAATGCGCATGCGTCAGCATTTGTTTCTCGTGAAATGTTTCTTGGTTTGCTCAGCCAGGCAGCAAAATATGTGTCTTGCTTCCCACAAGAATGCTTCGAATTCCGCAACACTGTTTCCTCGTTAGCGCAGGCCTTAAAGATTTCTATTGTTAACAGCATGGTAGTTCATTTCAAAATCCCAACAACCATTTTACTTCAGTATCAACTGTACTTCTCCACACTACTAACGTTCTCATATCTGAATTCCAATATGTTTATGGATTCCTTTGACGACCTGAACACTGTATTTCTTCACCTATGTAACTTGGGTTCGATTCCAGATCGCGACGTCATATGCGAGCTCAGTTTGGTCATATCTCGCTCTTGCTCTGAGTGTTTTTCTCCGGCTTCTCCAGTTTTTCTACCTCCTCAAAAACCTAAATTCTAATTCGACCCAGGGACTCGTCGAAACCCGGTAACGGCTCCTTATCTATAATTAAAACAAACTATTATACTTTACCAAATTTTTAACTAATTGTTAACCTCCGTGGGAAGCGAGTTGTATCTGACGATTCGAGCTCTAATTGACCTTTCGTCGGAGCAAAAGAGGACTAGTACTAAAAACGTCTGCTGCAACTCGCTTCCCACGACGTTTAGCGACATACCCTTATCAACTCTTAGTTTGACAACCTACCCTGATTTCACTTTGTCCACGCCCTCTGACAGGCTACCTACATTGTTACCTCTCATATGGTACCACATACTCCGCATATAAGCGCTCTCGGCATTAGCGAAGAAATCAGCCATGTATGATCCTGTTACTGTTCCGTACTTAAATCCTGATGGAGGGTTCATAATCTGAAAGTTGTATCATTGATATATGAAGATTCATATAATGTTACTATACGTTATTTTACAATGATGAAGACTCATCTGTACAGGTGAATGTAATTCTCGAATGAACTGAATTAAAACTTTTGAGACTGTACAAAATTGTTTTGAAAGATTTCACTCTCACACAAGTGTGCGAAGGTCACGCTCGCTTGAAGTCACGGGCTTTCGGCCCACATAACTGCAAGGTGGTATCCCAAATGCGGAGGAGCTGCTACCGGCCCCCGTCACGGTTCAAATCAGGTTGGTTGACCCGAATGTAAACGGCTTCCTTCATCCCGCGCTCAAACCATCGGTCCTCGCGGTCGAGAACTTGCACATTTTCCAGTGTTACTCGATGTCCCAGACGATCCTGGTTAATGTGTTGGGAAACCTCGGATGTAGTACAGCTGCAAGCTCTCAGTTGAATGTGAAAGGTTAAGGTTTAATCTTTCAAAAAACGTTTGTACAGATCAGGCGAGTCTCAAAAGGTTTAATTTCGTTCGAGAAATACGTTATTTTATTTAAAAGAAGTTTCATATTTTCTAAACTGAATAATCTGTAAAAATGGTGGGCATGGATACCATTCGAGTGACATGGTTCTTCACCGTACTTCCACATCAGAGAAATGCAAATATATGGAGGAGAAAGAAAATTGCAGAATCTTTATAACTGCAAAGAACTGTATTTTTAATTTAATTTTGTTTTGTCGATTTTTAGTCATATCCATCTGAATGGAGAAATCCGAGCGCGCAAAGCATGACTGGACAAATTCCGACCCATCGTACGGTTGGTAAGTCGGAAAACTAGTGGTTAGGTTAGGTTCAACTAATCAAGAACTGTCTGATTAAATATTTGCTTAATTAACACGATATCTCGGCATTCCGACTCGATCTAATAACGCTGGCGACGAAATGACCGACATGCAGTTATGATAGAAAATATCCCATTGCTTGAAAAGCTCTACGCGCGCTCCGATTGGAGGAAAAAATATTAGTTCAGCTGGATAACCGACACTTTGTATATGGTAAGAAAATAATGTTTTGACATGTTGAAAATACACCATAAATATGATTTATGTTTTAATCACTCTTCATCGCGATTTAATGCATGAGAATAGAAAGTATTACAACAAAGTCAAACCTTTTCATCGTAGATGCTTGTCACGGACGTATACTTGTCTTCTACTATCAAAAATGCAGCCAGGTTTGCTGAATAACTTGACATAAGCATTAACATCGCCAGCCCAAAGGCAACTGAAGCTAGTCTTGCCCCATTTAACATTGGCTTAGCTTCATCTGCCGGCCGGCCAAATGCCAAGGCAAGCGTAAAGCAGACGGCATTATCGAGTCCGAAGGCAGTAAATGTCAGTGGTTGAAGTTGTTTGGGATCTTCCTTTTCAAGTACGTTACATTGCAGTTTTTCCTTTTCTCCATCGGGTTTTTCAAAACAAAAGCCCCTTTCTTCCAATTCTAGTATATATTGGTCCCGACTATTCTCATCTTCGTCTTCGGTATCTTCTTGAACCTTGTTCGGATGACGGCATGGCGCAAATTTCTCAACAAACCACAAAAACACTATCATGACGCCCATGCTGCCGAGAAGAGTCATCCATACAGTTTTTGTGAAAGGCCTCAAGTAGGACAGCCAGTAGATGTTGTTTCCCTTACCGCTTCGCTCCTTGACAAGTAGACGAATTCCTGATGGAACATATGGCTCTGTAAAATCAAGAACTGTGGCTCTCCTAGCACTGATGTACAGGTCCAATGTAACGTCGCCCTTATCGTCCAGTAACTCTCTCACGATCCCATTCCAGCTGTCGTTTTTGTCGTCGTAAACACCAAACTGTCCGTCCTCACTGAAACGCAGCTCCGGTTCAAATCCCATTGTTCCCTTCAATAGGTGAAGGACATCGATCGCAAAGCCGTAGCAGCACCGCTCAATTTGTTCCTCTGATCCATCGGAAGACTCGACAGTTCTGGTGCATAGACTGGCACCCGCTGGACAAGGGTTATTTTTTGTCTTAGGAACAGACATGATATTTGGTGGATATTCATTAATGAGGACTCTCAGTTTAGGACGGGGTCTCTGCAAAAGGATTGTGACCGACGTCCCATCCCAGAATCCAAGAAGGTCCCTGTTGACTTGGCCATCAGGTTCGCTGATGATTTCGATGTTAAATTGAACGTTTGTTCGCTTACCTTCATCATCATATGCCACTAATCCTGTTTTTCCAGTAAACTGTGACTGCAGCATACTCCTGTCGATAGGTAATAAGGACGATTACTTATTTATACAAAAGCCATTTTATGACTTTGTTTTCAGGCTGAGGTTTGAGCTGTTCAACTTCGGCACTAAACTATAGTGTGAACTCTACTCGGTTCATAGTATGATTTTCGTATTGCTGTAGCCTGTGAATACAGCCGTTCTTGGCCCTCGTGTATAGAGAAGGCTGCATGTATTGGCAGATTAGTACTGCCGTATTTCTTATAATTTTGAGTAAGGCATTCGGTGCATGTCCACTCCTGTTATTCAATTCAGTCTTTAATAATATCATCATTATCTTCTGTCCTTAGAATACATTTCACAACAATAAGATGTTTATTTGTAACTAGTACGAATACAATAAAACGAAACATAGCTAGCTAATTTAAGTAATGGTTCTCGCAAGAGGAAGGCATTTCTAATCCATAGAATGTAAAAAGGTGCTTAAATTGTAGTATTAATTGTTTCAATCGTTCACGTCATTGGCTTAAACATCAAAATAAGAAGAATATCATTTTTCCCCAGTTTTTTTAAACAGATTTGAATTGCATCTAGTCAAAACTCTCATAACATTAAATATGACGAAAATTCAACATGGGAAACATTTTAAAATTGAAAGCTTTTTGGTTATTGTTTTGGACTTCTGAATGGACGATTAGGGTGTTTTTTTAATGTAGGGTCAGGGTTTATAAGGGTTTGGGACAGTTTGTGCAGCTACATGAAGTACTTGTCTAGCAATGTGCCTACCTCTTGCGCGGACCATTTAACAATTAGACCCGCAGCTCGAATGGGCTACGAGTCAATAGCCTATGAGGCGCAGCCGAATGGGCTATTTAATTCGTAGCCCATGAGGTCGAGAGGTCTAATTGTTTTAGTATAAACTAACTAGTCGAACAGTAGAAAATAATAGAAAGAAACAAATTGAAGTTGAAATGTTTTTATTATTTCGTGAAAATGCGTGCGGTTTTTCTCTACCATGGGCTATCACAAATAGACCTATAGTAGCGTATCCAATCAGAATGCAGGATTTGTAATAGTCCACTAGTTGGTTTATACTAATACTTAATATACAACGAAATAAGGTACTGGTTTAATTTTTTTCTACCACATTTTTTTAAAACAATGGTATGCGGCGACTGTGTAGTCGTGTATTTCGAGTGCTGTATTTTTCATTAGCGGTACGGTTCTATTATAGAATCGCTCCAACATCGGTATTGATGGTTTAGACTTAACTAAATTATCGAAGTTTGATAATAATTTAGAGGACGTCACCTAAGGGAAGGACCATTAGAAAAGTGAGGGGTGGGTTGGTATTTTTTTGTCCATCTCTAGTACAATAATATTTCTTCTTCCTCTGCACAAATTTTACGAGGCTAAAGTTTTCGTTGAAATATTCAAATATTTACATCAATTGAAAATTGGCGCTTTTCCCAAAAAAATAAAAAGTAACCTTAACTTGCCTGCGTTTTACAAAAAAAAAATCCGCGCATAATATTTTTCGGAAACATTTATATCTCTTTTGCTGTAGAAGTTTCCATTCTATCGATTTTAGTGAAACTCATTAGTAACAAATATCATGGATTAATTAATCTATAGCAACAATTGTTTTTAAATCTATCGTGAAACTCATTAGTAACAAATATCATGGATTAGTTAATCTATAGCAACAATTGTTTTTAAATCTATCGTGAAACTCATTAGTAACAAAGATCATGGATTAGTTAATCTATAGCAACAATTGTTTTTAAATCTATCGTCGAAAGCAGCACTTACATCTCCGAATATTTTATGTATTTTGGAATTCTGGTTTGTGTTTACTATTCTCCAATATCAAAGAATCTCAACGATCAGCCAAAAACTTCCCGTTGAAAAGTGCGAATATTTATGATGCCAACCCGCGATCCACCTTAAAAAACGTACATTATGGATACAGAGTACGAGTTTTATAATGCTCCATCCCTAGCTTGAAATGTCACGTGCTAATGATCCCAAGATCCAGGTCAGACGTTGCCGGACTCGGGGTTTGACTAAGCCTAGTGTACGTTTGTACGAATGATCGGTTTTATTTTCAAACTGCTGTTCACATTCACGTTCACTGATTTCGCTGACAGTTGGTCTTTCAGTTACACTAATTTGACGTCAAATAAATAGTTAACTAATGAAATTAAATTCACTGATTTAAATCGTCAACACCGACGTTGGGCTACGGTGCGGGGGCATTTCAACGTTCTGATTCAAAAATGTCAATTACCCCAGAAATTCTCGGGATGGGGTCGGGCAGGTTTGAACTGATTGACTGACCTGTAAAATGATTCCGTGAACGCTTGGCATTCACATCTGCACGAGCACATCCCCTTGTATTTTTTCTTCGCTGTAGACATAATTCTCAAACCGTTGGTTACCAAGGAAACAGCGTCATGTACAAGCTGTTGCGGTGTCCACATCGCAAGGGACGGATACACAATGAACAATTCGAACGGTAAAAGGTATGTCGGCACGCTGTCGCTCTGTAAATTCGTGAACAAGATCCACATATTCGCCGGTCCCAGCATTCCAAATGGTTGAGCTGCTCTGAAAATCAAACTGATAATCTGCGGATTGTCAGTGAGAATCACAAATGAGGAGCAATCTATTCTAAGCATGTTTATCGTCGTAGCGAGCGAGTATAAACTGGTTTCTCGTGTGACAGTTGTACTGTTGATCTTCACGATCCTGTTCGCCGCCATCGTCCTTTCCAGAGAAGACGCGATCCGTAAGCTTTCCACTGCATTGTCGTATATTATAACCATTTTTCTCCAGCCAAGGAACTTGAGAATTGGGGCCATGGAGGTTATTTTATCCTGTAGACTTGTCTGCTGGTTTAGCTGTAGCGACCGGACTCCCTCCCATACATTGGGCAAGGTATCAGTTTGGTTCCTATTTCTCTGTAAACATAAAATCGTGGGTGTTAACCCTCTCAGTGGCACCGCATCGGATCTGACCCAGTTTTGACTTGCAATTAAAACTAAAAAGTTTATTTTGTCAATTAATTTTAAGAGATGCCACTGAATGAGCTCATTAGCACCAAACTATTTATCACCACTGTTCATTAAGCCATCAGAAGTCCACGTTCGCCAAACGGGTATATACTTCATGGTAGTGTTTCGTTCCATATAGTCTCCCTGCATAATAATTTTCTCTACTGTTTTACAGTAATATACAGGCAGACTATTTGGAACGGAACACTGCCATGAAGTATATACCGCCAAACGTACAACGATGGCGGCTTGTAATTTTACCCACAATCCTTTGCGCGCGAAAAACTTTAAATCCGTTATAAAATCGCGGTAGAAAGGTTTTAAATCTTAAAAACAAGCAAGTACAAATGCTGTTGCCAATACACTGTTATTGAAGCGAATAGAGGATTACTACGTATTATTTTGACTATTAGGTTCGCAAGGGATTGTGGTCAAATGTACAGCCACCATCTTTTTCGGTACGGTGGTTCGGTACGGTGGTTCGGTACGGTGGTTCGGTACGGTGGTTCGGTACGGTGGTTCGGTACGGTGGTTCGGTACGGTGGTTCGGTACGGTGGTTCGGTACGGTGGTTCGGTACGGTGGATTTCATCGCGTAAGTTATCATTTATAATTTTTGCTGATGATACAAATATATTCTATTCTAGTAAAGACCCAAACAACTTGAAACCATCATGAATGAAGAGTTAACACAAGTCTTTAAATATTGTGCCATAAATAAATTGTCAGTAAATTTTAAGAAAACAAATTATATGATTATTACTCCCTCTACTGATAAAGTTGACATTAACATTAAATATTTAGAACGAAACACTTATATTAAATATCTTGGATTTTTTATTGATGAGAAACTCACTTGGGAGCTCCAAATTAAGTATATTAGCAACAAGATTGCAAAGAATATTGGTGTTATCAATAAACTACGTCACCATCTTAATTTACACATACTAAAACAATTTTATTATACCCTGATTTATCCTTATTTAAATTATGGATTAATAACCTGGGGTAATACCTATAGCTATAGATTGGTTAAGTTATCAACTAAACAGAATAAATCTGTATTAGAAGTATGTTCCTTGTTCAAATCGTGAAAGTACTAGTTAACAATTATTCACTGAAGTCGAAGTGACTATTGGTGAATATTTACCGAGACGAAGTCGAGGTAAATATTCACCAATAGTCACTTCGACTTCAGTGAATAATTGTTTTAGTATAATTTCATCAGTGAATATCAGAGAAATTTAAACTAGACAATATTACGGTGGCCCATAGGTGCAATACAGAAACGCAAATTCAAATACGCTGCAGCAAATTCAAATACGCTGCAGCAAATCCAAATACGCTGCAGCAAATTCAAATACGCTGCAGCAAATTCAAATACGCTGCAGCAAATTCAAATACGCTGCAGCAAATTCAAATACGCTGCAGCAAATACAAATACGCTGCAGCAAATTCAAATACGCTGCAACAAATACAAATACGCTGCAGCAAATTCAAATACGCTGCAGCAACCGAGGCCTTCCAGATCCCGGTAAAAATCGAACGCGGGAGACTAGGGTCAAGGTTTTGACTCGTTCTTGTGCGAGTTATAAAGTTGGTATAAAAGTATAGTTCTTTACAAGAGACTTAGATTTTGAATTTGGGCTTTCGGAGCCGGGCTTTCAATTAAGATTTCTTTATATTGTGGTTTTAAATTATATCTAATTTTGAGGAGAATTCGCCCGTTTGTTTATCATGATACTCTCGAAACCATACTAGATCCTTAATTATATCTCATCTCGACTACTGCTGTAATGTGTGGGATAATTTTGGAAAAGTGTTGTCGGACACCTTGCAGAGATTTCAAAATCTTATTTTAGGAATTTTAGGAAAGGGATACGAAACTCGTTCTCCTGAAAACTTATCAACCCTTGGATGGGAAACGTTGGCAGACAGAAGGGCTAAACACAAAGCTTTATTAATGTTTAAAATCCTAAACAACAAAGCCCCGCAATGCTTAAAATACTTATTTTGTCATCTCGACCAGGTGTCCTCTTACAACCTTCGTGGTGTCTCTAATAAATTGTTCCTCCCTAGACCCCAAACTGATTCCTTAAAAAAAAGCCTTGGTTATAATGATATTCAGTTATGGAACTCACTACCTCAAGAAATACGCGAATCGAAATCTCTCGCTACCTTTAAATCAAATCAAGGAAAGTAAATCTCCTTGATTAGTCTTTTGCCATATTTACCTTAGTATTAACTTACTAGTACAGTAAACTCTCTCGTAAGCGGACATCCTCGGGAATTGAAAAAAGTGTCCGTTAGTAGAGCTGTCCGCTTACGAGAATTATTCCCATAAGCGGACACCAAAGAAAAATAGGGTGGATGTCCGCTTACGGGAGAGTTAATTAGCGGGTGTTAATTATGTTTTATTGGGTAGACAAAAATAGCAACTGAAGATATAAAGCGAAACTCTTTATTGATGTCAAATGTTAAATATTCTGTAGTATAACTCCTCTATATTTAACAAAAAGTTAAACGGAACTTATTGCTGCCGTCCATACATGTAACTTTGGTGCTTTGTCCGCTTACGAGAAAGCGTAAACAAAAGAAAAATCCAATTATCATTTTCAAAAGTGTCCGCGTCCGCTTACGAGAGAGTGTCCGCTTACGGGAATGTGTAAATACAGAGTTTGACTGGGAGGTAAAACGGGGATTTGAAAAGGCGTCCGTAAGTAGAGCTGTCCGCTTACGAGAGTGTCCGTTAGCGGAGAGTTGACTGTATTATCTCAGTTTTAATTAGTATTTATTAATTAGTTTCATCTTAGTTCATCATAGCATCTTAGCATAAATTAGCATTTAACTTAGTATTATCTTAGGATTACTTGATTCGCCTTACTATTATTAATATTTTTTTAATATTCTATTTTTAATCCCCATTTTTATCTCTGTAATTTTTTATGCGTGTCACGGCTTGCATGAAAAGTTGAAAACCAACTTAAGTTGATTGTAAGCACCGAGGATAAATAAAGGTTTGATTGATTGATTGATTGATCTAATACATTTCCATAATACCACACTCAATTCGGCTCTGGCAGTATCCCCATGTTTGTAGTGATACTTTAAAATGCTTTTAATTTCAACAGTAAACGAAGTAACTGACGATTCTAAAAGGCGGCTTCTATTTTAGTCTTTTTAGTCTTCTTTGATAGCCGAACCGGCTAGACTTCAGAATACCCGGCCACTTCGAAAGAGCATGCATGCACTGAGTTGGACCACAGGTAGCCCAGTTTTTTTTCTGTACAAAACAGGTCTTCACATAAATTTCTATGTGTTTTGCACCAGCCTATTTGTTTTTATAAGTGATGTGAACTGCGTCAGTCTATAGATAGAAAGAAAATTAAATAAATTGTGTTCCTTCTCTACTCGTGCTCTGGCTCCACAGGTGTTTTGTCAAGAACGTCACAAGTCAAAACCTTGACCCTAATCTCCCGCGTTCGATTTTTACCGGGATCTGGAAGGCCTCGTTTGCTGCAGCGTATTTGAATTTGCTGCAGCGTATTTGTATTTGCTGCAGCGTATTTGTATTTGCTGCAGCGTATTTGAATTTGCTGCAGCGTATTTGAATTTGCGGCAGCGTATTTGTATTTGCTGCAGCGTATTTGTATTTGCTGCAGCGTATTTGAATTTGCTGCAGCGTATTTGAATTTGCTGCAGCGTATTTGTATTTGCTGCAGCGTATTTGAATTTGCTGCAGCGTATTTGGATTTGCTGCAGCGTATTTGGATTTGCTGCAGCGTATTTGGATTTGCTGCAGCGTATTTGAATTTGCTGCAGCGTATTTGAATTTGTGTTTCTGTATTGCACCTATGGGCCACCGTACAATATAATAATAGTCTGACTTCCGACCCTTTTGTATGTTTAACAAGCGCGCGTGACAAGATAGTTTTGTGACAAACATTTGCATAATCACGTGCCGCTATACGGTTCATTGCATAAACCGACTTGACACGAGACTGGCAGGGACTAGCCTGCTTGCAGGCGGTGGAGGGTGTTTTTTCGCGCAAGGAAACGGATCATCGCCGCCATATTGGCCGAGCGTGATTGACTCCTGGGATCGAATGACAAATGGAGGGGGGAGGGGGGTGGGGGAGAAGCAGATCTGAAAGACCGCCTGCACGAAAGCCCCTGGTTTCTGAGTCCCGTCCACCAGCGGACGGGGTATATGATTGGCTGAAACGGTGTCAATCAAGCTTATCGCGGCAAGTGTTGAAAGCAAGAACTGAAAGGAATATGTGTAACCTTGCGAAGCGGCGTAACTAGAATAAGTGTTGTGTACTGAGCTTGCAGTTGATAAAATATGGCGAGTAATACAAAAGGCTTTGTCTTTTTTGAAGACTAAGGTTAAGTATATGTAGTTATGATATGAAATCATTAAAGGGGCCGTCTCACCCACAGTGCTTAGCGCGCTCACATAGCATTGCGGCCATTTTCGATGCCATCGAAATCCAGACTTTTATGGCAGTGATTTTAATCTTCTCTACATCTCTGCCATCCTTCCAGCTATCGTCAACAAAATCATACTAGGTTGAACCTTTTCTATTGCTCTTCCTATTGAGCCTCTTATTTAAGTGCTTTAAATTATTTGGTCATGCAAATTTTAGTTTTATTTCAGGTGGCCGTAGTTCTCTGATGGTGCCAGTCTCGTTCGTCCTCAACGCATATCAAAGGAAACAATTGTCCGTTTGTGTCCACGATTTCCACCTACAACATGGAGAAGCTGATCGATCTGACCATTAATATTTATATGTAAAGATATATTAGCGCTTAGTTCGAGTATCTACTATCTTTGAGCCGACTTGGGTTTTTGAAAACCGTGGCTGGCTTACGTGACCACAATTTGTAACAAAACTCCACTTGAAGAACAATTCCCTAAAATTATTTTCAGGGCTTTGGCGTTTAACTTGTGGAAACAGGTCTCTCACTGGTTTCAAAGGGCGGAATTCGGGCTTTTAGCCAGTGATTTTGCCGAGATTTTCGGATTCACCGGGTTGATCATTTGAAGTTTATACTCGCACGAAAGACGTCGAGCTGCATGATAAAATTTCCTATTCAAGCGAGCTGTTATTCGTTCACTGTTCTCTCTTGAACTGATTCTCTTGCACCAGCAATGAGATTTACTGCTAGCAGATGATCTCTCTCTCTCTCTCTCTCTCTGCAGGGAAAAATAAAACCGAGGGGAGAAACCTCTCTTTTCATAATTATCATTATCTGTTTATAGTACTGATGACAGGGTTTGGAATCGACGGGTAAGCGGTAAATATTACAGTGAACAAAATATTATAGGCAACGGAACTCCGCTTGGTCGACCCGAAAAGAATTGAGCAATTTCCTAAAATCATTTTGAGAGCTTCGGCATTTAACTTGTGGAAACAGGTCTCTCTCGGGTTTCGAAGGGCTTTCACGCCGTGATTTCGCCGAGATGATCGATCAAAGTTTATGACTCGCACAAAATTTGACAACAGAGCCGCCGTGATAATAATTTCCCATTGAAACGATCGAGCTGTAATTCGTGCACTGTTCTCTCTTGAACTGGTTCTATGCTACTGCCAGCAACGAGATTACCTGCTAGGAGATCTCTTTCTCACTCTCTGTCTGCAAGTAAAAATAAAACCGAGGAGAGAAACCCCAGAGAAACCTCTCACTTTGATAAATATTAGTATTACCCGGAGAGAGTGTTCTCTGTTTATAGCAGCGACGGGTGAGCGGTAAATGTTATAGTACAGCCAAGTACTGCTGTATAACACTTTGTTGGCTTCACATCAACTTGTAAGGTACTGTTAGTTTCATCAAGGTCATCCATGTTCAAATCAAAATTATCATGTCACCAACATAAAGAATATGCTTAGTTCGTGAGCTTCCCGCCGTGAATAGGGGTCAAAGTCCCGGATATAAACAATAACAAAAGCACGCTAAGCACTGTGGGTGAGACGGCCCCTTTAAGTACCCTGGTTGCAGAGGTTTTCTAGAGAGAACAGCCACGGAGAAAGAGCCGCGAAGGCGGCGATCGGCGAACTGCGAGAGGTTTGTTGTCGAGTTCTCTTTTCGCAAGTTCGTAAACCGTAAATATCAGGCTCGGTATATAGCTTCCTCCTGCTCCGTTTTCAAAGTTATCTCCTTCGCCTTAACCATAGTTCCAGAGGTTTTCTAGAGAGAACACAGCTGCTCGCTTCTTTCTCCGCGGCTGGGTAAAGGTACTTTGAAAACAGAGCAGGAGGAAGCTATATACAGAGCCTTTATTTTGTCTTAGAATTTAACAACCTGACCCGCTGTGAATTGTGACCTGTACTTTAAACTTGCCGTTCTGGCTGTGCTTTCGACAGGCTTTGGAAAGAGTATGATATTTACGGTAAAGAGAACTCGACAATTAACGAACCGTGACTAGCTTAATCGCAGAGATGCAATCCGGCTATTGACTTCACGGCCGTTGAACTAGGAAATAATCAGAAATCCGCCTCAATACATTTATGCAACGGTCATCCATTTCTTTCGGCAAACATTCACTAAGATGGACTTCGAGTTGTCAGAGAAAGACGATCACAACATTTACCACGAGTTCTTCAATATCGAGCTCCAGACAAAACTTTGTTTGCATTGGAGTTTTCTTTATGCGAGCTTAATTCTTTTAAGAAAGGAAGCAGCCGCTTGTAGTATGGCACCTCTTCTGAGAGTGTCTTCTGGTTCGCCAGACTGCGGTGCTGGACGGCTTTTTGAAGCAGCTTGTATTAAATGTATGTATTTCGGAGGATTTGCAACATGAAACTCTTTGAGAGACTGATGGGGCGAACGCAACAAGCTAAAACCGAACTGTCTACATAATTATATATCTAAAGTGGTACTGTCGCAGTCCTTTCCATGGAGAACTTTGAACAAAAATAGCTGGTTTTATTGAAATTTCCGTATCTGAGAACCAATTTTACCAACATTTTGCATTGCATTTGACAGCGAGCGAAGTTTGTTTTGAATATTGCACGCATTTCAATCAAACCAAATCAAAATTGGCAGGCTGTCACACGTCGACTCCTATTGGTCAATTAAGAATGAGTTACAAGTTAACGGAAATCATGTGCGTGGTGGGCGGATACTCAGAAACCAGGGGCTTTCGTGCAGGCGGTCTTTCAGATCTGCTTCTTCTCCCCCAACCCCTTCCCCCCTCCATTTGTCATTCGATCCCAGCTCTCAATCACGCTCGGCCAATATGGCGGCGATGATCCGTTTGCTGCGCGAAAAAACACCCTCCACCGCCTGTAAGCAGGCTAGGCAGGGACTACAAAAATGGATTTTCTGAAAGTATAGAAATACAAAAAACAGTCCAAATGCACACTAGAATTCAAGTTGAAGCAGCAATCTTCACTTTTGAGACCTCGTATCGTGTTACAAAGAGAGGAAATGCAGCGAAAATGAGTGGAAATGGGCAAAACTGAAAGTCTGCCACTACACGGCGAGTGTAAATTTATCGAAAGGAATCGCTTTCATGAGTTCACTTCAAAGGACAAATTTCCTGGAAACTACGAACTACAGAATCAAAGACAATGGTAAATCAAGAGACAAATGATTTCGGTATGAGATAAAGCTTGAAAACACAACGAGAGCGGCGAGAGAAGAGCATAAGCCATAACACTAACAGCAACTGGCTCCCTGAATGAAACTAGAACTTGTTGTTTTTCTATGAAGAACCACGAGGAAAATAACTCGAGTAAGTACACTCTTTTTGAGTCGAACCGTTCCCAATGTTTTAGGAAAAGGTCTCATCGTGTTATTTATTGCTCTAAGTAGACGTTATTTCCTTGTGAAAGTTTGTTATTCATGTCTCATAAAGACACGAGGGCCGAATAAACTCAACCCGAAACTCGTAAGTAAACTTTGTTTGTGAAGGTTTATGGATTAAAAAAAGAGCTTCAAGTTTAGCCATACTTATTTAGTTGCTTCTTTAGTGGGTTTTGGAAAAGCTTTTTCTTTCATATTATTTATTTCTTCGTGAGAAACATCAGTAAATATGCGAGCGGCCATTTTGCTAAATGCTTTGTATGTTATATTCACCTCCAGGCGCTCTGCAGGCGAATATAGCGACATATGACGTAATTCTCGACCAATCAGAGCACGGGAATCTCTATATTCACTGATGAAATTATACTAAACCTTATTATGATCTTGGGGCTTAAATAATATAATAAAATTAAAAACTGGAGTCCTAGCAAAATAAAATTGTTTATGATAAACAGAATGTTCCATTGATATTGCAAAACGTTCTTGTCCCAGTTTCTCAAATCCACAATGACACTAGATATTCCTCAAGAGATAATCTGTACAGACCAATAACAAGAACAAACTAATGGGCTATTTTAATTTCGATATTTTGCTACTAGAGTATGAGAAGAAATTCCACAGAACATCAAACATTTGGGAAAATGGAAATTTAAGAAAGACTATAAAAAAAATATTGTTAGAAAATCAAACGTAGAATTCCTTCTCTTTTTCTTTTCTATACTTCTACTGTTTGCCATCATGCCGAATTGCCAACAAGCTACATTGTTAAAATATTTCCAAGAAAAGTGTAAAAATAAAATTGAATTGCATTGTCATTAGTTACAAATTCCGAAATGTAGGACTATTACTTCCCAGCAGTGGTATAGAGGCACTATAAAGATATGGAATTATTTTATAACAGAAAATAAAGAATTGAAATATGTTAAAGAGTTTAAAACTCTGTAAAGAGAACACTAATAGAATATTGGCTCTATTAAATCAAATTAAATAGCTATAAGCAATAGTAATAGTTTTCGTTTTCAAAATTTAAAGAAAAGTTTAAAAGTGATTTATTGGAGAAACTGATTAAAGATATTTCTTCTACCACTTCTAAAGTTGATAAAACTGTTTTGCTCTTTTTTCTCCTGAATTTTAAATAATATTTATGCTCTCGAAGATTATTTTATTATGACATTAGTGTAGATCTGTTTGTGAATGTGTGTTTATTACTGCTTTTGCCTGTGTGTGTATGTGTGGGTATGTTTGCATAGTTTATGTTGTGTGTGTACCCCTTGCTTTCTTCCGACCTTGTAATTATAATTATTCTATTTAAACTGGCTTCCTGGCATTTTTAGCCCCTTAAGGTTAGTTCTGGAAGCCAGTACCCTAATTATATTTATTTTAAACTTTTAAACACATAACTGTTGTATTATTCAAAGGGTACAATAAATTGTTGTTGTTGTTGTTGTTGTTGTTTTAAGTACTGTTTAATAAACGAGCAGCAGTGTTTTATTAGATCTGATAAAACACTGCTGCGAGTTTTTTAAACGGCTTAAAAACGTCTAGATTTATAGAGTCGTGTAATTCAGTTATTTTGGCGATACAACCTATCCAAGTTAAATTATGTAAATTAGGATGAAATCTTCATCACATTTAAAGGTCGCTTCTCGCTCAGTGATTGCCTTTGTTTTTGCTTCATGAATTATTCATGAGTTTTTTTTAAACTATCTTTTACCTGTCTTTTGTGTGTATGAGTTAATTTGTGTGTGAGTTAATTTTAGACGACGAGTAACATTGTTTACAAAGACAATTGTAAATTGCCCTGAAAAGCCCTAATGGGGAGTCCAATAAAGTATATGTATGTATAGTTGCATGTGAAATATTTTGAAACGATAATTTTTCCATTACCGAAAGAGAAACGATCTCCAATCATGTTGAAAATACCGAAAATTGTTTGGAATTAGCCAAAACAAAGCTGAGGTTAAGCCTGGATATCAATAACTTAAATACTTTATATCATGCATTCCTGATGGATTACAAGCCTATACGGCAACTATAATTGTTTAAATAAATATTTATTGTTAAATTAGTTTATAGAATAACAAGTTAATTATCTGCATAATTTTGTTATTATATTTATTATACATAAAAGACTAGTGGTTATTCTGTTTCCAAACCTATATGTATGTATGCTTAGTAACCTATTATCGGACCTCTTGACAAAACATATTATCGGGAAATATTTTTTTCTCCTTAGCGAAATCAAACAAACGGTATTCTTAACCCCTCCGTGATTGAACGTTTCGTATCCCGTCTAACTTTAAAGTGCAAGTAAAGCCATAAAACAACTCTTTTTGCTCCAAATTATATTTCTAATATATTCAGTTGTCTAAATTAGTTTTCTTGGAGAGACTGGAGCAGCAATTCAACTAGAATATAAGTTACCCGAATTGCGGGATTGATTCATCTTGTGATGTCACAATTGAAAGCTACGGGATTTTATTGTATTTGTAGTTTCGGAGGGAGTTGATTTATCTTCTGACGTCACAGGATCCATGAAAAGTAATCAAAATTAGGGATTAAATGTCAGAAATTTTACAAAATCTGCAAGATTAATACCTTTTTTGTGAGAAACAAACACAATAGTACAATATATATATATTTTTTTACATGATACTTGCACTTTAAGTAACTCGGAACAAAGACCTTCATACTTCGTCCCACAACAACTGACTTCGGGCATCTTGTATACTGTAAGCTTTTTTATCTCGATTTTGTTGTGATAACTGCTGTCCAGAGAAAATTCCTTGGAACCTATCGTGGGCGCCACTGATATAACCTAAATGGTATTCGAAGTAGGCGCGAAAATGAAACGCTGTTTGGGACGGTTCGGCTACTTTTAAACGGTAGAATCAGGATTTATTGACTAATAATTGCCTTAGTCGATCGTCAGGTAGCATCCAATCAAATCGCACATTCTTAAGATGATCCCATAATTCATATTATAATGACTAATAATTGCCTTAGTCAATCGTATTCAGACCAAAACTGAAAACAAAGCCAAAATAAAGCTGTTACGTTTAGTAAATATTGATGGCTGTCCAATAAAAGCTTTAGCTGTGCGATAGTAGGTTTGAACACCGTGACTTTTCCAGTCCGTCTTTTCGGGAGAAAATCACTTTCTGAACTTTATCACGGGACTGACAAATTATAACACTGAGAATTTTTTTGGCGAGAGTCAGTAACTGCTACTTCGTCATGCAGCCAACGTGATCGTGGGTAAACAGTCCGATAATAGGTTGACTTTAAAAACTGTTACTGATCAAGGTTATCACAAATATATGGTATATAGCTACGATAACCAAAAATACATTTACAGCCAATTGTAACTATTTAAAATAACTCTGAGAGTGCTTCAATAATTACTTTCAAATATTATTTTAAAATACGCTTGAAAAAAAAATCGAAAGCATACATCCTGCTCGCTCGACACATGATTAAAGGTTCATTCACACTACATTGTGTTTTTGGTACGACCCGGATAAAATTGGTACGCGTACCAAAACAAAGAGTTCGGCTCGGATAATTTTTGCAGTGTAAATGTTTGCCGCGGCTAGGTAATTTTACCCGTGCCGAACCAAACATTTTACCCGTGCCTGGCCCTTCTAAATAGGTTAGGTCTGAGTACGGGTAATTTGTTTATTTATTTAAATCTTTACATTTGTCCTTAGAGCAGAAGCTCATCAAGAGGACTTATGTAACATAATAAACTGACATAATTAGCCGCTAACCTCGAGGCTTCATGAACAATCCGAGTCCCGTTTTCTTTCGCCCCTGGTTTCACTAACGCCTTTTCGTACCTTTATCAAATCTACAGCTTACGTTGGTGCTATTGGCAATAGACCATTTTCTCAAGTATGCGCATGCAACAGGCTTGACGGGCCGGTAAATACTTCACGTGGGAATCACGTAGTGGTTTCCTATAACCCTCCCTATTATTTCAATCAATACTAAATCCAAGCTTTTTTGCTCTGACGAAGGGCTAACGCTCGAAACGTCAGCTGCTACTCGCTTTCCACGGCGGTTAGCATACCTCAATCGACTTTAGTTGATTACATACCAGTCTAAATCCATGCTGCCTACATGAAGTATTTCTTGTAGGGCCGTGAGTTTTGTTAGCTTTTGTTAGACTCGTTCTGATGCGACAGCCTTTGTTATTCAAATTATCGGCTATTGTTCAACAATTGGCGGCTATTGTTCAGAAAGCGATTTGACGGGCCAATATTGCGTGCGCATACCTGAGAAAATGGTCTATTAGGCAGTTTCCAACCTTTCTTTAGCCGCCATCTTGGATGGCCGAAGAGCGCATGCGTTCTTAAGTAAATAGTCAGTTCCAAAATTTTGCCACCCGTTCCAAATGGTTATTTGGCACGGCAAAAATATATAGCGTAAACGAGGTAGCGAACCGATATTTTTGGTATAACATCCATGTTTAAATTTACTGTGTCAGGCGATGACAATTTAAAAAAACCTTCATTGAAATACTAAATATATAGATAAACCATACAGCAATTACAATTCAAATAAAAACGATGACACAGCAATTAAAAAATAAAAACCCTCTTACCTTCGTTCTGATGTCAATGACCGGAATCTTTGATGTGGCTGCATACTCTAAAACATAACTTCCTTTTCTGTCTCTTGATGCAAAAAATATAGCACAGTACGAATGGTATTTGAAGCGGTCTTGGACTGCTTGAATAACATCCAGCTCGTTGAAACTGTCATTGAAATACAAGATATTGTATTGAATCTTTGGTATGCAAGTCTTCTCATCGTGTAATGCTTCATAGTTACGATCTGCAGTGACGGTGTTAAGTGTTTCGATTACGTTTGCGTCATAACCGTCAAAGACTCCCAGGATTCTAACTGTCTTATCTTTCCACGTACATCCTGCGCTCGATTGAGTATTTTGGACAAAGAGGAAAAACCACAGTTGCCAACGCAGCGTTTTCCGATTCATCTTTCTTCTATCGGCATCATGTTGTTTCAACTGTTTTATCGGGTCGTCTAGAGGCCGTTCTAGCAGTCATAGGAGAGTCTACGAAGTGGCCTGACAAAAACAAAAGCAAGCAATCAAGTTGAGAATGAGAAAACTATTTAACTGTTAAATAAAATGCTCCAGAGGCTGCCAAATACACTTTCATCCCACGTTGTCAGTAAACGCGGAAAACCATAAATCAATTCAATCTCTTCACGATAGGTGGTCTCAGAAGTTGGAAATTTGCCGTGGCATTAGCCTAGCCTCCTAAAGCACACCCCTGTGGCGACTTCCGTTCACTTCCACAAGCTTGTGGTGGGTAAGTGAAACGGAAGTCGCCGTGGGGAGTCTGCTTTAGGAGGATATATTAGCCTTGACTTCTCCAAAAGTTCAAATAATCGGTAAACTGTCCTTATTCTAAGTTTTAAAACGTACCATAAAGAGGTAAATTATTACAATGATAAATAAAGAAGATAACAATCTCCAGTGAAATCAGTATTCCGAAAATAAAACTAAGAGTTTTTGAATAAGTTATAAGTTTTGAGTGTTATCAACGAGTTCATTACTGCTATTATTATGATAACAGGTACTTTAAAAGTGTTAGTTTAAGGGGAACCGCTTTATACTAAAGTAACAACAAGCAAAATATCCAAATCCTAAATTAACAAACTAAAACACACTTTTAGTGTATGGTCTGTTTTTTAAAGTGAGGAAACTGTTAAGTTGAGAAGTAAATATCAGATAATCACGGCTGACTGTTCTAAACCCAACGCTCGAAACGTCAGCTGCTGTTCGCTTCCCACAGCGGTTAGGCATACCTTAATTGACTCTTGGCTGCATTGATTAACACCAGTGTTTATCCGTTCCTCGCCGACGCAGATCTACACTAGTTTTTTCCAGGAATTAGCTTTCCACTGTATGTTCTAAACTGGCTCAGTAAATACTGCATGTTCGGCAAACGAAAATGGAAAACGGAAGACGGACATGTTTTTCGATACTAGAGCCATTAACTGAATTGTGTCCGCAATCTAACAAAGTTTCATCCTTTCCATCTCATCCCACAGGTTTGCCTTTTATTTCGAACGGTTGAAGTCGTTAACTAAACGGATCAGTGAAAGCCATCAAACGGTGTATCAGAACGCTAAACGGGTACCAAACACCCAAAATACGTTTTCAAACCGTTCATAAAAAGCAAGTTAGGAATGTTTTAAGTCCGTAAGAAGATGCATTGTTTGAATTTTGTTTGTGTGCCTGTGGAATACAGCTAATGACCGGGCTCAATATTTGGGTGTCGGAAAAACGAAGACCCGGGAAAACGAAGACCGAAGACCCCAGAAAAATGAAAACCTAGATCACGGGATTCACTCTTTCTCTGCTGTGCCGTCGCTCTAAAATGTCAAAGAAGACGCCATTTTCGGCGATGAAAAAAGCCATTCTCCAACTCGCCACAATATTCTAATCGCCATTTTAAACTATAGAAATTAAATGTTAAACCAAAAAAAAAAACGCAAATATAGTGACACTCTAGCTTAAGTTCACCGAGTTAAACATGCAAATTTTGAATATTTTGCCTTAAACACCGGAAATCACAACCAAGTTTCTTATCCTGCCGTGAGCCGCGGGCCATCACAGCATATAATTGACATAGGCCTGTTAGATTATTTATTTAAACCAAAGCAAGCATTTAGCAGACCTTTTATATTTCGCGTGTCGCTTCTCTTACTTCAAGCGATTCTTCTTCTTCTACTTATTTGAAATGACGTTAATCGCAAATTTTTAACAAATTGGATGGCGCGGTTTGTAATTCTAACCATGTATGAGATCTCAACACCTTTACTGATGAGCGGCTGATTTATAGGAATTGTAGTTTATGACTAGCTGAGAGATATTTCGGACAGAGGGTAGCCTGCAATGCAGGCGTTTTATTTGGGAAACCGAAATATATTCGAAATATATTTGGACGAGGGAAGAATGGCGCGAGGACTTTTCCTACTCGTCTGAAATTCATTCGTGAGCGGAAAACGTCCACGAAAGCGGGGAAAACCACTAGAAACGCCTGCATTGCAGGCTAGACAGAGGGTTGAAGCAAGTTTTACGATCAATCGCGTATTTTATTTTTATTTTCATTAAAATGATAATTTGGAAAGAAGAAAAAAAACCAGAACGAGGAAGGAGAGCTAAAAATTATGGTTTCCATAAAAATAAAAAAGTTTCCTCGGCGGGACTCGAATCCACCGGCCTAGGCATAATCAACTGAAATCTGGGGAAAACTGTTACAAATATTAGAGGTTGGTGCTCTCCAAATTATCGTGTATGCTTCGGTCCGTGGTTAATAATTGTTTGTTCCCAATTTTGTTTAAAATAAATGTATACTGAATGTAAAGAGGTTTCATAATCTTTTTTCACAACCCACCAACGAATTTACAGTGAATTACAATGGTTTGAATTCTGCTGGCCGATACCGCTTTCGCTGCGTAATATATAGTTCTGCTTCCCACCCAGTAGATTTTATACTTCTAATAGCATTTACTAGCTGCTCTACCTAGCCTCAGCTTTCAAAAACCCAAAGACACATCGATTCTCAATATTTGCATGCCGGATCCGAATAAAAGATTAGTGTCTTGCTTTATCCCAAAACGTTTTCTTTGAGATTATTATGTATCAATTTTATTATACCAGTGTAGAGGCCATTCACGTTTCAGTTGAAAGGTTATAATGCAGACGGATTAACTAGAGTAGAGGAGAAATATCCCTCAGTAGCCGACTAGCTCTGAAACAGCGTCCTTGTTATCATCGCAAAATGGCGCGTGATCTAGGTTCTTCCCCGAAAAACGAAGACCCTAGAAAAACGAAGACCTAGATCACGGGTCTCACTCTTTCTGCTGTGCACAAGTAGGATCATTCATTTATACGAACAGTACAGCTATAAAATGTCAAAGAAGACGTTATTTACGGCGATTGTAAAAATGAATCAAAGCAACTCAATATTGTAAACGCCATTTTAAGTAACGGTTCGTATAATAACTAGAGCAAGATCTATTGTTCCACGGCAATGAATGTTATTTCATTAATCCCAAATAGAAAAAGGTTCAATTATATACTAAAGCTATCTCTTGACTAGTGGTATTAATGCTCTCAAATTAAAATGCATGAAATCGCTCGTTGTGTATATGTTTTTTTTCTATGCTCTGTCACTGCGCTCCGCCGCATAGAAAATATTTATGTTGTATATTCTACATACACATCAAGCAAGGCGTGTTAGGAGGATGCCGACCAGTTATGTCAAGTTTATTGCCATATAAACATTACATATTAATGTTAAACTAATGACGAATCGCCGGATACGGATTTCTGTTGCATTAGTATAAATATTGTCTATTAATGTGGCAGAATTTGTTGTTATTCTAGTAGGCCGCGTAACGAGCCAGACACTCTTAACAACCAAACTACCCCCTGGTGATAGGGGACCATTGGTCCCCTATCACCAGGGGGTATTCTAGGAAGCAGGAGCATTCCATTTAATTAAGTCCAGCCTCATGTCACCTTAAAGTGCCTACTTTAGCGCCTAGATATCATAATCCGTAGGTGTCAATGTGTGATAAAGAACTACTTTTGCATTTTACCTTTCATCAGTCGACTACCCGTAGTAGCTAGTGCACGAAATCTAGTCATTCGTAGCCCGATTTTCAGTACGTTTCGATCGAGGTCGACGATTTATCTGGTTTGCCATCCAGTGTGCCCATCCGACTTTCAGCTAATTTCTCAAAATCAACAATGCATAATCTTTTGACTTATTTCATAAGTCGGGAACGATGTGGATTTTACTTTAATGAGACGAAAATGCGACTTACATGCTTGCCAATTACTGTTGGAAACGTCACAGACTTATTATTTATTATTCGGACCCCAAATTATTATCGCGGATACTGAAAATAAAGCGGATGAGATATCGAGATGTAATAGATGTTACCCTGGCAGCAGGTTTCTCGTGTCTTGTTGTTTGTAGTCGGTAGCTGCAGTTCGCGACCGGTAATTCGCGTTGTTTTGATCTGATTTGCGCAAATTTCGCGATGGGTAACGGCTACTCGTAGGTAGGCTAACTATTTTGTTTGGCGTACATATATTTTGGGCTTGTGTTCAATATCCCGAAGAGCTCAGGCATATTGTGGTGCCATGGACTTCAACCTGGGTAAACCAGCTGGGATACCGAACAACTCCAAAAATAAATTTTGTTTCGCATATCTCTTTTCAGCTTGTGTTGAATATCCAGACAGACAGACAGACATTCTTTATTTATACACGGTTAAAAAACATCAGTACAAAGCTATATACAATTTAAAAACAGTACATAACTCAATAAAACTGGTTTACGTGTTTGCCGTGTGGGAGTCCGGTGATGAGAATAGTGCGTCAACGCCCCTCTTGAAACATGAGAGGGACGTTAGTGTTCTCAGTTCATTGGGAAGCCCGTTCTTTAAGGCAGCTCCAGAATAACTAAAGCTGCGTTTTAGGTAGTCAGTTTTTGGCTTTGGTAGAAGTAATTTGTTGTTAGAGTCTCTCATGTCGTAACTTGAGTGTCGATAGGAAAACATCTCTTGCACATTGTCAGAAATTCATGCCACGCGTGCGCACTAGGCATTAAATTTCATCAATAAACAGATCCGGAGTTGCTCAAAATTTTACAGTAGTTTGTATGGAAGTTTTTTTGGGGGGATACATTGGGAGATGGTATTATAGCGAAGCTCATTTGTCCCGATCTTAGCAATTTCTAAATCATATTGCCTTCCGTAAAATTGTATTCTTTCAAGTTATAACGAATAATTATAGCTTCGAAAAGAATCTGAAATGAGTTAACTGACCTCCATGTTATGACCTCCATGTTGACAGCAATCTCCTTCCTTTCAGCCGTTATGATGGTTGCTCTGATCAACTTTACAATATAAAACTCGGGTGGTTATTGTTTTGTCCCGATTCAGCCGAGTAGTTTAAAAGACGTTATATTGCCCAGATAGATCCAAATATAACTTCACATTATCCTCGAGCTGCGAATTGCGAACAAATATGAGTAATTTTAAGGTTTTTCGACAGCCACAGCAGGGAAGAATGCCGTAAACACGTAAGTCCTTTGCACATCTCTTGCCTCTCTCTTCGAAACGCTTTGTCCGCCATTTCTCTCTCGGTTTGCCTGTACAAGCCTGGGAACTGGTATATTCTTAACTGTTCTTTCATTGGCTCTATTATAACTTTCATATATAAGAGCTTGTCTGATAGGGCTAAAAAAATAACGCGGCATTGAAAAATAATATGCAAAACTAAATCGTGACTGTATTCCCTGTAAACGTACTCGGTTACACTGTTTACCTCCCGCTTGGCTATTAGCCGCTCTACTAATAATAATCCGACATAGCTAGAACTTTCCAACCACGCAGTTCATAAACACTAGAAGCCTTTCGAATTCGACCGCTTTCGCAATTCGCTTCGAGCAGTGTTTGGCCTGGAATAATGGCTGAGCGAGCCTGAGAACAAGTAATTTATGATGGGCAGGCAGATTTGCATAATTTTATACCCCGCCCACAATGGCATGAATTTCTGACCATGAATATGCTGGAGTGCGATTGTTTAAGGTTTTATACATGACATGTGCTTTCTGCTTTGTTCGTGCAACTGCAATTTTATCCCAACCAAGCATATTGAGTAATGGGTCTGAGCTGGTGTCATAGCTAGATATTGTTACTGCCCTAGCCGCACGATTTTGCATTTTTTGCAACTTATCACTTAGTTTTAGACTAAGCCCGTCCCATACAGCACTGCAATATTCAAAGTGAGGTTCAATCAACGCTTTGTATATTTTGATTGCAGTATCCTCCGTAATAAAAGGTCTGACACGCTTTAGAGCGCCAATACCAGAGGATATCTTTTTTGAGATCATATCAATGTGCTTGGTCCAGGACAGTGTCTCATCGATATTTAGTCCGAGGGATTTGCTCGAATGGACTTTACTAATTTCTTTTCCCTCAATATGCACACTGACGTCACAGTTAGCTTGTGTTTTGAGCCTCTGTCGTGAACCGATGACCATAAACTCTGTCTTGGCTACATTTAGACTGAGCTTATTGGCCCTCAACCAGTAGTTGACATTTAGTAATTCTTTATTGATTATTTTTTCAAGTTCAGCGTTAGTAGGAGCAGCAAAGCTTATGCTAGTGTCGTCAGCGTACATACGAGGGTAGCCATCATTTAGGCAGTTTGGAAGGTCGTTTATGTATATTAGAAAAAGTAACGGGCCAATTAAGGATCATGCGGGACGCCACAGGTTATTGAACTTGGTGTCGATAAATGGCCGTTAACACTACATAGCTGACTTCTATGAGATAGGTATGATTCGAACCAGTTTAATGAATTATGGTCTAATCCGTATTTTGCTAGCTTTTGGATAATGATGGTGTGATCAATAGTGTCAAAGGCCTTCTTTAAGTCAATAAAGATCACACCATTAAGAAAGCCTTTGTCAATATTGACACACCAATCATTTGTCGCCTCGAGCATTGCAGCGAGAGTGCTGTGTAGTGACCGAAATCCAGATTGACTATTTGTAAGCATGTTATTTTCATTAAAATATTGGTATAACTGGTCGTGTATAACTTTTTCGAATATCTTAGCAACAAGGGGGATGACTGATATTGGTCGATAGTTGTTCAGGTCCGATTTTGTGCCCTTCTTGAAGACAGGTGAGACCCGAGCTATTTTCCAGTCTGCAGGAAAAATACCCATAGATAAGGACTGATTAAGAATTGTTGTTAAAGAGGGAGCAATGATATCCCCAGCCATTTTTAACAGCTTTGAAGGGATTTTATCTAAGCCCGTTGCTTTCTTAACATCAATTTTACGTATCAGTTCAATTATTTGTGAGATTTCTATTTTCTGAAAGGAAAACGAATGGCTGGTGTTATCCATATAAGATAGTGGGTCAATATTTGTAGGAGAGATTTCACGTGCTAAGTCCTCCCCAATTTTCGTGAAGTGTGTTTTAAAAGCCTCTGCGATATTGGTAGAAGAATTAATGAGTTGATCACCAACTTTAATTTCAGCAACAGCAGATTGCTTGCTTTGACGATTTTGCAATTCATTTATGAGTTTCCAAGTTTTTCGTTGGTCATTGACACTTTTCTCTAGGCTCTCTGAGAAATATTTGCGCTTGGCTTGTTTAATAGAATTATTAGTATCGTTTCTAGCCTTCTTATATTTTTCCCAAATATACGGGTCATTTATAGACGAGTGAGTGCGTTTTTTGCCTCTAATTCTTTTTGTCTTCAGCGGCGCGTGTGTGTTGATAATTTCCATTAGTTTTTAAATTGTCTAGTTTCAATAGTTTTATGAACACCAGTGCGTGGGCTGCTAATTTTGCGCGTTGCATATATTAACGAGTGATCACTGATGCCAAGATCGTGAACTCCAGAGCATGAGATTTTATCCGGATGATTTGTTAGGCAAAGGTCAATCAAAGTTCTAGAGGTTTTAGTTATTCTAGTTGGTTGATTGATTAATTGACTTAAGCCATAAATATCCACAATATTGGTGAGATGAGTACCATTGTGATCGATAATACCTGGCAGCAGGTTACAGTTTAAGTCGCCCAGTAGGTATAATTCTGAGTTTTCGGCATCAATTTTTCCAATGAAGTCTTCAAATTTGTCGAAAATACCAGTGGGCGCTTGAGGCCTTCTGTACCAGGTGCTTACAAGAAATGCTTTCGAGTGAGGTTTATTTATCTGTACGGTTAAACACTCAAGGTCCGCCAAGCTCAAATCATCACGAGTATGGAAATTGATGCTTAATCGCACATATATACAAACACCCCCACCATTCCGTGAACGGTCTTTTCTAACTATTTGAAGGCCAGGTAAATAAACCTCGTCGTCATGTATCAAAGGGTCCAGTTTAGTCTCATTTATTGCCAGAATATCAATTTCATTGTGTGAGCCCATAAACAATCTTAGGTAATCGATATGGCTAAGGAGGCTATTGATATTGAGACAAGCCATTACTAAACCACGACCACATTTTAGTGAAGAGGTAGACTTACCGTTAATAGGTGTGATTGTAGGTATTGAAGCAAAATTTTCATGTAATGTGGGACTTACGGGTTCCTCGGACTCCCAGGCGGCAAACACCTAATCCCTATTTATACACGATTGAAGATTTAAGTGTTCGAGTTTGACGTTAGAGTTATCAATGAAGGTCCGGCGATGTCGGCTGCACAGTTTCTTTAGACAGTTGTTGACACTTGCAACTTTTCCCTCCTTATCGTCTCGTCTAGCGATCAGACTTGATATCGAGACGTTAGTTGTCGGTGCATTTTCTTCAACCTGAAGAGCTAGGTTAACAATACTCTCAGCTAGCATAGCCGGCTCCATTGTACGCAGGTCATTTGTGCCGATGTGGAGGACTAAATTCTCCGGATTCTTCCTTACGAGAGGCCGCAGGTAATCCCGAAGTGCTCAGGCATATTGTAGTGCCATGGACTTCAACCTGGGCATCGCCAGAAATTCGAGACATTGAGGCCTGATAGTATATAGATGGTAGACATAGCATATATGGTACATTGGGACACTATAACGCGGGATACATAAAGTACCAACACGTAATTGGGTAACACCGCTCACCAGAATTTTATCGCAGACTCGTCTCTTTTGGTCCGTTTAGGACCTACTTTCCAAAAGGACAAATTAGCTTGAATAACCGCTAGCTGTTTAAACAAATACATTGCAGTTTCTAGAGTTCAGAACAAGGTTTCCAAAGCTGCCATGTTTATTCGATTTGGTCACTTGTGGTCAGAGTTATGACAGTTTCAAGACGAGCAATATTACGGGTTTTAGCATGCAAATATGGAGTCTGAGGTTTCTTGTCGAAAAGCTGAATTTTCAAGAAGGAAAAGGAATCATCCAAAATGGACTTTGGGACATCAGAAGGGAAGAATACGGTAGGTCTTGTTTATGTGTTCAACTCTTCGTGCGCACATGTTTTGCTAAGGTTGTAGATTTGCAGCAGATACATTTTATAAACTGTTATCTGCATGTTTTTACTGGAAATCGTTTAATGTCCACTGTAAATAAATGCGAATTTTTATGCTTCCTCTAAAATAAAAGAAAGGAATCACCAAAGTGTACTACTTGGCTTTGAATTGCTTTGAATTGAATTCATATCTGTAGAAATAATGCCTCGATCGCACATTTTTAAGATTGTACCGTATTTCATGAGAAATAAGGAAAATGTTTAGGATCCCATACATTTCTCTGTAAATTTTCACGACCCATTTCACACAGTGAACAGGGGTCAATATGTGTTGCGCAATAACCATGTCTCGAATTTCTGGCGATGGTAAACCAGCTGGAATACCGAACAACTCAAAAAATAAATTTAGTTTCAGATATCTCTTTTGAGCTTGTGTTCAATATCCCGAAGTGCTCAGGCATACTGTAGTGCCATGGACTTCAACCTGGGTAAACCAGCTGGGATACCGAACAACTCAAAAAATAGATTTTGTTTGGCATATCTCTTTTGGGCTTGTGTTCAATATCCCAAAGTGCTCAGGCATACTGTAGTGCCATGGACTTCAACCTGGGTAAACCAGCTGGGATACCGAACAACTCAAAAAATAAATTTAGTTTCAGATATCTCTTTTCAGCTTGTGTTCAATATCCCGAAGTGCTCAGGCATACTGTAGCGCCATGGACTTCAACCTGGGTAAACCAGCTGGGATACCGAACAACTCAAAAAATAGATTTTGTTTGGCATATCTCTTTTGGGCCTGTGTTCAATATCCCGAAGTGCTCAGGCATATTGTGGTGCCATGGACTTCAACCTGGGTAAACCAGCTGGGATACCGAACAACTCAAAAATAGATTTTGTTTGGCATATCTCTTTTGGGCTTGTGTTCAATATCCCGAAGTGCTCAGGCATATTGTGGTGCCATGGACTTCAACCTGGGTAAACCAGCTGGGATACCGAACAACTCAAAAATATATTTTGTTTGGCATATCTCTTTTGAGCTTGTGTTCAATATCCCGAAGTGCTCAGGCATACTGTAGTGCCATGGACTTCAACCTGGGTAAACCAGCTGGGATACCGAACAACCCAAAAATAGATTTTGTTTGGCATATCTCTTCAGTATAGGCTTGTGTTCAATATCCCGAAGTGCTCAGACTTCAACTTGGGACTGTAGATATTTTGGGGCACTTTCCCCAAGCATCACGTCAGATGCTTTACTTTCCCCTTTCTTCTTGGTCACTTCTTCGGCGATTTGGCTTAGCATTGACTGCACATCAGAATTCTGGACACCAGAAATATCGCTGATCATGCTCCAAATGTGTGCCTTTGAAGCTCTTCTAGACCTTGAACTTTGGGGGACTTCCCGCCATTTTCGCACCAATATAATTTCCGTTACTCGATTTCCTTCGTTCTGTTTTCAGGGATGTAATTTCTTCATTTGCTCTCGCCAGAGATACTTTTAAGCTTTGGATCTCCTCGTAAGAGGCTGGCGGGGTCGGTGGCGGTGACCGAGAAGCGATTGCGAGTGGTTTGTTCTTTTCAATTGTTTATTAGCCACTGGTAATTCTCTAAGTTGAAATTCTTGCAGTCATTCATCCAAATCCCAAAGCCCGCTATTTTCTATTTGGACACTGTCGGCTAGTGGCGAAGAAAACTGCGAAGAGATCGTGCAACTAGGCTGTATGACAGGAACTTACAAATTTCACGCCGCAAATTTCCGAATTCAGAAGATGCCAGTGCTGCGGAGAATTTGCCGCTCGATTCAGCGAGAAAAACATGGCGCAAAGCGGATACGTCCATAAGTCGAAGCACGAGTCCAGTATGCGAAGCAATCCTTTACCTTAATTTCATAATACTGTATTTCCCGCTAATGTCAAAATGCCACTGGCACTGAAGTACAGCCCCTGAAATAACGCAGGATCCGCCAGATCGATGATCCTTAAACGTGTTTCGTGTACAATCCTTTGCTGACATAAAGTAATTACCAAAGCGATCAAGCGGAAACCGCAAATCACAATAATGATTGATATTTGCCACGACTATGACGTCACTCCATAGCAACCGGCCCGCACGCATTTCCGAACTTCCGATGATCTCTGGCTCGTTAGTTACGATCAGCGGGAAGAAAAAATAGCTTAGCATATCATTATAGAATGAATTTGTATCTGTATTAGATTCACATTTAAGTAAATCAATATTGTAATCGCCTGCAATGAAACAAGACTTTTTGTCATTGACTAATTTATCCAAAATACTCTTTAATATTGATGAATATATTTCAATGCTTGTATTTGGAGGCTTATATGTGACAGCTAATCATTTTTGAAAATTATTTTTTTCAAGCTCTACAAACATTATTTGTGCATCATTATTATTGTATAACAAGTCGTCTCTTACTTTATAAGAACATTCGTTACTAATAAAATAAGCAATTCCAACTCCACCATCTTCATTAGGTCTGTTCGAATTAACTATAGGGTGATAACCTTCCATTGAAAATAGGTCAAGGTGGTCATTCTCTTTTAGCCATGTTTCGGTTAAGGCGATTACGTCAAATTTGAAATCTAGAGCCGTCAAATATGTATGTAATTGTTCGAAACGTTTTCGTAAACTACGAATATTAAAGTGAATGAAAGATAAATTTATTGGTTTATTTTGAAAAGTCTCCTGAAAACAAAGGCTTTCTTCAATGAAATAACTACATTTCTCTAGTGTACGATTAATTTCATTGAATACATTATCATCTGGATCACAGAAATTATCGGTAAAATTTGCTTTAAGGAATGAAAGATAAATTTATTGGTTTATTTTGAAAAGTCTCCTGAAAACAAAGGCTTTCTTCAATGAAATAACTACATTTCTCTAGTGTACGATTAATTTCATTGAATACATTATCATCTGGATCACAGAAATTATCGGTAAAATTTGCTTTAAGGAATAAAACTAAAGAATTTAGTTTTTCAGAATACAATCAAATGTTGTTGTATCTAAATTCATCACAAATCCATCAACACAGACTGGAATTCAGTCTCCTCTAAGAGGCCAAACGGCAATGCTTCTATTGAGCAAACAATACATAAATACCATTTGAACAGTTTCCGGCGAGATGCATTTTGTCTATTACAACGGGAACAAGTTACGATTATGAGATCATGTTTAGTACATGTAGGTTTTAAGTAGACTCTTTTGCAACAGATAAACACTTCTTACGACTACTCGTTTACCTCAAGCAGTTTAAAATAGATCATTCACGAGGTATACAGCATTAATTGCTCTATGTTCGTCAGTTCATAATCGATTATGCATAAATGCACTTCAGTGGCTTCATACCCTTTGAATAACCAATCTGTTTTGACATATTAGTTTTACCTTTTTCTGTGTCTGTTAAGAAAGTTTTGAATGTGTTGGTCGCTCTCTCGCTGTTTCGCGATCCCCAATCCTTACGATATCTTCTTCTCTTGTGAGTCTTATGATATTGGATAACTCGGTTTTCCGAATAAATATTTTCCCGTTGCGAGACCAGAGGAATTTGAATTGGTATTCACGAAGGCTCTCGTTGATGTAGAGTTTGGTGACATTTCTCTCTCTAGCCAACCCTAGGTCGTGTGTGGTTTTACCATTAAGACGTTTCTTTCGATTAAATACAAGGTCACAGGTCTTTCTGTTGGAGAACTTTACGATTATGGAGGCGGATTCCCTGGCTGATATCCGATGAGCAGCTTCGATATCCGACGGTTGTACTTCAACATCGAAGAATTTACAAATTTATTTCGCTATATCTTCGGCGTTGTCTTCAGAGGATCTAGGGATGCCTGCTATTTCTATCATGCTTCGGCGGACATATTGTTCTTGTTCGTTTATTGCATCAATCGCTTGTTTAAAGTGCAAATAAGCCCTGGCCAATTATGCTTTTTTTTTAAGTTTAGACCTTAAAAGGTAGAGAAGAAATTCCGAAATTTCTAAATAAAAATGTTTTCAAAAATTTTTTAGCGACTAAACTTCCAAATTTAGAATAATTTCCGCGCACCTTCGGGGACTGGGACGAGAATAAAACGTGACGTCATCAACAGAATTCGTCTCTTCGTTGGATTATTTGCAAAATAATTGAATAAATAACCGAGAAAGATGATAATTGATCGCGCTAAACGTTTCGGAGAGCTTTATTCGGCAAGGTATTTCATGCCATAGCGCATCGAGCGTGTTCTGTTGATGACGTCAAACTAGACCCAGTGCCAATTTTGTAAAGCGCTCTAGCGCGCTTGATTTTCGTCCACAGGCAACCCAAGACACGTTTTTGGGCAACTTTGAAAGGCCAATACACCATGACAAATAAATCAAATCAACTTTTTATTCCGGAATCCTTTATCTATGGCCTCTAGTCTCTTCGTAAGAAATATAATTAGCCAGGGCTTATATGCACTTTAAGGTCGCCCTCTACTTTGTTAATTCTGTCGTGTAGCTCTTCGTTTTCTTTTCTTAGACTTAGTTTCGTGTTGTCTTTCAGGAGGTTGTCGGTGATCTTTCTGAAATCATCATATTGTTTGCTTAGAAATTCCTGGCTAGTAATGACTTTCTTTAGTTGGTGTTCGAGTTTGTTTGTACTTGTCGTTCCGATGAAACAAACGACAAACGAGTACGACATTTTGTTTTCTTCAATAGTCCAGTGACGGTTCATGTGCAGTTGTACAATTCCTTTGTTGGTAGGCAGATCTTAGACCGATGGTGGCCCGTCAGTTGAAGCGAAACACTCGAACAACTGTACATGAACCGTAAACTGGTCTATTATGTTTAGCAGAAAATCTATGGAAACTTATTTAGCTTTTATGTTTATGAACGAGGTAGTCGACGAAGGAGAATTTTTTATGTTGTTTGATGTTTTAAATAAGAAAAATCCGTCTTTTCCCTATGACGGATGATGAGTGTGAAGCTGAATTTCGGGTCGGTAGATCAGCTAGAGTGAGTGAACCAGTGGGTAATTATACCCCTAGGGGACTCCTGATTCTTTTGTTTGTCCGAAACTGTGGCGACAGGAATGGAAGGCCTGTACATTTTCCTGGAAATATATGCCTATCCGTGTAGATACAGCGATATGATACCAACATTCGGAAGCCTCTGTGCCTGAAGTTTGTCAAATCGTGGCAGAGGTTTCTGATTTTATCTTTAATATATATTATAATCATGCATGGCCATCTTCTAGTCCGTGGTTATGGAGCTGTACTGACACCATACGTGACGCTGCATTGCCCGTGAAAACAACATCTCTCCCATCTCCCAAACACTGATTCCCCCCTGATGAGCATGCGCTGTACAAAGGCGATTTCGAAGGCGAAATGGCGGCCTATCGGAAGTCATTGCCGCATGACGCTCAGCCGGAAATGTGTAGTTCGTGCTTTAACGTCACAAAATACATTTGCGTTAAATGCGAAATGCCTTTTTGTAATACATGCTCAGTATTCGAAAGTAATGAAGACGCGCCTGGCTGGAATGCCGGCAGAAGCATTGGCTATTGCGAATGTTGCGATATAGCTCGCTTTCAAACGCTTCTACCATATGAAGTCAAACCATCCAGAATGTCGTTGAAAACTGCGGCATGATCGACTATTAACAGAGGTTTCAATGTTTGAATCGCAACCGCTAGAAACACGACCAATAACGCCACTTGCAGTAACAACTATCGTCTCCTATACACGGAACCGAGTGCTGTGTGGAACGCCATTCTTCTGTTTCGGTTATGGACAATCATTTTCCACAGAAAGGCCTTTCTTAGATTCGACCCAGCGCTGTATTTCTCCATATCACTAGCCGCGGGCGAAAAGCCGGAAATGCGCCAGGACACGTGTTAGTTCCCGTGATTTAATTAGGCGCAAGTGAATTAAGATCGACATGTTCGACGTTTGCTGCCACGTCGGCCCTAAGTCGATCTTCTACCGAACCTATTTTTTAATAGGATCGGCGCAACTTAAGTTCGACGTTTGCCGTAGGCCTAAGTTATCATAGATTAGTTTGGCAGGTGAAGAGCCACCTGGATATTGCCAATAAATCATTATTATTATTATATTAGTTAACAGAGTGGAATGGTAAGCAAACCCGGCAAACTTCAAAGGGGCTAACAAAGACGCTGCGATTTAGGTTGGAAGGGGTAAGACAAAAGATTGTGCACGGTTATAGTTCATTAGCGTCCCCTGAACGACTGAACCCAGATGTTTATATTGCCTGATTGATTAACATATTCCAATATCTATTGTGTTTTGTGCACGGTCACGGTTGAAAAAAGCGACCAAAGACCTATAGCTATAACAAAGAAAGTCGCTGGGTTTCATAATCATTCCACTCTACTAATATATGATTTGCTTCAAGTACATGTACTTTCAAAGTTCGTGGGAGGGGTGGGGATTTGACTGGAGCCCAGTTCATCTGTGGTGGGATCGGCAGGTTTTTTAGCGTTTTTTTTTCTATACATAAAAGCCATATACCATGGAGAAATACGTTTTTTTTATTCAGCAACTGGACCATCAAAGTTCCAGCGTGGCTTGCTCAAAAATTTCAGCTGTACTGTTTGTGCCAGACACCAGATGAAGCCGGTAAGTGCAATGATTGCATGTGACAATCCAGGATGCAAAACATAGTGGTTTTGGACACCTTCAGCTTGATGGGGAGCACTTGAGTTCTGCTCAACCTGCAAGCAAACTTTCAAATAGCCATCCACACTAGCCTGCTCAAGGGATGGCCGATAAAGTTTCTGGTGGAGTTATGCTGCTTTCGGGTTTGATTTTATTCATTTTTGGGAATCACGTGGTCGCTGTAAAGAAGTTTCAAAACTAGGAGGTTTCTTGGTATTACAGATCACCACAATACGTAAAACAATGAAAATTATTGTCTTCTAAAACAAAACAATACCCAGAAATACAAAGAACCCTAACCCCAGAAAACAATAAATCTGGTACACCAAGAAGCACCCCAAGGAAGGAGCGCCATTTCTGCAACAGGTAAAGAAAGTATTTTCATTTCACTGAATTTTAGGTCGAAAATTAGGTCAACCTGAAACAAATTGCAACAGAAGATGTTTCAACGGATTCGGGTAGTGTTAACTATCGTCTATAACATATCAAAAATCGGCAAAAATCGGTCCATGCGAAAGTGCCGAAATACGACGGTTAAGATGTGACATGTTTTGCACTGCATGAAAACGAGGCTGAACCAAAAATAATGAAAGCGCTTCCATTAAAGACCTTTAACATTAAATAATACCTTTTTTTCTTCAAAATAACTCTCAAGTATCATCTTGAGCTTATATTTAATATGAACTAGAATAAAAAAAATTCAAATGATAATTTCAAAACTCGAAAATAAAACATTTTATACGAATCTCTGATACCGCCTATATATGGAGCTCGCGACCGTGAGAAAATTACGGTACTTGTATTAGTGCAAACGTAGAGTGTTAATATATATAATTGGAATATAAAAGAAATAAAGATTTGGTATCTTGTAATGTCATTCAAGTTCACGTCTACATAAATAGACTGAGATAAATAGATGAATTCTTGTCCAGACATGTAATAAACAATAGAGGAACAAAGGTGTTTTTAGTGACGCGCCCCATATGTTCAAGGCTGATTCTGGATTCTGATCTTCTACTCCTTTAAAAAGCTCCACATTCGGACAACATTGAGCTTGATCAAGTAAGTAAAGTTAAATCTACTTTGTTCATAGTACTTGATAAATTGATTGTGAGCCGAAATGTGGAAGCAGCTGTCAGAATTATGCAGAATGTGCAAAGACACACAGTGATATTATATTCCAACATTTGAATTATTTTTGGTTAATAGAAATTCAACAAATACAGTACATTGCCCCAATTCCGTCCGGTTTTTGCGTTAATCATTATAACTTATAATTATTACAATTAAAGCAGTGATCTCGAAATTAGCCCTAATTCCGTCCGGTTCGCCTCTCCATGATTTGGCCTTATTTTCCCGGTATTTTTCGTCTTATTTCAACTAGAAACTTCTGTGATTAATTGTCGAAATATTCAGAGTGAAGAATAATATATATTGGGACCCCTGTTTGACAACGATTGCGCCCACGATGAGAACTGACTTGATGTTTACATCCCGATCGCTCGTTGCCGTTATTGGTACATTTCACTTCAAGGTGGTCCGCATTGTAGTCAGTGCAAGGCTTTTCATTTGTTTAATTTCACGTGCGTGAGGCAAACTTTCCTTTATACAAATTAGTTCAAATACTATAAACCGAAGACGTAATTCGATAACAGGTTTCGAAGAAAGCATACGATTTTAAAACAAGCCAATTACAAGGCAATATTGTATGCTTTATCTAACTGGACGAAATAAGGAATAACTAGACTAAAATATATAAAGTTTCGCAATTGTAGTCAAATTCCGAAATTAAAACGAATGATAATATTTTTTTATCTCGGTGAAAGATAGTCATTTAGATTTTATCTCTACCAAAAATGAGCATTTCAAGTTCTTTACTTTGCGCGAAAACAATTTTATTTTTCGAGTGGCAAATTCACGAAGCGTAAAAAAACAAAAATAAGAGACAACAATAACTCGACTTACCTTACAAAATCTCGTATTTTCACGCCTAAAAAACGACAACAAGCCCATCATCCAAGATTATGAAAACATACCAGTCAATAATTAGTCAGGCAGTGTCGTTTAGTTTTAATTTTTATTTTGGGAGAAATAATCGATCTACAAATAAAAATGGGCGGTGGACGGAGTTGGGGCAAAGGACTGTAATATATAGAAACGTATAAAACCATCTAAGAAATGAAGTTAGTAAAAATCCAAAAACTGCGAGCAGTTGTGCATAGAGAGAAAATATATATATTATTTTCTCGACTATATTTCTATTTCGCTCTCCTGAGTTCAATCGCCTGATTTGTTTGCAGTCATTATGAATGGAGGGTAAGGACGTGTGCCCGTTTTGAAAGGAAACTATTGACGATGAAGGCGCGAAAGCATGCGAGTTAAGGGCGAAGGGATGCGAAACAATCAATCGGATAAGCAAAGAGAGAAATGATGAGATCGAAACAGTCCCAGAACAGCGTGTTCATCAACATTGCCGTCGCGATTATACTACCGCAAAAGGAGCCCAGAGAGCTGCGATAAAAGATCCCGAAGAAGAAACGCGCAACCGACGCCTGTTAAAACGCAGCATAGATTAATTTCAAATCAGACTGTTTCTACTGTGGCACGTCTGCGTGTGACAGTAGAAAAGATGACGACGTATTTAAAGTAACCACACTAGAAACAAAGGAGAATGTACTAGGAGTGTGTAATGTGCGCGGCGATGATTGGGCAGAGGTGGTAAAGGCAAGAATTATCCATGTCCATGATTTGCCCGCAGCAGAGGCAACATACCATCAATGTTGCAGCGTGAACTTTCGGACAAACAAACAAATTCCCAAGCATTACGCCCGCCAGGTAGAGAAAAAAAAGAGAAAGATAGGAAGGCCGCAAGAAGACGTGCGCTCAGAAGGTTTTTTGAAGGTGGCGCAGTTTCTAGAAATTAACGATGACGAGCAGGTGACGATTCATGATCTAATAACGAAAATGGAAGAGTACCTGGAGGGGCGTGGCGCGGCATATAGCCGGGTTTATATGAAGAAGAAGCTGGAGGGACATTTCGGTGATGACGTCATCATTACTGACATTAATGGAAAGTCTAGCGTAGTCACCTTTCGAACAACGGCGAAACATATTCTACAGGACTTTCACAAGCAGCAGACAAATGCAGTCGACACTGAGATGGAGGCGCAAAATGTAATCCGAGCCGCAGCAAAACTTATCAAAAACGACATCAAGCTCGTTGAGTTAATAACAGATGAATACCCCCTAATTGCTTCGGAGCCGGATACGCAAACATATATTTTACCCCCCACTCTGAAGCTCTTTCTAGATGAGATCGTTTTCGGACGTGACAAGGTCAAGGTGGCGGCCATAGGCCAAGCCCTCATGCAAGCAGCGCGACCAAGGGTATTCCTTGCACCTGGAAAGTGGAAAGCGGCCCAGGATCAACTGCTGCCCGTCATGTTAGACAAGCCTGCTGCTCCGGAGCCTCTGCTGCGCATCATCAGATGCAACTGTTCTTCAGACTGCAACACCCTACGATGCATATGCCGTAAGAATGGCCTTGATTGCTCTCCCGCGTGCGGCCAGTGCAGAGGCGACAGCTGCACCAACTCCACCCCGCAGGAGCCCGAAGATGACGAAGAGTCCGGTTAAATTAATTTATTTAGATACTTTCATCTGGCTCGCTAAACATATATGCTACACAGAAATATGTTTAGCGAGCCAGATGAAAGTCTCTAAATAAATGATTAACAGCGTTGTATTTTTGAGGACTTGTTAAAAAAGAACCAGAACGCTCGTACAGTTATATTATTATTATTGCATGAATTAGAGTGCAAACAATATACCCGTACATCTAAATAGTGATAATAGATACTGATTACTTCTTTTAGCACCCAACTAGCGGCATTTGTTGCCATTTAGTAGAAATTGTGATAATCGGTGATATTTATCACGCAATCTAGCTTCACGGGTCGTTTGGCACTTGACTTCTCGAGCCATTGGCATTGCGGCACTCTATTATCAGCTTTACTCGTATTCCAATACTATATGTACATGAACAGAGGTCGGGTCTGTTTTGAAGGTGTTCAGTATCAAAACGAAATTTCTTGTGATTATTGGAAACTCTCTAGAGCTTTCATAGATAATCTATATCATGATAGCTCAAATAAGAAACGTTACAATACCGCCTTGCTTGTATCCTCTGTATCCTGAAAGAAATGTCATGTAAATAGCCGTAGCACATCTTAGATTGTACATAAAAGCATACAACTAATCCCTGATACATTATTTTTATATCACAGGGCAAAAAAGTACAGAAATGTGGCACTATATCAGAGAAATAAAACTACTTCCGGTTCTAGCCTCGTTTTCATGTCGCACCAGAGCTCGTGTTTCAGGCTTTCTAAAATAATGCGATTTTCACGGTTTTCGCATGCTCCGATTTTTGCCGATTTTTCTCCAGATGTTCTAAAGAGTATCTGGAACAATATTATGAAGAAAAACCTTCTGTTGCAATTTGTTACAGGTTGAGCGGTAAGTTTACTGGACTATTATAGCATCGATATAAAGTGAACAGTCTCGTACTCTGGGTTGAAAACCTTTTTGTGTTCCTCCTCTAGGGAGACATTTATTTGTTTATATGCTTGCCTGAAAATAGGTTCTGTCCGATAGTAGGCTGACTTGTGTTATATAGATACGCGTACCGATATGCTATTAGATTTAGTAGTGCTCATTTGATTTCGGATTGGGCTACCTGTGGCGCGCTGTCAAAATGGTGCGAGTTGGAAAGGGAATAAAAATAACGTTTTCGGAGCACTACTTGGCAAAGTCTCGGTGCTCTTACAGATTGAAAAAAATTATATATCTAAATCTATAATTACTAAAATATATTTTTTTAATTATTAATTAATTAAGATTTTAAAATATTGGAGAAAACAAATTATATAAGCTATACAATTATCTACGAATTATACTAGTTACAACCATATAAAATGTCAAAGTCTAAATAAGAAAAAAAGTAACAATAAAATACATAGTCAATGTAAAGTAATAAATCAACAACATATAAGCTAAATTAGTACTGATTAAATAGATGTGTTTTCAGTTTGGCTTTACTGAAATGCTAAGAGAGTGCGCATTTCTAACGTTATCAGGTAGTGCATTCCACAGTTTTGCAGCAGCAACTGAAAATGCTCTGTCCCCGTAGGTCTTAGTATTAGACTTAGGAACCTGCAGGAAATTACGGTTAGATGATCTTAACAAACGATTGGGTGTGTAAGGAGAGGTAGGGCGAGGAGAGAAGGGAAGAGATGAAAGGTCGTCATGCGTCGGTGACGCTTTAACTGTCAGACAATCAACCAATAGTAGCTAAGTTCAGGCAGATAACTAAAGCAGTTGTATTTATTTAGCATCTCAGTACCCTCGTGAAATCGTGAACCGATCCTTGGCCATTACAAATAGCTGAAATATCAGACATTAATACCCCTTTAATTTCAACGGCTAATGTGAAAATCACACTTGTCACTTTTGGACGAACGCGGCTCTTCTACCCTTCTCTCTCCTTTCCCTCCCCCTCCTTTCCATTTCTCCTAGCCCCATTTTGACCTCGCGTAGTACAGGTAGCCCAATCCGAAAACAAATGAGCGAAAAAAACACCCAGAAGAGCCGCTAGCAGGCTAATCGCTTGTTTACGTTAGAAATGCATCAGACAACAAGAGAAAGAAAATCCCTCCAAAATCAGAACAACTCCCGTACACTTCGACCGCTCAAAATCAATAACAATGATATCATACACTTTTATCGTACCCGTATTTTGTACTTCTCTCGCAATTATACAGTCGGTTCAGCCATGTTTCTATACTTCCCAACACTTTCTCTACCAAATGGACAGTATATATGCCTTCCTTTGGTCTATAAATACATTCGTTAAGCCTTTCATATCTTAAGGGTTAGTGCGTGTTTTATTAACAAATACGGGCACACGCTGACTGTTTGATGAACGAAAAATTATGAATACTGCATGTGAGGCCGAAGGCCGAATGCAGTGTGAAGAAATGTTGAGTTCGTGGTACTGCGTTAGAAAGTGCCTGTACTGATGTGTCGATAAACTACAAACAAAGTATCTAATCTTGTAATATTCCAACTGAGCGCACAGCGTACTGTGGTCGCCAATAAAGCACTGTCATTGGTCAATCAACTGCTTGGATTTTGCACTGTGCACGAAGGTGGGAATAGGCCCCACTAAAGGCAGTATGATATCGTATTTTAACTCGTGGATGCGCGCAAGAGCAGGAACGAGTTATTGGGATTAGAGAAAAGTGTGTCACTCACTCACTCACTATGGTGTTAGCACGCCAAAGCCTACGGGAAACAGAGTGATGATGAGCGATGATAGCAAGCGATATTCGATATATTTATTCAATATGATCAGTGCTAAAATAATATTTCAATTACTTCTACTGCAACTACCGACTTGATGTTGCATATGTAAGAACTAGAATGGTGCTTGATACCATTTGTGAATTTAGTTCGAAAGTAAAGAGCTTTTTCAGATTCAGATATCGAATTATTTTTCATCCATTTTAAATGCCGTGATGGATGTGGGTACATCAGATGAAATTATTACGGTATCAGTTATTTACCAATTTGAAATTTCGCTAGCAGCCTATTCAATATAGAAGACTTTATAGTTCTATAACTGCACACTAATTCAAATCGCTTGATCAGTTTGCCAAAGACATTTCGTGTTTGTCGGGTATCGGAATTAGTATTATAATCCCGCATGACCTCAAGTTTAATAGTTAACATATTTTTAAAACGACAAGTAAGTAATTCCGGTTCCGGTTCAGCTGAATATCTTCTAAATATCTGAATACCTCCTCCTCTGTCTTGCTGGATTTGCAAAACAATATTGTGGGATAGATTTTTTCGAGTGTAAAAAAAACCTCCGCTAGGGTACATACAGTAGAACGCAATGCACTCTTGCTAAAATAGAATTAACATTGTATACCACGAGTTCTCCATATCGTAGGCTGTGTTTCCAATTTTGCTATCAGTCGGTATAGCACTCGTCTGACTATCATGATCATGTAATGAAAAGAGAATACCACCCGCTCCGGGAACCAATCAGACTGCAGGATTTACTTGTTTACCGCCAACTCACACACTGAAAAAAGTTATTAATATTTCCTGTTAGCGGCCGGAAGAAAACCTTTGCCCGAGTTCTTGAGTACGGGTCGAGACCTCACGTCTTCAAGATCGAGGTCGGTCCGTATAGAGAAAAACTTTGCCCTAGGCCGATAAATAACATTTTTATATTTTATTATTTTACCTCTTTCGCTGATTTCTGTTTCCCATTAGATTTATCAGTCTTGAGCGCGCGGGAGCTAAAATTGAAAAGTTTCACTCAAATTACAGGCAATTTTTGCAGTGTTCTCCCTTATTCAGTGCTCGCTATGTACATATACATGTACTTAAGAGTGTCATAAAAAAAACGAAGCGGCCACCAGCCATTCAGAGCGCGCGATTTCAATGGAGTTCCACTCCAGAAGTAAATTTATATCAAGTGTAGCTGAAGGTATCAGGAGCCCTTCACGAGCGCTTCCCGAAAACTTTTAATTGCGCGCGTTAAATTCAAGAAAACTCCTACAAAGTATATATTTTCTGAAAGCTAAATTTAACATAGATTAAAGAAAACAGCTTGATTTTCCTTATTATTAAATACTCTTTTATTTATTGTGATTTTAATCCAATTTCACCATACCTTATGGCTGGAGCTCCTGTCCCTCGGGAATTGGACAGAAATCCGCGCTAAAACGACCTTCATAAAGTAGAGATATTGATCTAAAAAAGTGTCTCAGTTTTCTGATATCTTATTCCGACGCGAAAATATTCAACGCAAAGATCTGGAACACCTATTTTTAGGGGTTGAAGAAAGAAACATGAAAGTATCTCAAGAACAAAAAGATTGATCTAGCTATATGCCAATTTTCAATCCGATCTATTAAAATCTAGAGGGACAGGAGCTCCGAATACATGCTACAAAACTTGCATTTATAACGCCGTGGTTTCAAAGAGTTCCTGGCATCCTACTGAGGTTTGTTGACACAATTAACTTATCTGTCATTAAGAATGTCATTTTTCCAGTATTTGATGTTGAGCAGTAGGTATAGTGAAACACGATGCCATGTTGTTCATGGATTTTGGGCGCTTCTGTGAAGGACTATGCATACCACGATAAGTTAGCTCTTCAGTGCGAGCAGTATATCGCAGTAGACAAGTTCAATTTTAGTGTTACCATTGTCATGGTATTTCACAGAAATCATGAGTGCACAGAGAAGGCAAAGACGAAGAAAGCGTAAAGAAACAGACCAAACCAGTACAATAACTGTTACAGAAAATCGTGTTCGGTTTCAGTCGGTTCTTCGTCTTCGGCTATCGAAGGCGAATCTACAGTCGAAACTTCATGGCGAAGTTTATGGGCACTTTCATTCTTTCAACTTAGAATTGACTTTGCAGAATATGCAACTTTTGCCCACTGATTATCTTGGTTATAATATGAGCCAACCAAGATCGCTTTCCGTCAGCGGCGACTTTCGTTTCTTCGCGGAAGAAAACGGACATAAGTACTCCCTTATATAGCTCAATTCGTAATTTGAAGCTGCCAAATTACTATTAAACTAGATTTTAGATATGATTTCTGTGTGAAACGTAAATGAATATTTGCAACTCAACGGCTTCAAGGCGAGCTAGACGAGTGAGCGTGTTTCGTGTTTATTTATAAAAGAGATTCACGTGTTTTTTTCACGGTTCCATGAGAACGCTTCACAAGTGCTAATAAGCCGATGACAGCCTGCTTTCCCGTCCATATTTCTTTTCGCCATAATTTCCCGTTGAAAATGAAATGTTTTGAAATTTTATTTTCACTAAACTGTAGAATTAATTTTGAACATTCTAAAAAATCAAAAAGATTTTTTTTACAAAAATTATCGCATAAAGGGCTCCTGATACCTTAAATTTTATCGAAATCTCAATGAAATAATACATATGGCGGATATTATTATTGTTCCTGGATGATAGAAGGAAACAATCATTGCTTCATCGCTTTTACGTATAAATGACATATTCTATGTCTCATAAAATGGTTTAAATATTCAATGTTCGCCAAAGGCTAGATAGGCGTGTCTTTTAAGAGCACGGTTAATCAAGCAGTCAGTCTTAGGGCACTTTTTTTTTTAGAATCACTCCAGCTATTCCGATATTAGAATACCTCGAAATTCTGACATATATCCCTCTTATGAAATGTGGAAAATAGTCGTTAGTTTTAGCTTAGCGTTTTCTTCTTTGTCTCAGTTGACGTTTTACAAAGCCAAGTAGAATTAATATTAATTAAAAATTGAGAGTGCACGCTACACTAAGTTGATTATTATGCAGAGAGCCAAAGAGGTTGGAACCAAAGAGGTTGGCTCACTACATGTAGCTGCCTGAACGAATTTAATGTACTCGATTGTATTCTTGGATTCTAGTTCACTTAACACAGCTCCGTGGTCAGATGCAAGACCAACGTTCTCTTAACATCTGATCATAGAAGAATAAAGTGTCTAAACGAATAGCTTTTTTCGACACTTTTTTCAATTTAAAACATTTGTATGTAATTTTATATAAGCCTGGATTATACGACACCAATTGAACTCATACTGACACAGTAGATCTATTTTATGAATTTGCAGATCTCTTTTCATAGAAAACACCATTTCGTTTCCTATACTAATCGACAAAAAAGACATATATTTATCGAAGAAAATGATAAAATATGTTGAGTATTGCCACAGTAAAGTAGAAGCTTTCAAGACGCGAAACGGAATAAATGGGGCGAAACTAAAAACGCCCCCTGCGGATTTACGAAACAAATGAACATTTATTAATTGTAAATGTCGGGTGGTTTCATGAAGAAAAATAACCAAGCGCATTATTGCAGCATATCAAATAAAGATTACAACCATTTTCGAAGAAATCATGTAAATGGCTCTAAGTTATTTGCTGAGTTCATGCTAAGATTAAGCTGGTGAACGTCCAAGTGGAAATCAGTGTTATCGCAAGGGAATGGTTTGTATCTAAGAATTAACTTTTAAGTATGTATCCTTCAATTAATCAGCCTACAACTTTACGTTCGTTTACAGATGATCTATACTTCAGATACTGTTGATTTGATATCATTATGTGTCTTTCTTTACACTCGATAGAACATCCCTGGGTGGATACTATTTCCTAAAATGGAAGTGAAATCAATAAATTCCAATTCTGAATTTTAATAAGTGGAGAAATTGTATAAAATATTTACCTCATTCAACCTTAAGATGTAAACTTACTTTCTTTTGATGAAAATGTCCTCAGAGAATATCGTCCTAATAAATGGGAGTTAATCGTAGACTTTACCTTTATAATAAAACTTTGAACCTGTTTTCATTCCTATTTATTCCACATCAATGAGAAGCCGAAGTGTTTGAACCATTATATTGAGTGTCGCTTTTAATTAGATCTTTTCTGAATTTAAATATGTTTTTTGTCTAATGCTCAGCAGAACATGGGATGTTTCGAGAACCAGTTTTCCGGAGAGCATTTAATCTTGTGCTCTGACGCGGTGTCAATAAAACAGTGTACTAATCCTAGTATTCTTATTGGTTGCCTGGGGACTTTAAATTTTCTGTTTTTTGATTTTCTCTCCAGGAGTTCAAAGTGTCTTTCATTTGAGAACTGAAAATAGCGCAAGTACATCTGTTGTACCACCCCAAAAAAACTATGTAAATTGAAATGCTAGAGAGAAAAGGCATTCTTCAAGCAAACGATACTTTTCGTTTTATGTGCTGTTTTGACGGCGACACCTTGTAGGGAAATAAATAGAAAAGACATACAAATTCCATCAATACCTTTCTAGGTTACTTATTTACTAATTCGTCTAAAAAGGATTAAGAATTGCCCAGGTGAAGCCGGTAAAGGTAAAGCGTTATACTCGTGACATTCTGGTGAGACTGATAAACTTGAGGCCGACGTGGGGCCTACGATGTTACATCCTTATCCGAGAATACGTGAAGGTCTAGCTATTTGCAATTCGAGAACGAGATTGTTTCACAAAGGTAGCATCTTCTAACTGACCCTACGTATTTCTTCAAATCATTCTCACTGGAGCTATGAGGAGCTCAAACTATTAAACTGATTTCTGACTTGGCGGCCATTTTCTATGGCATCAAAAATGGAGGCTGAGGTTGCCCTATAATTCCGTATTGTTTTTGGCGATTGATGTTGGCTATACAAATCCCATCTAAAAGCAGTGCCAAGCGATAAATCCTATTGTATCAAAAATAATAGCTAGTCCGCAGTTTTGTCTTCTTGTGTAGCAAAAGTGCATAAACAACATGGCTTCCTCATCAAATGTTATTAATTAATAGGAGATATATACCGACTCCCGGATTGCTAAGTATAGTCAAGCGACCGTCTGATCATGTCTGATATACCGACTCCCGGTTACATCAGACGGGCCATTCACCCCCAAGCTACGGGAAGTCGCTGGTTCAAATCCCGGCCGGACCAACACTCACGGTAATCAACAGATCCTGAATACCTTAGTTTGTTTAATTCAGAATTGGATTACAGGAAAGTAAACTGCTTGCGAGGCCTTTTAACTACCGGTAGTAAAATAAGAACCATAATAATGGTTGACAACAGTTCAGACTCAGCCTAAAATGAATAATATAAATATTTAAAAAAATTAAGAACAGCAAGCATACTGCGAGTAAATGTTTTAATACTTGTTAAAAGCAAAAACAAAGGAAATCACCGAGCGAGAAGCGATCTTTAAATGTGATAAAGATTTCATCCTAATTTACATTAAACTTGGTTTTCTCCGCCGAAATAGATCGTATCGCCAAAATAACTGAATTACATGACTCTATAAATCTAGACGTTTTTTAAGCCGTTTAAAAAACTCGCAGCACGTGTTTTATCAGGTCTAAAACTGATAAAACACTGCTGCTCGTTTATTAAACAGTACTTAATCATGTTCCACTATGTAAACCTTTTATTGGGAATATTGTGTAAAGTTTTATGTTTTCTTGTGCGCTCTCTTTCGAGTCATAGAGTTCATTCATTTTGGCATGGATCACTTTAAATCACTGCGTATAATAGTGGCTAATCAGAAAGCCAGTGGTTCTTATATTAAAGTGTGAAACTAATGGTACTGTCACACCTGCTCAAATAATCTTAAACAAAGGAGTGTGTCATTTGGTCTGATTGCTACCACCGTTATATACAAAACACTTTTTTACAGGAGTGAGTTGCCTGTTAATTAATATTTTTTGAACAATACAGTGCCGTCTTTATCTCTCGTATAGACCATTTTCTCAGGTATGCGCACGCAATATTGACCCGCCAAATCGCTTTTTGAACAATAGCCGCCAATTGTTGAACAATAGCCGATAATTTGAATAACAAAGGCTGTCGCATCAGAACGAGTCTAACAAAAGCTAACAAAACTCACGGCCCGCCAAGAAATACTTCATGAAGGCAGCTTGGATTTAGACTGGTATGTAATCAACTAAAGTCGATTGAGGTATGCTAACCGCCGTGGAAAGCGAGTAGCAACTGACGTTTCGAGCGTTAGCCCTTCGTCAGAGCAAAAAAGCTTGGATTTAGTATTGGTTGAAATAATAGGGAGGGTTATAGGAAACCACTACGTGATTCCCACGTGAAGTATTTACCGGGCCGTCAAGCTTGTTGCGTGCGCATACTTAAGAAAATGGTCTATTATCCTATAAGAAATTGTTGAACATCAGATACAATAGTGCAACTAAATCTGTTATTCGTTGAATATATTATGCCCTAATAATTGGATGTTGTCCTGGTGGAATTTCAACCGAAATCTTGGTTTCCCGGAGGTCAAATGAAAAGACGAGTCGACATGTTGATGAACTAACAACTGAAGCTGACAATAAATACTTTGTTAAAGCCTGATTTCCATATAGCCTTTTCCTGTTTTTCCTGTCGTTTTTTGTTGCGGAGATAGGATCAGTCGGCTATCTCAAACTGACACGGAAAAACAAGAAAAGGCAATAGCTGATATTACAGTGGCGTCTACGAATAGTAGTTTCAGCAGTATTGACCCGAACGTCTCACTTCGATGTAATGAAGCGCTATTCGAACTGTGTCTAAATAGGCAATATTCGTATTCTCACGGACGAGCTGGAACGAGCACTCAATGGAGGCTCATGCGGGGGAATCTTTTCTAATGCTAAATAGTTTTTAGCGAATTCCCCCGCACGAGCCTCCATTGAGTGTTCGTTCCAGCTCGTCCGTGAGAATACGAATGTTGCCTATTAGTCGTGCTTAAATGTTTAGAGGGTGTTGGTGTCATGTAAGAATGATGGTGTTCGGGTCAATACCGCTGACACTGCTATTCGTAGACGCCACTGTAATATCAGCTATTCGAAGTGCCTATAACCCCAAAAAATATTTATTTTTTGATTGAAACTTTAAACTATTCCTTAGAGGAACAAAAGAAACCGTGCATAGGATATCGATTTCTGATAGTTGTAGTAAAATGATGTCCGATTGACGTCACAACTCCAGGCCCTCATCAAGACTCGCGCTGACTTCCAACTGAAAACAGGGAGCCCAAAACGGATGTTTTCCCTAACTTTGACGCCACTAAAATCGTCGAAGTTTAGTTTTTTTCACTTTTTGTTTTTCGAATTCTTAGTCACGGCACTATACAGGATCGACGTAAAAAAAAAAAAATTATGGGGTATAGGCACTTTAAGGCTATGGAAAGTGACGTCAGGTGTAAACTATAAAAATAAGTGAATTACGAGGTAAAAGTATGTGTCCTGTGAATGAGAGCACCGCAAACATAAGAATAAACATTAGACATTCTTCAAACAGAAAAAGAAAATTCTATCATACAGATCATGCAATTGTCCGATGTTATGAATGTTTCTTATGATTTCCAGTAAAGGGGAATTGAACTCTAACTCTATATCTACGAATCAATGCATATATGAAGAGTCTTAGATTATAAATAGCGATTATTCACCAAAGTGTATTTTGGTGAATCATATCAAAGTCATTGCGTACAGAAGCCTACATATCGATATCCGGTGACTCACTTCCAGTATCGGCCCGGCAGTCAAATCACTCGAAAATACATGGTTTTGGGAGCTATTTTGCCTTCTAAATCAAATAAAATGATTTATGAAAAATTTCTACCTTCAAATCAAAGTTAAGTAACATCTAATCAACTGATAACCGTTTGGAGTGATTATATTAAGATTTCGACTGAATAAATTTGAATTTGCTTTCGCAAGTGAAGTGAATTTTTACAAGGCGTTACTCGTTTATGGACGACCAAGCAGAAGAAACCTGGGTTTAGCTTGAATGCGCATGTCTATACTGACTTTCTACCGCTGAAGTCAGATAGGAGAATAAATTTTCAGTGTTTTAATGTATAAATCATCGAGGTTTCTCGAGTTAGAGTGCTACAAATCGCTGTTAAAGTTCCATTTCGCGCTATTTTTTCTTGTGTGACCTGTGTAATGGCGGGAACTGCAGTAGGAGATATTTTGGAGCGGTCAAAACGAAAGCAGATAATTTTCCTTCGTATATATAGTTCTGGTATCAACAGGTAAGCCATATTATAATGAAACTTGTAATGCGACTGAAGTTGTTCCCCCCTCTCAAATAAAATCGCATTTACTTCAAAGCGATGACCAATACCAAATGTTCTCTTCTGTGTGCAATGATTTTGATATGATTTACCGAGACAAAGAGGTGTGAAGACGGTCATTTGAACTTTTTTTACTTTTTTGGGAATAAATGTCTGGCAATTCCGAGTGAAAATGTAATTTTATAATGTCACAATTCATGACGTCATTACATAATCATTTTACAAAGTACATCATGTTCATAATTTGTATGACAGCTTTGACAGAGCCTGTCAAGAGGAGTTGCATGCCGCAAATCGTTTCTCTTGAGTAAATTATAAGTGTCCCCCCTTGAACCAGCGAGTAACTGTTAAAATATATGGACCCCGTTGGGATAAATTTTGCTATTTTTGTTGAAATTATATTAACCAACTTTTTTGGGAACATAATGCTCATTGTGGGGGGAAATCGTATCGTTTTCGATCAGTTTAGATTTCAGCCTTATAATAAAATATTGGCGATTGATTAAATTATGACGTTATGCTGGATGACGTTACTGAAACAAGTTTTGAAAGAAAGAAAGAAGTTTGAGGCAAAAATCTGTTTTAGCATAATTCCTAGTTAACAAGGAGATCTATCTGATTAATGTATTGATATATTTCAGCAGCAAACATATTAAAATATTTGACTGTATCACGATTCACTGATCATTTTGTTTACTTTTGAGACGCCAATATAACATGGTATTGGCGTCTCAGAATACCAGCCTCTGATTGGCTCTTGCGCGAGCCCTTGCAGTTACATGGGTTCCAGGTCAAGTTCAAAAGTCGTTTGTTCAACAGCAAGATTTCTACAATTTCACCTTCAAAACACTGTAAATTACAAGATACGAATTATTCAATCCTAAAGGTAAGGTTGGCATTGTAGTTTCCGTCAGAAATCTAACACTCTTATCCGCTAAAAGTACAATTTTCACAATTTTTGAAGAGATTTCAAAACACGTCGCGAAAGTTTTCGCCACTCAAGCCGTGAAACCGTTGCCATAGATATACTAAGGCGCTTTTGAGAATTGAAATTACGATCAGCATAAGTTTGGTGCTTCATTCTCTTCTTTCTTTTAACAATTCACGACTTAATTGTTGAATCGTGATACAAAACTAATTGCGATTTTGAGACGCCGATACCGAATATATTTTCTCCCAACTGGCCGGCAATATAATTCGGTATCGGCGTCTCAAAATCTCAATTAGTTTATATTATTTAATTCCTGAAATCCGAGGGATTCGTTCCATTTGAAAGCAGGTTGTGCCCGGATCGATATGTCACCTTAAAAAAAATCTCAGCTAACCGGAGCATCGAACTCCCATACTATACTTGAGTTGGCGTATTTACACCTTAGGCTATTTATAGAACCAGGTTATATTGTTTTATAGACAATGTACCTTATTGTTAATATTTATTTTGCTAGAATTCGAACACTGAACGCATGAACGAACGGTACAGGCTATAATCTCCGCCGTTATTGTTTTTCTTTCGAACAAAGAAAAACATTTATTCGTGGAAAAAACATATAGAAAACGCATTTTATTCGTGGGAAAAATCTAAAAATAGCCCAAGGTGTAAATACGCCAACTCACAGATATAGTCCATATGGACGCTACGGGTAATGGGATCCTGCAACTAATTAATATATGTCATAGCGACAAATCGTTTGCAGCATTGACGACTCCCCAAATAGCTCTATAAAAATAATGCACTATGTTCTCCTGCCTATATGAAATTAGCCGATTCGATATCTCTAAATAACAAGGTTATGACGTCATAAAACTACGTTTTCTTTCGGAATTGCCAGAAAAAGACTTCCTCCAACCATCCCAAGAATATATATGAAGTTCTATGAAGAATGACGAAAAGCGGAAAGTGAAACAAAGTTCAAATGACCGTTTCACATCCCTTGGATTCAGCATGAATATGCACTGAGGTGAATAATTGATTTAGTATAATTTCTAATTTGAATACCAGGGACACTTAAAGTGCCTCGAACCCTTCTTAACATTTTTCTACGTATGAACCTGTAAAAGGTTTTGAGTACTTTCTGCGAAATTTTTCGTTTACAGATAATACTCTATGTTCTACGTTTATTTGAAATGGTGAAAAACTGACCTTTCCTGACCCATGACCGCGTAAGTAAAAGCCTGGGTCGATTTCCCGGGGTGACGTCATCTAATTAATTCGAATTTGTAATAATTGTAATAAATACTTAGGATTTTGTCTAATATGACTTTTTTTCTTTACTAACAACTCACAAACTATGTATATTTTCTATAAATCGATGTTGTTGTGATAGAAAGGCGCCATGGAGGATAATACATTAATGAGATGACGTCACCCCAGGGATCGATCCAGGCTTTTTACTTACGCGGTCATGGGTCAGGTAAGGTCAGTTTTTCAGCATTTCAAACAAGCGTAGAAAATAGAGTATTACTGATCAGTAAACCAAAAATGTATTCGCAGAAGTACTCAAAACCTTTCACAGGTTCATAAGTAGAAAAATGTCAAGAAGGCTTAGAGGCACTTTAAGACAATCTGCTAACTTTTTATTTTATTTTGAACATGCGGTGCGTCATTCAAAGATGTGCGCGGTAGAATGTGATCGATCCTGACATGATCATAAAAATACATTTCACTTTGTGCTCCAACTAAAACCAAACTTCCAAACTGTGCTTAGGAATTGCAAGTTTTTAATTTATTCGATTTCTTCCTCAAAGATTTGAGCAAATAAGCTGGCAACGATTTTTAAACTTAGCGCGGTGAATATAGCGACATAGCTAGGACCTATCGACCAATCAGAAAGCTGAAATCTCTATGAAATTATACTGATTCAATTTATTGCGTCGAATTAAGAAAAGAATTCGAAAATCTGAACACCTTTCTCGAGCTCGCAACCTCCGCTATTTACAGACGGCTCAAGTCTTGTAATGCGTGTTCAAGTCTTGTAATGTGTGTTCAAGTCTTGTAATGTGTGTTTCAAGTCTTGTATAGTGTGTTCAAGTCTTGTACGTAATGTGTGTTCAAGTCTTGTATTGTGTGTTTCAAGTCTTATAATGTGTGTTCAAGTCTTGTATTGTGTGTTCAAGTCTTGTATTGTGTGTTCAATTCTTGTAGTATATGTGTGTTAAAGTATTGTATAGTGTGTTCAAGTCTTGTATTGTGTGTTCAAGTCTTGTATTGTGTGTTCAAGTATTGTACGTAATGTGCGTGTGTTCAAGTCTTGTAATGCGGTGTGTTCAAGTCTTGTATTGTGTGTTCAAGTCTTGTATTGTGTGTTCAAGTCTTGTAATGTGTGTTAAAGTCTTGTATAGTGTGTTCAAGTCTTGTATTGTGTGTTCAAGTATTGTACGTAATGTGTGTTCCAGTCTTGTAATGTGTGTTCAAGTCTTGTATTGTGTAGTCTTGGGTTGATTTATGTTTCTGATCAGTTCCCCTTTACTGAGAAACAAAGCTGGTTTAGAATTCTGATGCATGTGATATTGGAATAAAAAGTATCGAGAAGTGATTTGAGAATGTATCACTGAAAAAATATGACTCACTTGGTGTTGTTTATAATAGTGTCAAAAATGAAACAAAAATTTAATATTAAGAGTGCGTGTTATATGCAAGCTAGCTTCGCCCTGTGTAGCTGCTACATTGATCATATGTGAGCTGTAAATACAGCTCTAGGTATTAATTTTCGGATATAAACAGTATCCAGTGTCGTTGAGGAATGTTAGAAGCATGACCAAGCCAATGAAGTTCTCAGTAGATCTTAGTCATGCAGCACCAACTGCAGTAATTCCACAGGCATTCATGGTTTTGCTATTATTCTTTCCTGACTCGATAACCATCAGCCAATCAAAATATAATCAATTAAGTCAAGGTTGCGATAAAAAAATAGGGAACATGGATTATTAAGACAAGAAACATAAAATGGTAGGAGTTTTTAAAGCCTTTAAGATCACTTTGTCTTCTAAAGGTTACAAGAAATTCTTAATAAACATTGGAATAAAATACATTAAACTGCTACTATGATAAAAAGGAACGGTTCAATGGACATCTGAGTCTATTTGGTAATTCTTCTGCATTTTGTATTGTCCCGTATCATTCTTAAACTCTTCTGGAATGATAAAATGATATCCATATATATATGTATATATATTGGCAGAATTTTCTTCAGGTTTTTTCTTCCTTCGGTTATATTATTTCTTTAAGAACAAAATTAATGAGCAAAAGCGTGATTGACAGAAAAATTGCCTTACAGTTATTAAAATCCATGCATTGCCTTACATGTAGTCAAGTCCATGCATACCGCAGATATCCATAGGTGAATGGAACTGAAGAAGTAGTTAAATGATAATAATGATAGCGGTTTGAAAGCTTCTAAGAAAGACTGAGTATTCTAAGCTAACTCTTACGAGGAATTCACGTGGAATTCAAGTAATTATAAATATATATGACATCAATATTGTTCACTAAAAAGATTGCAACGTTTGCTTACTTGTTGTCGTCGTTTCCATATAACGTCGAATGCGTAGACGCTAAAGATAAGAATAGCCAGATGTGCTATGAGCGAAATATAAGTATATCAAACAGAAGTAGTACAATTTTACAATTTGGTCAACATTTGTTTTCATTCTCTAAGTGAAAGTGTGAGAGGTTCATCATTAATTATTTAAGCAGAGCTGGAGATCAAATAATTACGCATTTCCTTGATCGTCAGTTTCGTAATTTCGAGCAAATTGATTTCACTGTTTGTGGTAGCCTTTTTCGATTGAAGAAAATAATGACATCCAATCGTCTTTTGTGATAACCTTAGTTTATGACTTAGAAGACAAAATTATATATTTGCAATAACATGTGTTTAGGAATTAAACCTTAAAACTCGTATGAAAACTAAAACCGCATCCAATCATATACTGAAGTGACAGTCATTTGCTTTGGCGGGTCTTTGAGCGGTTTTTGATTGAGTGTCATAAAACCAAAAGCAGAGCCAATCACGAAAGCAAGTAAAAGCATCAATGAACCAATCACGAACTGAAGTAATTCACGATTGGTTTTATTTGAACCAATCACGAGGAAAAGTAAACTCAATCATGGATAACTAACCAATCAAACTCGAAAGCAAACCTAATAACTTTTCGACACTCAATTGAAAACCGCGCTATTGGTTGCAGGACATACATATTTTTGAAACAAATCTAAACAAGCACTTGACTGGAATTTCTTTACTAAACATGCGAATCGTCAACTCGTATTCTGAAACTTACTGCATAGCACGCCAATGAACGAATAACTTTTATACGAAACATCTGCTTCTACTGATTGTGATTTCTCAGTCTGTCAGTTTATGCTCAGCTTTTGAGGTTATACATAAAAATTATGTTGCATTATAATACCTGTTTTGCTAAAAGTAATATTCCCATCTTAATAGTCCAGTGATTAGGGGAAACCAAGATTAAATGTTTGGTATCTTTGTGATAATTACATTATATTGGCGAGCAACATTTTATCGTTATATTTTAAATAGAAGAATTAGTTTTGTCTAAATTATATTTTGGAGGGTGATAATTCTGTACAGATACTCGCGCAACAAGTTCTTTTCGATGCCAGATATGGATAGTTTTACCACAGTTTTAGCGGATAATTATTTTAGTCTTGATAAACTGGTAGGGAAACTCGTCTCTATAAAGCACCTCAGATTAAGAGAATCTGCAATCCTCAAAGCGCGTGCGAGATGGATTGAACGCCTTTGAATTCGATTTGAAATGAATAATTTTTCGTGGGAAATGAAGGTAGTTTTATTGTTTTGTTTATAAAAGATTAGAACTCTCACATTTCAGGGCTTTACTGAATAATTCTTTAAACGGCCAGAAACAAACACATATTGGACTTCTTTAAATGAGTGCCGGCTTTTGTGGTGTATATGGCATTCTTGGCCGAACAAACGTCAGTAAGCAGGGATATGAGAATAACATTCATCATCATTAGCTCTTGTTCAGTCGTTGTGAGAAGATAATAACATAAATCAGTTGAACACAAACTCATTGTTTTCGTTTTGAATTGAAAAATTGGGTTTGAAAACAATTAGTTTTTTCCTAAGAAGTCGTGATAAAAAATATCAAAATACGTCGCGAAGGTTTTGCTCAATGTGTAGAACCATGTGGAACCATGGATGATTTTTTAAAACTTTTCTGTACTACTTAGAGCCTCGTTTTCGTGAAGATATATTTATGTCGGTTGGGAGCCCGGCTTAAAGAGAATATATGTATAAAATTGAGTTAAAAATAAACTATTGGGATCAAATTGGTCATGATCGTGTTGTAAGATAACGTTCAAGACTAGATATTTTATCTACATTCTTTTGGCTTATGCCACCAATTACAGCCAGACTATATATATAGTGATTCCTAAGTTGGCCTTAGGTCAGCTTTGTCTCAATGTTGTCTGTCCGCCTATGAATCAGTATGAACCTTAGGTTGAAAGCTAGGTTTCCCATCTCGACCATGAAAGCATGGAGAAAATGCCGGGAGTACCCACGGTTACGTTCCAGAATAACGCCATCAACCGGCTGCGTTGCCAGCGTGGTTGGTCCTGATGGTGTAACACAGCGGCTAGTATGCCGAGGCCGTGGGTTCATATCCCACTTAGGTCACCTATTTTCTCTTTCACTTCTATTCTAGTTATATATATATATTATACTCACAGTGTAGATTTTGACCATGGATTTTTATGTGCCTTTAATTTGCAGATAACAGCTGTGGATATAGTTTAGTTACTAGTTGTACTTCCAGTCATCAAGACAGAATACGAGGAAAGAAAACGCTCACATCTCAGGAAAATACTGAAATTAAACAAATTCCAATCATGACATTGTCAACTGAATACGCAAGGTTGAGATTCATTTAATTTGCATGTAGTTTTTCTTGGTACTTACACGTAGGGTGTGGGAGAATACAAACAATCTGGAAATTTGTTTCCAATCGTTTAAGGTCGCTCGTTGGTATTTTGACGGCTGAATGGGCATCATCAATATTCGTACTTTCTGCGAGAATTTCAGATTTTTTGGACCATATATTTCCTGATATTGAAGAATAGTAGACATAAAATGAAATTCCAAGAACATAATATTTACGGAGATATAAGTGCTTCTTTCCACCACTTGTTTTTTACGTAAAATGCGAAAATATTCAAAACGAGATGATTTTTTAAATTGCTCTTACAGATAAGCTAACCCATGAGTTTTGTTGGTAACGAGTTTCGATAAAATCGATGGAATGGAAACTTCTCAGTACAGCAAAAGTTAACTGATTATATAAATGTTACTACAAAATATTATATATGTTCGCCAATTTTCAATCCGTCGATTTTATTGAATTTCGTTACCAACAAAACTCATGGATTTGTTTAATCTATCTTCTCGTTTTGATAAAATTTCCACATTTTACGTAAAAAACAAGGGATCGAAAGAAACATTTATATCTCCGAAAATATTATGTATCTTTGGAATTCTGTTTTGTGTTTACTATTCTTTAATATCAGGCAATACATGGTCCAAAAAATCTCAATGATCGGCCAAAAACCTCCCGCTGAAAAGTGCTAATCTTTATTATGTCCACTGATTCAGCTGCCACAATACCCGCGGGCTACCTCATTAAATAACGAGCATTTTTTTATATTTTACTCCCCTGATTTGCTTCCACTCCAGATTAACCGGCTGATGGTTTCAAGTTAGTCAAAGAGCACCTTTGTATCGTCAGTATCGATATAACTTTGTTCAACATTGTAAGGAAAGGTTTGTTCAGCATGGAGTTTTGGTCACCGATAAAAGATAAACTACATAAGGCTTCTTCTTAAAGACGATAGAAGCTTGCCAGATATTCTTTTGTGGGTTGATAAAATCCAACATTAAGTTGCTAATGTTATTGTGTTTAATTTAACTGATTGGTATAAGAAGGGGTGACTTCTGTCAATCTCTCTTCTGGGACTGGGCAACAGCCCCCTCGCCCCAGGCCCTACGCCACTGGATATACGGGAGTGATCTAATATTAACCTTTCGCTCCTAAGTAACATAATGATGCAGAAGTACTAGGAAAGTGAGTTCCTTGGCCAAAAACCTCTTATACAAACACATAAATAAAAAAGAGTATAATTATCATAGATTTTGCAGTATTTCAAGGTTCCGTCTTATTTTTTTATAAAAACGATATGCTCCTTTTCCATAGCATTATGAAGTTTGTTTGAGTGGTATGCAAATCTAAATTTCAAATTCTACTTCATTGATATGTCAGCTGAATGACAAGGAGCTCAACAAGCTACTTGAAAACAAAAATAAGAGAATCCATGTTACAATTTCAAGAATAACTACCAGAAAAAATACGTTTTGTAGGAAGAAACAAACCAATGTCTTTCTGTTTTTAGATATTAAAATAACGAAATCTCGATTTGCGTAGATATTGTCTTTCCAAATATCTTCACGTCTTTCTTCCTGAATGTGGCACGTTTAAAACCACAGAGATGATATGAGATACCAATGAAAAATTAATGAAAGAATACCATTATTTTGGCCACAAGCTAGCAACCTCGATGGTCTACACCTTGAGAGAGTGATTGTAATCAGCAAAAATATAAAATGCTGTCAATAATTAGTCTAATAGTGCCTCAAGAAATTTATTCCTCGCTGAGCCACTTGAAGATCAAGTGGTACATTGATAGCCCACGTAAAAACAGCTAACAAATAATTTATTTACACGGTACTAAGTTTGGGAAAGTAACTGATTTATCAGCAATGAAATATTCATTCTGTTCTAAAATGCGAAACCAACAAACTGCCGTTGTGAAGAATACACATTCAATATTTCAGTAATATAATACTTATAATAATTACTTTGACAGTATGAACAAACCCACAGGGCGTTGGTCTCCCGTGAGCTTACTTACAAGGCTCGATGTTTTTAAAGAAGTCAAAATGTATGGTAAACGGGCCGCTATACAGTCTTCAAACACGTTTTTCGTTTTCTTTTGTTAATGGACTTTTTAAAATTTTAGTTCAGTGAATATAAAGGCTGTAAGATTTCGCATTGGAGCTGTATAATTATTAGATTCAGTGTTTTATCGAAACGGAATAAAAGAGAGAAATACCAATCTATTCTACGAAATTAAGAAATTAGAAAAATGCAAAATCCATTGTAAGACGAAATTGAATTTTCAAGTGTAATAAACACTCCTCGGTTTTACTTCCTATTTTCCTTACTTCAAAGACAAGACTCTCATAATTGAAAATGAGAAGCATTCGCTCGAACTAATATTTTAAAATTACCTTTTGGGAGAGTTTTCTTTCTTTCAACTACCTAAGATATACCAAAGCCTGAATATGTGCTGTTATTATCTTCCAAAGAGGCCGTTTTCAAAAATTAAAGCGTCCAATCTTAAAGGTATTTTAAAATACATGTACAACATTCATGGATTCGTCTTACCTTGTATCTGACCGACAACAGGTCCTGAGATTATTACTATTTCTCTCTGCGACTGACAAGTTTATCAGTGGTATAGTTAGATAGCGAAGTTGGGTGAAGTTGCTGATTGTGATCTGTGATCTTAAAAGCAACTTTCTCACGAACACTGGCTCCCTAAGCATATATTATGTATGCACTCGTTAAGGGTTGATGGGTACACTATTCCGATTGATCACAACATGTTGTTCTAATTCTATAGCAGTTGTGGTGTTCAAGAAAGAAAGTGTGGCACTAATCATAGTTGACAATAGATAGGAAAAAATATTCATAGGTTGGTTATCATTATGCGAATATATTTTCATATCAAAAGTAAAATTGAATGTTATTAAAGCACAAAAAAGTCCAATTATACGAGCTTAGGTTATTGGAAGAAAAACTGTTCACATGACAAAAGTGTCATGCGACAAACGATCAGTAAATGAAGTGCAGAAACATAAAATGAGAAAGTGGTTTATTTTTATGTAAGTCATTATAAAGTGAAAATTAACGTTATCCTTTATGTTAAGATAAAGTTTAATCAAGATCTAACTTAAGCCTGTTTTTATAGTATTTACATTCTTTTTGTTGACAAAACTAGATTACATTAAACGGAAATTGCACCTGAGAAAGTAATATATTTTTGCACTTACAAGTAGAAATATATCCTTTAATTTCATAAAATATCTTCTTATCCTCCTCCGCCGGTTTGACCATTTCTGACAGTGACACTGTACTATTGTTAATATAATTATTTCCCTTTGTTGTGAATTGTTGCCCAATTGTCGTTGTTGCGTTGTAGAAGATATAGTTATATAGGAGGCTGGCATTATTGTGGAGACGCGGTATCTAAAGACCGGTTACAGCGTCTGGGACAACGGTTGCTAAGTCAGGAAGACAACTTCGGGTCGAGTGGAACTTCTCGAAACGAGCGAGAGTATTGGCCTATCCAACAATAGAAAACACCCTAACCTTTAGAAATTGCAGTTCAAAAACAATAGAAGTATAGTATTATGGGTGCAATCAGAATACAGGTCTCGAGAGGTTCCGTGCTACTCACAACTTCCCCTTTGCATTGACTGATCTAACAAGCGTGGGCCGACAAAATGGTCGCGAAATTAAGAGGAATAAGAACATTTTAAACAAAAGGGAGGGGTTCTTAAAGAAAATGGCACGATATACTTTTTTTTTTTTTAACAACCTCTTTTTATTTTCTTTAATAAATTTTACAAAATTACACATCTACTAACACTAAACTATACACAAAATAACTAAAAATATAAAACATACTCAAATTTACGCTACGTTTTTCTAATTACTTATTTATTGCCATTAGAATTGTGTTCCATTTCTTATAATGTGAAAGGAGTTTATTTCTTTTTTTGGCGATTTTTAATTCAATTTTTCTGAGTATCTTAATAAGTTCTTAAAAAGAGTGATAGACGGAATTTGTTTTCCTCTAGCTTTATAAAGACACATTTTATATTCTAAAATTATATAATTTATAACTTGATCATCTACACCTAAAATGATATTTACTATATTGGACTCTGGCAACTTAATATTGACAGTTTCAAGCCAAGTTCTAATTTCAAAATATAAGTTTTTTGACTCAACACACTCAACAAAAAAAATATCAATAGTTTCATAATACTTTTGGCAGAACGAACAATTTGGATGACTACTAATTTTAAAGCGAAACAAATCATAATTAAGAAATAAACAATTATTTAGAATACGGTATTGAAAAAACCTAGAATATGCATCAATTGAAGTGGTGTAAATTTTGTTATACACCGACTTCCAATTAATTACAAATCCTGGTTCAATCCGTTTAGATATATTAACTTGTGAAGTAGGTGACTTAAACTTTTTATCAATTAAACATTGATATATAATCTTCGTGTGTCTTATGTTATCTATGGCAATATCCTTTTCACCAACCCTTAAAACTTTCTCCGGCGCAATTATATCTTGATGTGGTATAATCGATGCTTTTAAAAGAACTTTCCAATCATATGGCAAAGAGTGCACAATGCTCGCCCAGCTCATAAAATCCTTATCTTGTAACCCTTTTTGTTTAACAATCTCCCATTTAAATTCCCCATTTTCATTAACCATATCAACTATCCTATTTATACGGCATCGTGCCATTCTCTCATAATATACTGATCTCTTATTAATTGTTATGTAAACATTGTTCCACAAACTTTCTTGAAGAACCTCCTGCAAATCCATAGTTTTTAAATCTTTCTTACAAAATTCGGCCCAGCACTTTAAAATAGATTTATAAAAATCTGGAATATCAAATGGAATTTTCTCCTTATCGAAGTTAACACTTATAGCCTTCGTACCACCTATTCTTTCTAAATAGGAGCACGGAATATCTTTCCATGCGGATTTCTCGCTACCTAACAAAGAGCAGGCCCATTTTACTCTGTTTGCTTGAACTAACAATGAGAAATCTGGAACTTTCAAACCCCCTACTTCGTAACTTCCAATTAATGTTTGATACTTGATTTTTGGTTTTTTTCCATTCCAGATAAAATCCTTTAGCTCACTTTCTACAAGTTTGATAAAATCTTCAGATACGTGTATTTTGGAGCAAACATACAACAATTTAGACAGTGCTAATGTACAAACAATCTGTATTCTTCCATATAACGTAAGCGTCCGTGATCTCCAAATAGATAGTATTGTTTTAAAGTTACACAACACTCGATGTAGATTATTACTATAGATTAAAGGGGCTCTGTCATGAATAACAGGCCCGGTTACTAAGCCGCCCAAAACTTGAAATCGTTCGCCAACGCTTTCAAGTTTGAAAAGCAAATATATCCCGAGGAGCTCACAACATTGATTCGATCCCGTCTACATCGCAGCCATCTCTCATTTTAGTATATAGTAGTTTATCTTTCATATTTAGTTCTTCAAGTTTTATATTTACCAGAAATGTTCGTATTCAGATGTAGTTGTAATGAGATTTTGGGATGGCATCGACAAGAACTTCGAGCTTCAATGGCGGCTGAACTGCCAACTGGCCGTGATGGACGAAGAAAACAAATCTGGCCGCAGAAAGATTTTGAAGAGCCTGAAAGAACACCGGAGAACGTGTCAGGAAAGCCCACAAGAGTATAGTCCTTGTCTGGAACATTTACGAAGCCTGAAACGATTTCAAATACCGCTTTTGAGATGCGAGTTTCGTGTTTACAGTGCCCGGGTTTCGGAGCCAATGAAATAATTTACGCTTCGGTTGTTCATTCCTGCTTGCATTCGTCCCCTTTAATACGTTTCTGACTACAAGAACTCTTGCATTTGTAAGTAATTTTATCTCCCTGAAAGTTGGAGAGAGAATAGATGAGTACATTTTGTAGGTTCTCATCGAGAAAGCACAACTCGCATACCTAGAAATGTAGTTTACGGTAAAATACGATAAATTCGACAACCGGTCACTGAAACTCGCCAGAATGTGTCTCTCTTCAGCCTGAATCTCCATTGCAGCAGTGATAATAATACAAAGATGTTTTTCTAACTGAATGCCTTCGAGCAAGAGCCAGTTTGTATTATAATATAACTGGCGTTGTATCGCGATCGCAAGGAACTGAAACTCATTACAATTTTTCAAGTGTTATGCATATCATTAAATTGCTTGAAACCTGTTCATGCGCATCTCATGACAGAGCCCCTTTAACTTCTTATTATATGAATAAAAAATCCCAAAATCTTTAGGCCGCTGTCCTCAAAATCAACTAATTTAAAGTCTTTATAACTATCGTTGCCTGACCCTGACCCTGACCCCAGCCACCCTATCTCTGATTTTTTTAAATTAATCTTTAAAGAAGAATATACTCTAAATTTATCTAGTACTTCTAATGTTTTTTCAAGTGAACGAGTATTTTTAAGAAAAAACGTAGTATCATCTGCAAATAAAACAAGTTTTCGGCTCAATCCATTTGGAAGCTCAATGCCTTCTATCTCCTCACAATTTCTTATCTTTAAGGCCATAATCTCGATTACCAAAATAAAAATGTACGGTGAAATGGGATCGCCTTGCTTTGTTCCCCTGAACATGGGGAACAAATTTGTAGCTGTACCATTGTTGTTAACACACCCCTGATTACCTTCTAACAACACTTTAACCCACTTAATAAAACTCTCACCAAATCCAATTTTTTTAAGCACTGCAGTTATAAATGAATGTTCAATTGAATCGAATGCTTTTTCGAAATCAGCCGCAAATAAAATTGTAGGTATATTTTTAGATTTAGCGTAAAACAATATATCCTCAATAATTCTAATTGGCTCCTCTATATTTCTACCCTTCACAAACGCTGTCTGATCTAAATGTACAAGAAATGGGAGAACAGGCGTCATCCTATTGCTCAAAGCTTTACTACAAATTTTAACGTCTACATTGATTAAACTAATTAGGCGCCAAGAATCAATATACCTATGATCTTTTCCAGGTTTTTCAAGCAAAATAAAAATAATCTGTCTTTGGGACGTAGAGAGCAAACCATTTCTATACCCGTCGTTCAGACAGTTGACCAAATCATGGCTTATTTCAAACCATAAAGAAACATACAATTCTTTCGTCAATCCGTCCATTCCTGGAGTTTTTGAAGGTCCCATTTGGTTAACACTATCATAACACTCTTTAATAGTAATTTCGCCTTCACATGCTTCCCTATCTTCCTCTATTAATCGAGGAGTATTCAACTCAGCTATCTCGTACCACTCTGCTTTAGATCTGATAATAATACCTTCCGTTATATAATTACTCAATCCTTCTAATTCTTTAACCAAATTATCATGCTCTGCTACTTTATTGTCTTCCGACTCCCATCCTTTAACCTTCTCTATATCGGAAATCTGTTTCTCAATATCTTGGTATAGGCTTTTACGATTTTTTGCCAACAATTTTGAAAACTTAATAGAATATTTCCGTATTTCATATTTAATCAGCTCCCATCTTAACTGTGGGTTAAATATCCCTTCTTGATTTAGAGTAGTTTTAAATATATGCATATGCAGTTCTTCTTTCAACCCTGCTACAAATTCCTTATTTTCAATTAACAAGTTATTAAACTTCCAAAAAGAACGGCCTTTCATTTCTTCCTCGAGACTTTTAATTTTCAGAATAATCGCAGAGTGGTCAGTTGCCGGGGCTATAATAATATCACTATCCTCAATCGTAGACTGGAGTTCATTTGAAACGAGAAAGAAGTCCAGTCTACGATGAAGCACCTGTTTAGTACTGCGCAAACCCTGTGCTTTACCACGCCATGTATAACGTTTTACCGATGGATTTCTAATCCTCCATATATCGCATAAATCAAATTCAAGTATAATTGTATCTATCGTTTCCACCGAGCTTGTTTTAAGTGTTGGATTACCACCATGAGAATCAAGATCTATATCAAAAATAAAGTTAAAGTCACCACCCCAAATAAAAGACGTATCGACTGGATAGTCCAATAAAGTAATTATATTGGAAATTTCCTTGAAAAATTCCACCTAACTATTCTCTGTGTTCGGGGCATAAGAATTTATTAATAGAAAGTTTTGACCCTGTATTTCGCATAAAACTATAACAAACCTACCTTCTGCATCTCTTTCTTGAGAGATTATTTTATAATTTAAGTTATCACCAAAAATGATAGCTGTTCCTTTACTTTGCGAGTTTCCGTGAGACATTATTATTTCTCCCTTTATTCTATTGGACCACTCAATTTCCACCTCGCGAGAGGAATGCGTCTCTTGCAAAAATGTAACACCATAGTTCCCTTTATGTTTACTTATCCAGTTGTATAATTTTCTAAATTTTGTATAATCGCGCAAACCCCGAACATTTAGAGAAATTAAACTAAAATTCATGGAACTCGCCATAACATATATAATAATAACAAACTCAATATTGTATTAGCGAAAATATGAGTAATATATAGCAATAAATAAAACAGGTACATACGAAAAACAAAACAAATTAATATATAGAAACTAAAAATAATAGAACTTCGACTCATAGCGGTTAACCTTATTACAAAAAAAGGCATAAAGAGAGACATATAGTATATTTATACTCTAGCCACATTACTTAAACTCATCTGGAATGGAAGTATAGGTGTAAGTAACTCCATTAATCGTTATTTTCTCGCCTTTGATACGACATTGCTTCGACTCATATTTGTACTTCTCCATTGCGGCCTTTCTAGCTTTTCGAAGAGTTTTCCTTATCAGAGCCGAGGTTTGCGACAAGTCTTCGTCCAGAGACACTGTTTTAAGCTTATCATTTCCCTTCATCTTGAAACGGTTTTTCCACATAAACTCTCTATCTTGCATGTCGGTTGACAAATCTCGTAATGAGTGGACGAGGGCGGGCTCCGGGGCCGGTCTCCGGTTTTCCTAAGCGATGAGCTGCGTGCAATTCTACGTTTTCCCCTCCACCAACAACCTCGAATATCTCTGATACAATTTCGAAGCAATTTTCATCTTCACCCTCCTCTACGTTGTAAATTCTCAGATTTTCGCGCCGGGAATAATCTTCAAGCTTGGTTATTCTCTTTGCCAGCTGTGGAGCCAAATTCGTCTTCAGGTTTCCAATTTCCTTCTCTGCTACATTTACTTTCGCCTCCAGGTTCTTCTTCTCATTCTTTAACTCTTCTATTTCTATCCAAGATAGGTTTAGTGAGTTTTCTAAGTCTTTGACCTCTTGTTTGAGCTCATTTAGAATACTATTGGTATCTTCTCTATATCCTACAATCTCGGCTCTTAACTCACCGAACTGAGTTTGAAACAGCTCTTCGAGGTGTTGGAATCTGTCGTTGTTTAAGCTTTCTTCTACTTCTGAGCTAGACATTCTCGATCTTTTCGTTTCAGGTTTCTTATCAGGCTTTTGTTGTTTGGCATATTGGCTATAACTAACTCTACGAGTTGAAATCTCTCGTTCAAGCGGCGGAGCTCGATTTTACACGTCCACCATCTTCACGCTCTCATGCAATCTCCGGCACGATATACTTATGTAATTCTGAGAAAAGAATTGCTCGACGATTTGGCAATATGTTTGCGTTTTAGTACGACTACGTACAGCCAAGTTCAACTCATAAACTATAAGAGCCTTCGATGTTAAATTTTGACAACGGCTGGTTTATAGGCAGGAAATTTAAGCAACAAATAGTAATATAATTGTGTTAATGACACTCATCAGAGGCTAAATAAAAGATACTCTTTTTAAGAGAGTACATGTCGATACATGTATACAAATTTAAGTATCTTGGTGTCATGGAGTGATCAAAGTCTATCTTGGAATGATCATATTGACCTAATCGGAAACAAAATCTCCCAACGGCTGGGAATGCTGCGTACTGATTCCAAGAGATTGTTGTATCACACTCTACCACATCATGGGCCTGCCGCTTTTACTGCTCATCCATATGGGATAGCTGTGGGCAGGGTAATAAAGATTACTTGGACATTTAACTACAGAAACGTGCTGTGTAGGAATAATTGAAGAACGTAAAGCCGATTATTCTGAACTGTACTTTATATTTCATGAACGCTTTATAGTCACCAAGCACCCAATAACTTAAGCCACGCCAAAATTTACTTTGTGGTCATGAGATCAGTACTCCAAGCATCATGATCGGCAGTCGATGTTGGAACAAACCTCCTCAAAGTCATGAATAAATAATGACAAATGAATCTTGATCTCCAATGAAACGCCAGATCAAGGTTGCTCCGATGAGTTCAAAAACTGATCAAGACACTTGCATTTTAATAAGCGTTATATCACAGGAATGGCGAGAAGTAAAGGAAAGAACGAAATAAAAATCCACGTCTGGAGTGTGACTCGAACCTCGCTTGCAACCGGCTGCTATAGTCCTCTGTCTTGTCCACTACACTATCAGTCCGTTTATTGAAACGACCATGAGAAAATAATAATCACAACCCTTGTAGTCTATAATTGCATGCAATAAAACACCAGGCAAGCTAATGATCTATGAATACATGTATTGTTTGAGAAGCCATTTCTCAAACTCGTTCTTTGTGTTTCATCAGGGTTCCAAACACCTCGAAAGCAATGGATCCATTGCTTTCTCGGAGTCAGAAACCCCTGATGAAACACAAGAACGAGTTTGAGAAATAGTACTTCTACTACTCATTAATTATTTATGAGTAAACCACCAATCCCAGGGCTGGATTTGTACAGCGTGCCGTACTTTGAAACCCCCCGCGTAGAATACTGTCAGCGCCACTTCAAAGTCCTAGACTTACTACTATTTCAAACTACTAGGACTTTGAAATGTCTACTGCTTAAAGTGCATATGAAGCGAAATATATTTTTGCATACTTCTAATATTTAGCAATTTAAAGACATGTTTCCAAAGTTTGAAAAGTCGGAAGAAAAAATTGATGATTTTACAAGCCGTGAAATTCACCCTATACTTTGCTCCCAAAAATAGTCTTCAAATCGCGCGTCCAAAATGACGTCACATTGGTTGCATCTCAACCAAAACTAACCAAAACAAGATGGCGGAAAGAATGAAATCGATTCGAAGATTCATTTCTGAATCGCTCTGATCGCTTGATAAATTGTCTCCTTTGCAAAATCGCCTGTGGGTAGAAATCAGCAAGCCTAAACAAACCTTTGCAACCAACGTGACGTCACTAGATGGCATTTCACAATAAACTCGACTCCAGGCTCCGGACCGTGTTTTGATGAAAAGTAAGCTGATTTTACACACCAAAATCACAACTAAATTTTGTTTTGGATAATTTTAAAGTTTACATACGTTTTTCTTTACATATTGAAAAGTAAAAAACTTCACCTCATATGCGCTTAAGACCTGTCCATAATAACTGGGAAACTAACAGGTCAACAGTAAAGAAGTGAAGTGACATCGAAAGAAAAAATCTGCCTCCAACGAGACTCAAGCCAACTTTTCCAGAACCATAGATTTCTAGTCCACTCCCTAAACAGCTACACCACTGTATCGCTTATTGAAATCTGTGGTACTAAAAATAATAATAACCATGAGCGAGATAACTATACACAACAATACTCATAATTACAAACAATATAAACAATGTTTACATAAACCTGCATGTAATAATTAACGAATATTAGAAGCTGTTTCATATCCTCGTCACGGGATTCTATGGGGGTTTCAAATGCTCGTGAGAATTTGAAGCTCGCATTTGATTCCTCTAAAATATGAAATATTACTTTGAAACTAGAAATCTCAACGAAATGCAGAAAAGGAAGGTACGTGGTGCTAATAACTCACTGAAGGGTATTGGAGGTCATTTTAGTAATGTATGTTGAACAATTTGGAGCCGGTCCGCGTTGGTCCGTCGGTTCCGTGAAATAGATATGCCGGAAAATTCACATTCATCTCACTCGAACGACTGCCCAGGAACAGCTAAAGGCCAAAATACCATCAAAGTAAGCCAATATGTTTAATCCCGTTGCTGTGAGACAGTTGATTCAAATCTTGTTCAAGTTGCCTGAAGAAAAACCCTTGCTTGCACTAATTTTAAGAACTGCTGGAATTTCATTTCAAGCTGCGAAGTTTCGCTCAGTTTTCTAGTTTTCGATTATAAAGTTTATTCTTGGAGATGTATAACTTACTGTCTTTATAAAACTGATAGCAAAGTGGTAACTACTACTACTTTATTGTTGATTGTGCTCGATGAACTGCCTGAAATCAACCTTTGCTTTTTGATAGTGTCAGTGTACCAGAAATTAACTTTTGTCGGCACAGGTTATAACTATTTTCTCTGAGCTCCAGTCGATTATTCTTCGTTTGCAACTGACGTCATGGCGGCCATGTTGGATGACAATAACAAAAGATTCGGCAATAGATTATTTTGTTATTGTCATCCAACATGGCTGCCACGTCTTTGTCTCTTCAATCTCCGGGGATTGCAAACCAAGAATTAAGCCTTTCTTCAGTTGAGCAGGATTTTCAAATTTTCACTTGAGCTCAAACTCAAAGAAGTAAACAAACTCGGTGCACTGAGAGAACATCTGATTGTCTTTTTTATTTCTTAGGTCATATTATAAACAAATAATATAGTATAAATGCCGCTCATATTTCAAAATTGTTCGTGGCTCGTGATATTACGAACAATTCAGTTTGAAATACCATGAGAATTTTTATGCCAAATATGACTCCTATTTATCTCGACGTTTTACATACGTTTTTTCGATATTTACTCTTCCAGTTCTGATTTCATGGCAGTTCGGTTTCTATTTACGGCTTTTCACGAAAAATCCTGTTATTCTTTTGAAAGTTTCACTTCGGTTTCCTAAGTCACATCTAATTTAATTTACGGTATTCTCGGTTTGTAAGTTATATCCAGTTCTGTTTATGGTATTCGTGGTCAATTTGGATGGCTCTGTATACGGCTTGAACAAATTCAGTGCACGGTTTTCCGTTATTCTTTTGACGGTTTCAACTTTTTGTTCTTGGTCAATCTCTATAAAGTCAAATCAGTTGAATTTACGCCGGTATTCCAAGTCGATTCCATTTCCAGTTCGATTTACAGTCACCATTAGACTTAATACAATTATAAAAATAGGGAACAACTAAGATTTGCTTGGGTATAAACACACCTACATTACAACCTCACCAGTTCAGATAATTTTCTGTTCGCGTTCAAGGGTCTTGATGTCACTTTAAGCTTTTGCGACTCTTGAGTTGAAGTCTTTAGTTAGCTTAATAGCTCCGCTGCAGTGGAGCTATGCAAACACTCAGCATATGTGGTTAATTTGTTTTTCCTGGCTCTCTTAAGATTTATCAATTTTTTTAAAAGATGACAAAAATTAAGCATGAATAACTATAGACCAATATCGATTCTTCCCATTTTTTCTAAGATTTTACGAGAAAGTTATTTATAAACAAAATATACTGGATTACCTGTTACAGTATTATATATGTAAGGGTTATAGAGACTGCTTGTGAGTGCTTTATCGACAAATACAGGCACGCGCTGACTGTACGATGAACGAAAAATAATTATGTAATGGTCCAGATACGAACTGTAGTGTCTGCGGCAAGGAATGTTAAATTGTGTTAATTTTCTATTATTCTTTCTCGTAATTTCATTGGTTGATACTTATAAATTCAATAGAAACCCATCGAAATAATGCATTTTCATTCGAGATTTTTTTGTGGTTTGAATTTATTTATGACCAAACTAACTATGGTTTAATTTCGAAGAATGTCGTGGGTGGGGAAAGTTCTGAAATTTGCGATTGAAAAATCCTTTGTTTTCTCTATATCCGATTGGCTGGATGGTGGCTTCTCTGCGTTTTCACAAAAAAAAGAGCCAATAGCATAAAAAATACTTTATTTTCGAGATGTAGTTTGGACTGTAGATACCTCCTAAAGCACTTAAGGCATATTCAAGCAAAATCGTATGTGGGGGAGGCTCATTGCCGCAGAACAATGGATTCCACTACAGTTCTTATCTGGACCATTACTTAATACTGAATGAAGCCGAAGGCCGAATGTAGTATGAAAACATTTTGAGTTCATCGTACAGTCAGCAAGTGACTGTATTTTGCCGATAAAGCACAAACATAAAGTCTCTAACTTTTAATATTCAAACTGAGTGCACTGTCAGCAGTGAATTTTAATTGTAATACCATAGAGGTCAATAACAATTTCATAAAGAAGTCAAATATTTCGCATGAATTAAATCATTTTACGGTAAATATCTCCACAAAGAAATGTCAATAGACAATGAATAAAAACAGGACTTTTAATATCCAACTAAGTAGATAACTTTGCAAATAATATTTTACTTTGGCGTTCGGTCAGTTGACGCCTTGCGAGTATGATTTGTACATTGTACATTTAAAAACGTTTCTCTTGGAGCCATGTATTCAAATATCAATTATTTAGCCGGCTTAACTCCTAGATAGTTTACTTTCTTTAATAGTTTCTTTCATTCGTAAATAACTAACCTGCAGATTCCAGTGGGGTAGTGAAGTGAAATCTTTACTTGAAGCCAGCTTTATTCACCATGTGCTCGGCTCCGATGCAAACATTTTCCAAATCAAAAATGCTGGGTTTTCGAACCATCCACTGAATTCTCGCTTAATGTTCTCCTCTTATTGACAGAGTAAGGTCTCAGAAATAAAATCCATTTCTTCAGTAAGACTGCTAGAGTGTAGTAGAAAGTTTTATTCACTCGGGACACATGTTGACTTGTTGAGTTGTACTTCCAGCACTCGCAAATCAGCCATTTCCAACGACCGATTATGCAAATGTTCGCCTCAAAATATGTATCTTCTGTCACACAGGAAACAGCGTTCAATCCTGCCGTTACCTTTTTAGTAATTGTCTACATTTTCACTGTTAAATAGGCGATTGTAATGAGGTTTTGCAAGCCGTCCAAACACGTAACTAAGCGAATGCTCACTCAGTCACTGTATCAGGTTTCCCTTTCCCTATGTAAGAGAGGGTCTGGGTCGAGTGCTGTGGTCACCAATAATGCACGCTCATTAGCTAATCACATGCTTGGATTTTGTACAATGCACGAAATTTGAACATTAATGTCTGATAAACAATTTAGTTTTCGTAAAGGGGTTAGTACTTCTGATTGCCTGATTGCCTGATTGCCTTTATTGACGAAATTACTAATCACCGACAATACAATCTGGTGCATATTTGGACACAACATTTCAGAAGCTGTTTTCTAAGGAAATAATATTTGGAGACAATGTGACTATCCCCCAAACCTGCGTCCAAAACCATGTGGCCCTCCCCCTAAAATAATTAATGACACCTCTCTAAATAGTGTACAATTAAATAGGTATCGTCCTGAATAACTTACCTCTTGTTCATGTTGCCACACAAAAGCGTTTTCACATGAATGTGAAAACTAAACAATGGTTATTTAAATTGAACGCCATTATGCAATGGTCAATACTACATCAAGTGACATTCGAATTTATGACTTAGCTTGGATTAAACGTTTTGTAATATATTCATATTTTCGATCTCATATATGGCACTGATGGTGATGCTGTTTGCGACTGTTTGCGAAGGCTTTACTTCGATATGGAAAACAGCCTTTAGTATAGTATAATTCTCACAGTCAATTGTACTTGGATGGTACATGTCACTGTCAGTTAATTTTGTGTTTTTGGATTGTTACTTCTTAGGGTAAATACCACGCCCACAATATATTTTAGGAGTTCCTCTCTAAAATTTCGATGAGTGTAACACTGTAACACCTGTGTAACAGCGTGTAACACTGTGTGACACTGTGTAACACCATGTAACACTATGTAACACTGTGTGGTATGGCATGTAACACGTGTAACACTCTGTAACAGCGTGTAACACCATGTAACACTGTGTAACACCATGTAACACCATGTAACACGTGTAACACTCTGTAACAGCGTGTAACACCATGTAACACTGTGTAACACCATGTAACACTGTGTAACAGCATACACGTACGTGTAACACTCTGTAATACTGTGTAACACTGTGTAACACCCTGTAACACTGTGTAACACCCTGTAACACTGTAACACTGTGTAACACCATGTAACACTGTGTAACAGCATGTAACAGCGTGTAGCATCATGTAACAGGGTGTAGCACCCTGTAACAGCGTGTAGCACCCTGTAACAGCGTGTATCACCGTGTAACAGCGTGTAGCACTCTGTAACACTGTAAAAGCGTGCATCACCCTGTAACAGCGTGTATCACCGTGTAACAGCGTGTATCACCGTGTAACAGCGTGTATCACCGTGTAACAGCGTGTATCACCGTGTAACAGCGTGTATCACCGTGTAACAGCGTGTATCACCGTGTAACAGCGTGTATCACCGTGTAACAGCGTGTAGCACTGTGTGACACCGTGTAACACTGTGTAGCACCCTATAACACTATGTAACAGCGAGTAACAGGGTGTAACACGTATGGCATTGTCAGTAAACGGCGTGTGATGCCATGTGACACTAGTCTCTATTGTATTCATAGCCGTACAAGGAGGTTTCATCAATAGCCTATTGTTTATTAATGGTCAACAAATGTAACTGATGCATGATGGGCTGTATAGCTAATAAAAATGTGCGTTCTTATATTAGAATCCTCCTGTACTTTATATAATACTCATGCAAGTGTGTAACATGTAACAGTGTTACAAGAAAACACCTCTTTTCCATCCATCCTAAATCGTACATGGTATATGTATGTTATGTAGAATATACAATATAAACGGTTTCTGTGCGAAGGAACGCAGTGATAGAGCACAGAACAACTTAAAGGCGGAGTCGCTTCAAACTAAAGGCTAGCTGGTTCAAATGCGGTGCAGTGGGGTATAAACAAACTTAACAGTTTGATGAAAACAATGCCATCTCAAAAAGCAGGAATTGACAACGACCGGCTCCGAAATCACAGCGGCAGAAAGACTATGACGATGCGAAGCAGCTATTCCATCCGTCTGTCCATCCACCTTTGACTCACAGCAGTCCATGATTTTATTCAGCGGTGCAGTTATTCAAGGTTGAAATTTGGCTATTTTGAACATAAATACAGTTAATCAGTCACCGAAACTCACAACAAACCCAACTAGATCTAGTGTCGAACTGATTGCCAAGGTGGAAGCGACATATGCTTCCCAGTTGTATAGTACTGTACAGTACAATGCAGTATATATGAGTATCTGAAGAGTATTTCAGGAGAGGACACGACGCCATCGATCGACGGTAAACAGTCGACAATCAAAATTTACTGAGGTGAGTCTGACCTCCTCAGCGTGTGAACTGGTAACTGAAGAGCGTTTCAATAATATCAACAACGCAACACTGCAATCCAATGGCACTCAGATACAGCAGCACAAGCATTTTATTTCCGTTTCCGTGGATTATTGTAGCAGAAACAGAACCAAAACCTCCTCGCTTTTCGCAGAGCTAGAGTTTTGGAATCAGTTGTAATTCGCGCTTAATACCTTTACCTATGCGATACGATTGGTTGAAGAAGAGCGGAGCTATAAATGTTATACCGTATTTTAATCAGCCTCATTTCCATAGAGCTCTTCAACTCCTTCAATTGTCACTCATGCAAGGCATAGCCATAACTGTATTAACTTTGCATTCAAACCCATGCACGGACGGTGTACTATAATACGTTTTCCTTTGAAACAAAATCACGCAATTAAATAACGGCAATTTAAACACATTCTACTCAAGAGGCCTAATGCAAAGGCATGAAAATACCAACTGACAGTCAAGTCAAAACATTCAAATTTAAATACGTATGTTATTCCAGGAATAAAATAAATTTGATGTGGCCAACACACGTGATAATACTGCAATAAAGTACCCTCCCTGCATGCTACACATTGCATCGACGAGACACACTTTACTGGATTACTCTGGCCAGGCCTTTGGCCGCCCGAGTCAAGTTTTGCAAGTGTTTATTATTATTATTATTATTATTTGTCAACGCGAGTTGGCTCAACACGTGACAGAGTCAACCAATCAGATTCGATATCGCTTGGTCATTTATTTTATTTACATAACTTAACACAGTGAAAACAAGATGGCGGAGATCCGGGAGAGAAATGCCGTCGTGGAGGAAATTTCTCTCAAATTTGGGGTTCCATCTCTCAAATGTAATCAGCTTAATGTTTTATTTAACTTCATTGTGGAAAAGCCTTCTAACTGGCTCAGGATATTTCAACTAGCGCCCTTGTTGGAACCGAAGGACGTTTTTTACCCAGAGATTTATTCGACACGACGAAGACCACACGAGTGGCCAAAACGCGAGCGAAGTTTTGCTTAAACCAAAGGTTTCTTCGATGGAAATGGCAAGATGTTGCGTTTTTCTAGGAGGACTTTGGATGGAAATCTCTCACATTTTACGAAAGGATTAGGGATTTAGCTGGCGCTCCTAAACGCACGTGGCCTGACGTGGTGAAATAATTTGTATGTAAAACACACATGAAACTTATCAGATTGCATTGTTGATATTCAATATATTTAATATTCGTTTCTGTTAAAAGTAATGGCATCAAATATAGCAGTAAATTGCCCGATTCCTCAGTTGTTCCAGGCCAGCGTCGGCACTTTCACTCGGCCACTTCTTGACATGAGTAAGAATTCGGGAACGGCGACCACAGCGATCGAAAAAAAAACGAGTGGAAATCACGTTTCGTTATTCACTTAAAATTTCCAGCCTCCTTCAAGATGTAGAAAATGAGCACTAGCACTAATATTTGAAAAGACACCACTCCACTCGAAAAAAGAACTGCATGCATATCTATATAGATGACTTTATTTCACATTGAGAACGACACATCCCTAACATTATATTCACAAGGGATATAGCTATTAGCTAAAGGAAACGTTACGTGTACATAGCACTTGCGCTTGGACAGTGAAGTTAGAAATAATATTATCAGTCCATGAATCATACTGAAAAGCATTGATTTCTAAAAATGTTGAAAAGTATGGGTTGGTAAACCCTGGTAAAAAGAATTGTTTTCTAAAATACACAAAAAATACACAAAAACATGTCAATTAATATTGTAATATATATTTATGTCCTTCCCTGAATTGTGATTATATATGATGGACCTGCTGTCAATGTTGAGCTCGGTTTGCGGGACAGAAACACAAAACTACCGAGTTGGATTAATCTGGCTATGTGCAAATGTTGAGCACATAGCCGCTTTAATAACTCATTAATATTTATATAATTACAGATCTTATTTTTAGAAAAATATAATTTGCCCAGCAAAGGTGGGGACTTAAAAGCGCCAAGGACCTTCTTGGGATAAAGGAGGTAACCCCACCCCAACATGACAGCAGTTGCACCTGGTAGAATAGCATGCTTGCTAGCTATTGTCAGGCTATGAATTTGAACAGCAACTCCATAATGATGTAGAACAGTGCCCCTGCTACTGTCCGACTATAAATTAATGTACATTGATGTACTGATATATACATGTATGTAGAGCATACTTTATAAAGTTAACAAAACAATTGTGCAGAACAGTGCCCCTGCTACTGTCTGACCATAAATTAATGTACATTGATGTAATGATATATATGTACAGCATACTTTATACTTAACATCATAGTGGTGTCGAACAGTGCCCTTGCTACTGTCCGACTATAAATTAATGTACATCGATGTACTGATACTTCTGTACAGCATACTTTATAAAGTTCACAACACAATGGTGCAGAACAGTGCCCCTGCTACTGTCTGACTATGAACTGACAAACTGACTGTGTCACTAATATGAACAACATCTGATGCAGAACAGCTAGATAGTGCTCATGTCCAACTAGGAACTGACAAACTGACATTTTGGTGCAGAACAGATCCCATGTTACTGTCTTATTATAAATGTTACTCTACTCCTATACACGTCATACGGGAGAATGTCAGGGAGGCCAGAAAAAAACTATCAAAAACCCTTTGGGTTTGGGATAAAAGGACAGGAAATCTGGGTGGAGCCAAGACAATAAATGTATCCAGTCCCTCCACAGGACACAAAACTTAATTATTTATTGTAAGTTGACTGAGAAATATAAGAAACAGCCCCTGCGATGACCCGGGATTCATCCTGTTGCTTGTAAACTGGCAGTACAGGAAGACCAGAAGCTAGTACTGACAGGCAGGGAAGACTCAGCACGTACAACTGCCTGTGAAACCACAGCTACCATGCCAGTTGCTGACCATCAAATGATTGTACAATGGGTTGTTGGTAGTTACCAGTAGTAGGGATTGCTCACTTTCCCTGGACACCAAGGTTCTTCGTTGTCACATGTGTAACCAATTTACAGCAGAAAAAAAGGCACAGCTTCACCCTCACACCATGTGTTGATGAGGCCTGGCAGAACGTGACACTGTGGAGGAAAATAAAGAGGCAACCACGAGGGCAAGCCCTCTAAAAGGCTTAGTACAAGGTTGAAGTGACCTAGCTTGATAACAAAAGGCAATATTATATAAATAACAACAATACATTTTACCAATAATAATTTACTGGTATAGTGTTGATGGCAATAATGAAAATAGTAATAATAATAACAACTAATAATAATAATGAGTGATAATTATAACAGTGTTATGAACATGTCTTTCAGCTGAATTGCAACAGCACCAATAAATTCACAGTAAGCACTAAATTATATGACAACACCAAATTCACTCTGAGAGATTAATATCGCACTCAAGTTTGAAATAAATGCAATCGTCTTCAAACTGATTGCAAATGTTGCTGGCAATGACAAAATTATTCCTTACATCCCTTAGGTTTCCTACAATGTATGTCTAAGTAAATTATAATGAGTGGTAGTACGATTTATAAATAACTGTAAGAACAGCAAGAGTAATAATTGTCTTATTAATATTAATAATAACATTAAGTAATGTTCATATTCAAGGATAATCGTCATTGAGGATTAATTATTGCTCATTCCTGCACCCTATTGGTGTTTGCTCCTGTTCTTTGGCAAACCACCACTTAATAATAATATTAGCAACAAAATAATAATAATAAAATCAATCATAATAATAAATATAATTATAACACTAACAATATTGATACGAATAATGGCTGGCACCTAGCCCTGGTACCACATACAGCATGGCAGCTGGGAATTGGAAGCAGCACGGCATTAACATCCAGGAGGCATTCTACAAAATAAAAATAAAAAGAGGGGGCACCCGGTCCACCACTCCAAGAATTAGTTAAAATCGAGTATTGTAAGCTATAGATAGGCACAATACATGTAACAAAACATAACCATACATAACCACAATGCACATACATTCACAATTACAACATGAGCGCAGCAGGGTAAACATGGCAGACAGTACAATACAATGTCGCCGCAAATTGCAAACCCCATATGCTGCAAAATAATATATAGGCATACTGAAAACAACATGTGGTTGGCAATGCAACAACACACAAGTTGCTCTAGCCTACCCATGTAATGAAAGCCCGGGAAAAAGCCCGGAGAGCCTGGGAAAGCCCAGATTGTCCGGGCTTTCCAGGCTTTGGCCTGATTTTACTGCCCAAAATTGCCACCAGGAAAGCCTGAAAAGCCCGGATTTCCCAGGCCTTTATGGAAAGCATGGAGCAAAACCCCGGGAAAGCCTGGAAAGCCCAGAAAGCCTGAAAAGATAACCAATTTTCTATTGACCAGGAAAGCCCGGAAAGCCCGGAAAGCCCGGATTTACCAGGCTTTCATGGAAAGCATGGAGCAAAACCCCGGGAACGCCTGGAAAGCCCAGAAAGCATGAAAAGATAACCAATTTTCTATTGACCAGGAAAGCCCGGAAAGCCCGGAAAGCCCAGATTTCCCAGGCTTTCAGGGAAAGCATGGAGCAGAAAGCCTGGAAAGGTCGCCATCCTCATATAAATTTATATGTCCTGCATTTATATTACTATGGATTTCCCAGCAAAGATTTTAAGACTAAAAAATTGCCAACTTTCTATCCACATTTTCCCAGGCTTTCAAGGAAAGTATTAAAGAGCAAAACCCAGGAAAGGCAGTGCAGAATGCAGTTTACCAGCTATATAACCTTTTCTAATGGCTTCTTTTTTTCTTTAATTTTTCATAATTAAAAACTAAAGAAGTACCATAACATAAACAATTTAAAATGTACTGTAAAACCATGCAATATGTAAGTACATGTATGAGCTATAATATGAAATATGGGGAAGCAAATACATGAAGATACTTATGATATATAAAAATATACTATTAGCAGAATTATGATAATCATCACAACTATAACAAGTCATGTCACAAAAAATCATAAATATTAATATTGTTTGTACTTAATATGTACAGAAATTCACTTCAAATTTACCAAATATGGTACAAGGTTTAAGACTTACATTACTTAGTAATGTAGAGAATAAATGTATCTATCAATGTATCTTATAATTTGCATTTTTATGCAGTATATATATTATACCAGTAAACACAATCATTCTCGCTCAATACAATTTGGTGCCCAAACTATGCAGTGCAAATCAGGGTTTTCATCCAAGTATGCCACTTTCTCCACAACGGTTGGAACTCTGCACACTAACAACTTTGGGGGTCTGTAAAAAAATAAAAATGTATATATTGGTAACATTGACTTGTAGACATGACATAATAGACCTCTTTAGCTTACTCCAGTGTTGTTCCATTTCAGATCACATGATCATCCCCTTGAGTGTCAATTATTTTGTTTCTTAATGCATGAGAAAATTCATTGGTACGGAAATACTTCGAACAAAGAATATTATTACCTAGAGATTTGAAATGGGACAGCATTGAGGGAAGCTAAAGAGCTCTATTGCTTTAGTTCTGTCACAATTTTTAAAATTTTAATTTTACAATATGATTTGTTGACTAATGGTTGATTTACTAATGCTTTGGAAATGTTTTCATAATTTCAATAGGCTAATCGAGAGGATGTCCCGAAAATTACTTATCTATTAGAGTGTAATTTTACTTGTGAACATGTAGTAACGTACCCTAGTCCCTAGTATCATATCAAATCAATATTACACTTCTTTCTGAAGACGAACATCATGTGAGGAGTGATTTCCGTTACAGAATCTGGTCCACCAAATTCTTCAGGAATTTCAAGCAATGCATATGTCATCTGAGTTGCTGACCTCATCGTGAAAGTAAAAGAAAACACATCACGTCTTCTGCCTCGCCGGCCACTTTGCAGGTTTCTGACCATGCTTGGTGGATGAAATCGCCGGATTATTTATATTACATTCGATAGAACAGCTACTTGTGGATGCTGAGATTTCCTCTTCACTTTCGGTAATACTTCTCTTCTTATGCATCAGTTCGTAGTGCCGTTGAAGAGTGAGTTTTCTGGCGTATTAACTATCGCAGTTCGAACCAGAGCAGAAGGCCGCCATCTTTAATAGGATGTAATTTCTCCCCAGTCCTTTATCTCTGACCGAGCGGCGGCACGATTATGGAATGTTGGCTATTTCCGGCTATTCACGTGTTCACCAGGTTCATTTGAAAGGCCTCCATTGTGTTGGGAATGTTTGGGATTCCGGTTTCAAGATAGTAGTGCCGTTATATTTCAGTTGGATTTGACCGCGTTGATCAGTTCTTTTCAGCGTGATATAAAACTTAACGAACATAACAAAGCCTCGAAAGGAGTTTGAAGAGTATGCAGAAGCCAACTGAGACTGAGAGGAGGTATTGGCCAAGGGCAAGGGGCCGTACATGGCTAAAATCGCCAAGAAATTGGTAACTAAATGAATAACTTAACTTCACACGAATTACGACTGTGCGTGCTCGAGCGGCTTCATTTCTTTATGCTTTATATCACTATCAGACCATGGTTAGAGATGCCGGGCTTTATTGGGCGCAATATAGGGCTGTTTAGAGACTCTTTCAGTGTTTTCAGGAAAATCACAAGGAGTGTAGTCGATCGCTCCAGTCGGTGAGTGACCCCGATCAGCCGTGGATTTTCCTAAAAATATCTGAAGACTCTCGTCTTTTAAACATCATTTCCTTGGAACACATTATTAGACAATAGGTAAATGAGAAGTACCAAGCGAATAAGAACTACTCTTTTGGCGTGATTTAAAACTACAGACCAGGCTTCTGTTTGACCATGGACGATTTGCTGTGCCACTATTTTATATAAACCGCCCCCAAAAAAAAACGAGCAAAAAGTATACTCACCCTTCGGACCCTCACTAGATGACAATTTGCATGCACAGAGGATTGCCCTTGATTAGAAGACTGGACTGGATGACCAGTTAAAGTTTGAGAAAAGTTTTATGTAAACAACGATTGGTGGGCATACTATTGATCAGTAAAGTACAAATAGATAGTAGTTCTTGATACTAATTATTTTTGAAATTACAATCATTTATTAACTGTAAATCCTTTGACTTTATCTTTATAGGAAGGATCCAAAAAAGTTTTCGAAAGTGACAGAGAACATTTGTACTGGGGGACTTGCAGAAAACCTTTAGAACACCAAAGAAAGCTAAGAAAAATAATCGAGTGAAATTTTTTTATGTTGTATATATACCGGTTTATTATTTTTACTATTAATATTGTATACAGGTTTTTCTGTCTGTAATAATAACACAATTTACTAATATACTCAACAATCATTTTTGTGTCCAGATGCCACATCAAAAAACTTCACTGTAACAAAATATTGCTTAAAGAATACTGATCTACAAACATTTTTGTGTGATGCCACATCAAATAACTTCACTATACGTTGTAGTTTAACATACATCAGATGCTAATTAGTGATTTTTTGTAAATATTTGGTTTGAAACAGTTTTGATTCAATTTCTTTGAGATGATTGTTGAATTTTCTTAATTTACCTATATTATTAGTAATCAATGTAACAAGAAATACATTAACGTTTTATTTTACTTTTTTATTTGATTATATGATCATACAGAGGCACGATTAAAGGGGCTATGTCATGGTACTGTGCATTTATCGAGTAATCGCTCGTTTAGTGGCTGTTAATTGGATACAAACAGTTAAACTTCCCTTTCTCGATGCTTGATTGAAAGGATTTTCAATATTTTCCCTGGAGACTGTTTATATACACTGTTTGTTAGTCATTTTTGCATATTTGCTTTCATTTTAAGCATCCCACATGGCCGAGATGTTCATTAGTTCATATCAAAATAAGTGGAAATAGCTCTTTCCAGCCCAGAAAAACGATTGTAAAGCCTTACTGTGACACAGCCCCTTTAAATCATTTCTGCCAGGCAATTGAAGATGAGAAAAAAAAATTGTTTCATAATGTATAATATAGACCATTTTAATGTTGTTATATTGGGCTGGATCACATGAGAAACTCATGGGCCTGGATGACATAGAACATGTTTTCGTATAATTTTCAAATGAAGCCTGCAATTACAAAGCATCAAGATTTGTCTCATGCAAACATATGCTGCAGTTCCACTTCATTATGTGCCTTAATGTTAATATCCATTTTTGTTCTTCAACAAATGGCCTTCTTTAGTTTAATTTATTAAGTTGTCAGAGAACATCAAAAACTCATTAAAAAATATGTGGTGTTGGCCATGCCCTTTTCATGTGATATTGCTCATGGTAAAAACAACATACATGTACATTCAATTTGGTAGTTTTCTTATAATACCATTTATTACAGTAAGTTACTGTTCCCACTGAGTTAAATATTAAAGAAGACTTGAAATGGTTCATCATGAATTTCGGGAGCTTTCAGATATAGGATCATATATTTTATTTAAAATTTCTCTTGCTTTCCAGGCTTTCCTAGATTTGCTGGATGGTTTTCGAATCAGCTATAGTATATCTGACTTTCCCTCCTTTCCAGATTTTCCTGGATTTTCCAGGCTTTTCTGGACCTATTTGAGACTTTTTCTCCTTTCCAGGCTTTTCTGGATTTTCCAGGCTTCCCCGGATTATCCAGGCTTTTTCTGACCTATTTGAGACTTTTCATCCTTTCCAGGCTTTCCCGGATTTTCCAGGCTTCCCCGGATTATCCGGGCTTTCCAGGCTTTTTTGGACCTATTTGAGACTTTTCATTGTTTCCAGGCTTTCCCGGATTTTCCATGCTTCCCCGGATTATCCGGGCTTTCCTGGCTTTTTTGGACCTATTTGAGACTTTTCATTGTTTCCTGGCTTTCCCGGATTTTCCCTATGTGAAAAATTCCGGGGAAAGCCCGGAATGGTTTCCGGGCTTCCCCGGAAAATTTTCCCTGCTTTTTCCCCGGAAAAGCCTGGATTTTCCGGGTTTTTGGTGCAAGGGTAGTTTGGCCTACTGAAAACACAGTGCAGTTGGCAATGCAACAACATGCACTGTGCTCTAGCCAACAGAGTAATAATTAACACTGATGAATACAATAATAATAGCATTTATTTAAACACAGTATTGGAGATACTGCGGCATTCAAAGCTGATGTGGCCGCGATACAAAAGGAATGATTAAAACGAAATTATTTAGCTATAACCTTATTGATTACGTAAATTACAAGATGTTGATGGAAAAATAGACTACTACAAAGTACATGTGACTGACTTACTGCTTGAGTGACTAACTAATTCACTGATACCTTAATTTGAGGAATTTAATGTGAGTACATGTAGGTATAATAATACTAATACTAATAATATTTATTTACCCACAATAAATTTACAGCGTTGCTGATGTGGTTGTGCTTATAACTATGCTATTCTACCCTAATAATAATAATAAAATTAATTAACTTATACTTACTCTATTCAGTTATTTACAGAAGTTCAGTGTTTCTTTTAAGATTAATTTTAAAACTATTAAGTGATGCAAATGATAGGTGAATGTCTAATCAATAAGTAAACACTTGGATAAGTAAACATGAATAAGCATGCATGAAACATAAATAAAAATCAGCATGTGTATGTGAAGTGTACCCATGGATGAATACAATGCAACAACACACATATATAAACACTGATGAATACGATTATGAATGTAAGTATGCCCATGGATGGATACAATGTAAAAGGCATATATAACAAGAACAACAGATAACGACATTCACAATTACAACATGAGCGCAGCAGGGTAAGCATGGCAGACAGTACAACACAATGTCGCCGCAAATTGCAAACCCCATTTGCTACAAAATAATATCTAGGCATACTGAAAACAACAAGTGGTTGGCAATGCAACAACACACAAGTTTCTCTAGCCTAGTTAGGCCTACTGAAAACACTGGCAGTTAGCAATGTAACAACATGCACTGTGCTCTAGCCTAGGTGGACATATACATGTTGACCTATTGACAAAGACATACATGCACGTCACATTATTATACAATAATACACCACATGACACAAAGTATGAAAGGAATGTGGTATGATCAAAACAGGAACATAGATAGACAGATAGATAGATTGCCTTTATTTAAACACGATTATGATTAAAGTACAAGGCTTATGGGGTCGTGTGTCTACTACTAAGAATAATATAACTGTACATCTATTTACATAGTAGTAGTCGTCGTTTATTTATCCACGTATCACATATTTGAGCATGAAAGCTCTTTTAAACGTGAACATGCAATATTATAAGATTAAATTATATACAAATAACATTTAAGATAATAAAAGGAGAAATAGAGAGAGACATATACACATATTAAAGTAGAATAGGAACAATAGTTACATGCTGTGATACTAATTAATCATCACTCTACAAAGGTATTGAATGGATACTTGTTATAATAATAGTCATATTGATAATATAGTGAATGTAAGATTTTAATAATCATTAGGATAACTGTAATAAGAGTAATAAAACAACAATAGTATAGTGTAGTGTCTTATAGCAATGACCTATTATAATCCACGGAAACGAAGGTATGCATGCGCCCTGATCAATACGAGCGATAAAAAAAACAAAATGCAGTAGACGGCCCATTGGATTTATAAACTATCGCTGGAAGCGGATTTTAGCTTGCGAAGGGCCTGTAAAATTGCCACACGATAACTGCGATATAATTAAGAATAGTGTCCAGCACTGCGCTATTCAGATAAACGCCATTGCCGTTAAAGTGATGGAATGTCTCTGTTTCCAGGTAAAGGCCCATGTACTTAGTATAATCGCCCAAAACGACCGGCACATATCGGTTAAGAATAAGCGCTTGATCGTGAAACTCAACATTGGGATAGCCGCTACCTAGATGCCGGCCCGATATACTTGACAAACGCCAAATATAACACGAACATTCATATATCAGCTCGCACGTGCGAACTGAAACCGCGAAACTAGTTCTCCGATCGAAGAACTGATCTCCTCGGGTCTAACAGCCTTCAAATCATTAGTTCCAATATCCAGAATCAAAATACCAGGCGCTATTACCGAAATCACATAGATATCGCGAGGCTTAATGTCCTACCGCCGACGCCATGCAAGTCAACAATGCTAGAATCGCGCGATCGTCAAAAACAGCCTGAAGATCTCGCTGCAGGCGCTTCACGAAAGAATGTCCTAGGATGAGTACAGTAGGCAATTGACCATTCATTATTACACAAGTCTGCAGAGAATAAACAAGGGGATTGCTACATACCTTAAAAATGACAAAGCTGTTACGTCGAGCGTAAGCAGCAGACTGATCTCACGAGAGTTGGACCTCGTGCTGTATTGTAAGCCCCTGTAGGGGGTGAGAAAAATTGACTCCCACTCCGCATGCATTGTGGACGTGCTTACCATGTGCTTTGTATAGTATTACATTACCAATACGGGTATGACATAAAACTTTTATTGTCAAGCCAATAACCTCTTTCTGAGCAAGTTAAGTTCAGAGACAGAGTTATGTCAAGTTGATTTATTATAATTACTGGAACCAGTTATACGTTATCAGATAGGCCTTTTGCAGGAAACAGTCATGCCCTGGTATAATACTTTGTTAAAGAGAATCTTGGCTGAAAAACAAGTCAAAGTCTGGTTCCGTGTTTGTCTCCAGTAAATTGTACACTAGATGTCATTTATGCACCGATTTTCCTGTCGATAAAACATTTGAATTTCCTGCGCGCCGCCATCTTGGATTTTATGACAGCGTTGCCCCTATTGTCAGAAAACAATAGTTCTTTTGTTGCGCAACAATAGGAGCAGCACTGTGACGTCGTGAGATCCAAGGAATATCGATGCATGAATGACATCTAGTGTACAATTTAATGGGGAAAACCATAACAGTAGATTTATGCATCCATAACAAACACTTGAGTACAAACATTGTTTTTCAGCTGAGGTTCCCTTTAACGAATGAATTGAGCTTGTGATCTCCGTGGGAAGATGTTACCATGGATGCTGGCTGGCTAGCTGTCATTAAAAACGCTGTTTTAGAAAGATCGACAATCGATTGGAGGTGGAAAATTGCATATACAAACAGGTTTTGCTAACAACAATAACTGATCTTGTACAATTGCCTTTAAAGTGCCTATAACCCTTCTTGCAAGTTTTATAGCTATAAACCTTCAAAATGTTTTGAATACTTCTGTGAAGAAAGTTTTGGTTTTCAGTGAATACTTTGTTATATCCTTGTTTGAAATCGTGTGAATTTGACCTTTCCTGACCCATGACCGCGTAAGTAAAAGCCTGTTGGTCGATTCCTGAATTAGACGTCATCTCTTTAATGCATTATTCTCCATGGCGCCTTTCTATCACAACAACATCGATTTATAGAGAATATACACAGTTTGCGAGTTGCTAGTAAAGAAAAAAGTCATTTTAGTCAACATGTTAAAGTGCCAATAACCCCCAAAAAAATATTTTTGACGTCTATTCTGTATAGCGCCCTGACAAAGAATTCGAAAAAATAAAAGTGAAAAAACTAAACTTCGACGATTTTACTGGCGTCAAAGTTAGCGAAAACATCCGTTTTGGGCTTCCTGTTTCCAGTTGGAAGTCAGCGCGAGTCTTGGTGAGGGCCTGGAATTATGACGTCAATCGGGCGCATTTTACTACAACTACCAGAATCCTTTGCACGGTTTCTTTTGTTCCTTTAATTTAGACTATTGTCTTGGTATTCTCAAAGGAGTTGGAAAATCTGAATAAGAAAAAGAATTCAAAAAGGAAAAACGTCCTATTATAGTCTAATCAATAGGAAATAAACTCCATCACAAGAAAGAGCACAACGAAATTAGTAAATTTACCAAGTTTGGTGATATTTCATTGGATATTTATCATGTGGTGAGCTTGCAAGAGTCGCAGAAATAAGAGACGTTTGTATGGGATTGAACGAACGCCTGACTACATACACGTCACAGGCCACTGGTCTCCAGGCTCCCAAAGGGAATTGAAAACTGACGGCCACATGTTCTGGTTCTCAACTTTGAAACGCCGTAAAAAAAATACTGTTGAGTTTTAGCCTCCTATTTTTGCCTTAAGTTCTAAATAATGGTTTAAAGTTTCAATAAAAAAAAAATATTTTTTGGGGTTATAGGCACTTTAAGTATTGCTTCAAATTATTGCATAGTCCAATTAATGTGCGGTTTCATACTTCCCTGTCAAGATCATACCCTGACCAGACTAAAACAGCTCGAAAACCGTTCCCTTTGGGGCGGCACATACCCGTATAGCTTATATATGGGAGTACCCCTAACACCTCCCCCCTCCCCCCTCCCCGGACACATGATGCAACGCCGGACTGAGAGCTGGCCAGATGTTTTCTTATAAGAATCGTATTTCTTTTATCATGTGCGACCGAAAAATATAAGGTGAATTGAGTGTCCGCAGTCAATAATTAATTTAACTATCGCTGTAGACCTTATGCAATAATGGCTGCTCTAATCACGAAAACGAGGCTAGTCAGACCTAGTTTATTTGGTAAAATGAAAATCATCATTTCTTAGTGTATGCCATAGAAAGAAATAATGAGAAGCTTGATAGTGTGCACTTCGCTTTTAAAAACTAGAAAGTTATGAAAACGAGGTTAGTCAGTCCACATCCAGCTCTGCATGGCCACAAAGAAACTCTGTAAATTTACATGACACTAAACTTACCACTACAGGGGCGGATTTAGGGGGGTGGATTGGATGGCTCGCCACCCCCCTTTAGACTCTAGAATGTCAGATTTCCTGGCCTTTCGAGAGCAGCTCTTCAAGCTCGTACGATATTTACTTTACTTACGTTATTCATACTTATTTACCATTTTGTTTCGGTTTTATTTTTATGGAACTGTATTTATGTAATACATGTAGTTATATTATTCTGACCTTCATAAATTAAAGCCATGCAGAATATTTATTAAATCCCGAAAGAAAATGGCGCTATGTTTGCAGCCCCCTCCCCCCCCCCCCTCCCCCCCTCCCCAAAAATCCTAGATCCGCCCCTGCACTATTTTACGTTTTCCAACCCTAACATACCTAAATGTTCAACAAAATAACTGAAAATGCGCGGTCTGAAAGCGAAAACAGTTCACGAAATTCAACACCGCAGAACGAACCGTGTGATCATCAAACGGAACGACCCCTCGACTACCCTTTTACTATAAAAGAAGTTGAAGACAAAATTAAAAAACTGAAGAATGGAAAATCTGTAGGACCAGATAATATACCCAATGAACTCCTAAAAAACAACGCGGCAGTTCTTGTACCATTGTTAACCAAGTTATTCAACGCGGTCCTGTCTACGGGAATATTTCCAACGAATTGGTCTTTAGGATACATTATACCGATACATAAAAAAGGAGACAAATCCAATGTAGAAAACTACCGAGGCATTACTGTTTTGTCGTGCGTAGGTAAACTGTTGACAGCAATTATGAATGATCGCCTAACCACATTCATTGAGAAAGAACACATTTTGCGCCCCGAACAGGGTGGGTTCAGACGAAACTATCGCACTAGTGATAGCGTGTTATCACTAAAAATGCTGATCGACAAATATGTTAAATCGAGAAAAAAGTCAAAATATAATTATTTGTTTAGCTGTTTTATTGATTTTAGCAAAGCTTTCGACAATATAAATAGAGAAATCCTATTCAACAAGCTTGCCTCGCTAGGAATCCATGGATTTTTTTTAGCAGTAATCAAAAGCATATATGCCAATGATATGGCATGCGTAAAAATCGGAGACGAAATCTCAACCGCTTTTAGTTGTAATAAGGGTGTAAAACAGGGCTGTATGCTCTCCCCAACTCTATTTAATATTTATCTACATGATCTACCACCAATACTAGAAGCTGCCTGTAATGACCGACTAGAATTAAACGGCCAATATGTGAGCTCTCTCCTATACGCAGACGATTTAGTTTTAATGGCCACATCAGAAAAGGGCCTACAACAACTTCTTGACCACTTGGCGCGTTATTGTAACAAAAATAGTATTAAGATAAACTGCATAAAGACAAAGGTAATGATATTTAATACAAATGGGAGAAATTTAAATAGATTTAATTTTTATCTAAATAATAATATCATAGACAATGTAACATCTTATAGATACCTAGGGATGACTCTGAGTGCAAGCAGTAGCTTCATATTGGCAAAACAAGAATTTAAAAAAGCTGCACTCAGAGCTATGGGATCCTTAAGAAAAAAACTAGGAAATTATTTTAGGGCAAATGTTAAATTATCTATATATCTATACAATACTCTAATTATGCCAATCATGACTTGTTGTTGTGAGGTGTGGGGCCTAGATGGAAAATTTAATGAACTGCGCCCCCATGCATTGAACAAATTCAAAGCAAATTCTGCAAGATATTATTAGGTGTCGGTAAACAAGCGACCAACAAAGCTTGTAGAGCTGAATTGGGACGCTTCACGACACGCCTCACAACCACCGTTCGAGTCGTGAAATACTGGACACGTCTTATAAGTTTAGATGACACTAGGCTTACGAAACTGGGCTATGATGAACAAAAAATGGAAAATAAAACCCATTTGTGGTCTTCTAAAATTAAAGAAACCCTATTTAAGTTAGGTTATGGATATATATGGATACAGCAATCTACTCTTAGTAAAGAGCAAATTAAAATATTTTTAAAGAGCTTCGAACAGAGAGCAACCGATATAGAGACTAAAGAATGGTTTGCGGCCATAAACGATGACCACAGATCAAATCCAAATTCAGCGAATAAACTACGGACGTACCGATTATTCAAAACAGAATACAAGTTTGAGAACTATTTGGTAAATATAAAAAACGTCAAACATAGAATAGCACTAACTAAACTAAGAATCAGTAATCACGACTTAGCAATTGAAAAGGACCCGGCGGTATAAGAGGCCGTATGTACTGCCTTCAGATAGAAAATGTTTCTTCTGTAAAACTGATATTGAAGATGAGGAACATTTTCTACTCAAATGCAAGTTATACACGGAGGAAAGATTAGCTCTCCAAAACGTAATCGGTGTTTCCCATATGACTCTAAAGAAATTGTTGAATCATGTAAACAATTTTCCAACAAAATAAGTAATTATATAAATTTATGCTTCAAAAAACGTGCAGCCATTTTCAATAATAATTCGTAATTTTGCTAATTCACTTCTGTAAACCTAACCTTGTTGGAGCCAAACTGATATACTTGTAGAAGTATTCAAGTCCAATAAAAGAAATGATGACTATTTTACACTATCGCAGCATACAAACCTTCACTGTATCTAATTGTGCCGTACTCTTTAACATGGCATTCGAAGCATTCATCAGTGACCAACGGCACTAAATCGCCATTTTTGCATAAGGTCCTTATAGAAATTTCTGTTCCCTCAAAGCTGCAGGGCATTAGTGGCGGATCCACCTTTATAGTTTGCTGTGGCACTTTTCTCACTGATAACAGGTACGTCATGCATGACTTTCCTGTGTGGCATTGGGTACGGCGTTGCTGGTTTATCTGAACGAGTACACCTAGTTTTTTTTTATATTAAAACTTCTACTCCATGATCGTCATGATTGTATCGTTTTGCAGTTCAGTTTAATTCAATTCAGTTCGATCTTTTTGGAAAAACTGCCGCGTTCATTGTTCTGATCCTGATAACAGTTCAGTACATAAACTCAAACAATGCAGCCGCGTCTGAACGTTTTCCAACCCTAACATACCTAAATGTTCAACAAAATAACTCATTGATTTTGATTTATACGCCTTTTTCCTTTTTTCCTTGACGATCCTATCAGAAGTCAGGCAAGGCTATACTCCTCGTCTATACAAACGGATTCCACGAGCACTAATTACAGTGAAACTTGCTCTTTTTATCACTGTAAAACTGTTCTTTTCATGCACAACACAACAATAAATCAGCATCTCCTAGGATCCCAGTATCGTCTCTCATAAAAAATAGCCCCATTCATTAACCGACTCTTCAGTCAGGGTTCAAATTCCTCCATCACTCGGAGATGTGATGGCAATATACATAACGTTTTGGGGGGATATATTTTTACATCTTGTATTCTCAGTTTACGTCTTCTGTTTAGAATAATAATAGTATCAGCGTCCTCCTACCTTCGTTTCCTGTTTGCATAAACGGAATAGGTAATTAAATATTTATTTTTGAATGACACTAAACAATGTAATGTTTACATTATTAGGATAATCTGGTATCAGGCCCTAACTCGCGGCGAGTTAACGCGAGTTCAGGAAATATGCCTTTTTCCATTGCGAGTTTTTCTAAGGGCGACTTAATAAGCGAGTTTAAAGGCGATAAGAAATCAGAGACCCCTAGTATTGAAGAAAAACTATCGCATTGTATGTTATTATGTTGATTATTCCTATATTTTATTCTTTTTATAGTAAATTAACCAAACGAAACTGATCCCATCCACTAACTGCCAGTATCATTATATTCCGTTGCGTTTTGTCCATTGGTTATGTCGTAAGGCAAACAATACGACAGAACGGAAACCACCTCTGACAAAAAGAAAACACTTATAATCAAAATCAATGTGGTACCTAAAACGAATGGCAACATGTTGTAGATTAGATTTACAAATAGTATTGTAGATTAGTTTGGCTATTAGTATAGGCAACAACATTTAACACCTTACAGGATGTACAAGATGGACAAAAAGTTAGATTGTAAGTATTATATCATATGTTACTCAATAATTAATCCGTTTCGATCGATAGCTAATTGTTAACATGTGTATATAAGTCGTGTATTATTTTAACCACATAGGAGAAGTTCTCCATGAATCGAAATATACTATAGAAAAATGTTGAAGACAGCCTCATTGAAATTTTGTTTCTGTTGTGATAAAATATCCTCCACTTACGCGGATCGACATATAATTAACTGATGTGAACATCAGAAATATTTTGTATAGTCGCTAGTGATACTGACACGGTAATTTATAGCTTCGTGAATAATAAACAGAATTTTATCTTCTCGTGGTGAATTTGTCGTAATACACGCGTTCGCTGCTCGATTACGACATTTACTACTCGAATTCCGCTCGGCCATGTAAAATCTTCTATCTATTTCACATGCAGGAAATATTCATCAACCGATCATGCACACATGCTTATTTTAAAGATCAGCGAAATGGGATCTCTAACATGAAAATAACCACTGTCATCTCAAAGAGATCAGTAAACTGGGATCTCTAACATGAAAATAATCACTGTCATCTCAAAGAGATCAGTAAACTGGGATCTCTAACATGAAAATAATCACTGTCATCTCAAAGAGATCAGTAAACTGGGATCTCTAACATGAAAATAACTACTGTCATCTCAAAGAGATCAGTAAACTGGGATCTCTAACATGAAAATAACCACTGTCATCTCAAAGAGATCAGTAAACTGGGATCTCTAACATGAAAATAATCACTGTCATCTCAAAGAGATCAGTAAACTGGGATCTCTAACATGAAAATAACCACTGTCATCTCAAAGAGATCAGTAAACTGCTGGGATCTCTAACATGAAAATAATCACTGTCATCTCAAAGAGATCAGTAAACTGGGATCTCTAACATGAAAATAACTACTGTCATCTCAAAGAGATCAGTAAACTGGGATCTCTAACATGAAAATAATCACTGTCATCTCAAAGAGATCAGTAAACTGGGATCTCTAACATGAAAATAACCACTGTCATCTCAAAGAGATCAGCAAACTGGGATCTCTAACATGAAAATAATCACTGTCATCTCAAAGAGATCAGTAAACTGGGATCTCTAACATGAAAATAACCACTGTCATCTCAAAGAGATCAGCAAACTGGGATCTCTAACATGAAAATAACCACTGTCATCTCAAAGAGATCAGTAAACTGGGATCTCTAACATGAAAATAATCACTGTCATCTCAAAGAGATCAGCAAACTGGGATCTCTAACATGAAAATAATCACTGTCATCTCAAAGAGATCAGTAAACTGGGATCTCTAACATGAAAATAATCACAGTCATCTCAAAGAGATCAGCAAACTGGGATCTCTAACATGAAAATAATCACTGTCATCTCAAAGAGATCAGTAAACTGGGATCTCTAACATGAAAATAATCACTGTCATCTCAAAGAGATCAGCAAACTGGGATCTCTAACATGAAAATAACCACTGTCATCTCAAAGAGATCAGCAAACTGGGATCTCTAACATGAAAATAATCACTGTCATCTCAAAGAGATCAGTAAACTGGGATCTCTAACATGAAAATAACCACTGTCATCTCAAAGAGTCAGCAAACTTTGGTGACCGGATATAAATGCCTGGAAGCAGCGTTCAATTTGGAAGAAATTGGCAAACATAATATTTTGCGGTAACATTTATATCTCTTTTGCTGTAGACGTTTCCATTCCATCGATTTAATTGAAACTTGTTTCTAACAAAGATCATGGGTTAGTTGATCTATAACATCATTTTTTTTAAAGATCTATCGTGTCGTTTTGAAGATTTTCGCATTTTATTTAAGAATAAGTGGTCGAAAGAAGCACTTATAATCTCCGAATATGTTGTTTATCTTGGAATTCTGTTTTGTGCTTTGTATTCTTCGATATCTCTCAATACATTGTTCAAAAAATATCAAAGATCGGCCAAAAATGTTCCGTTGAAAAGTGCGAGTCTTTTTGATGCGAATTGGGATGGTACAAGGTTTAATTTGTAAGAACTGGGAACTGTTTAAAATAACAGCCAATCAGCTTTTAGCGCTCGAAAACAGATTTCTTTAGCGCTTGGGATAGTTTCTTGATGAAAACTCGAAAACAGTTTCTTCAATCTTCAATCGGAGTTGTAGGCGAAAATTGTTTTCCTCGATGCTGTACGGGAGCATCATAAGAAGACACGATTTCATTGGCTGCAAAGCGTGCTTGATTTTCTTATAATGCGCGCTCAACATTTTTTTCCGCATAGATCGAATTTTATATTATCAAAATAAACTTTCGAAGTCATTTCGAGGTCTCGCGTTCGGCTCGTGTATCCACAGCTCTTCAGGCCCCCATAGCTCGAAAAATATAAGTGTCTCGTTAAAATACCCAGCCGTATTATACAACTTTATAGGGCACGCAGCAAGGAAAAAAGTGATGTTGACCTACAATACTTCAAAAAAATTCCTTTGGCTTCCAATCGGTTAGGCTAGGGATTGATTATTAGCTTTGACTTGCTCTTTCCATTTCTGGCATTGACAAAATGCTACAATAAACCTAGTATTTGTATTGCCTGACTTCATTTCTCGGCGTTGAATACGAAGACGGTTAATTGCCTCTATGCCTCGGTTGAAAAGATGACACGAAATGGGTAATCATGCAATAATTCCATTGAAAATAAAAACATTTAATGATCATTTCTATCTAAGTTTGGATCATGAGGAGTCTGGGAAAAGGCATTTACTTTTATCTTCGTCATCAGTGGTAAAACCTAATCTTATTAACGTTTGTCAAACCATTTGTTTTTCAATCTATTTTAATCCTAATGCAATGAACCTCATTAAAAATATACTGACGTTCCTGTAAATTTGACACGCCGAAATATTAACCTAAATTAGGTATTCGTATATGTTTTCATTTGTAGTAAATACATCTGGTAAATTAAAAACGAGTTGGTAACAGAAGAGTGTACGCCCACTTCGTTTCTTGACACACCGTGACGTCATTCAAGTAAGACAAATTATGTTTCTGAATTGAAAACTGAAGTGATCTAGCAATCTCCTCGTATACTCTTCGATGTAGAAAACCACAATACCAAAATATTTATCATTCGAACTCTCTCATGACTAAAACAATTACTACAATCAAAGGACAGTGTATTGGATCTAGTTCAGTATCCCTACAATGTCTTAATGCACATAGGACGACGAAAGATTTACGCGGGATTGTCTTAATGTATGAGAGAAACTATTATAAGAATAGCTAGAACAGAGCTAACCGCCTCCCGGTTAGCTCTGTGGTTAAGCGCCGGTCTGTTGTGTGGGAGGTCGACGGTTCAAATCCCGGCCGGACCAACACTCAGGGTCTTAAAATAACTGAGTAGAAGGTGCTGCCTTTGTGAAACAATTTCGTTCACGAGCTGCAAATGGTTAGACCTTCACGTCTTCTCGGATAAGGACGTTAAATCGTGGATCCATCAGTGGATGAAGAGCCACCTCATGGATATGCCACTGATTATTATTATTATTATTATTATTATTCAGCTTGCCTCTTTGATGCCAAATTTCCAACTAGCATGCATATTATTGTACTTTTAGCCATTAATTTCTCACGTGTGTTATCAGTATATAGATGATATTACAGGCCGCGCGGAGATACGGATTTTATCTTCGAGTGTTGATGACATATTTCTTCAACACGAGAAGATAAAATATGTATCTCCAAGCGGCCATGTGATGTTCTGTTTAAGATACAATTATTCATGAAATACCAGTTTCAATCTCTTACCAAATAGGCTAGAAATCTTTGAAAGCAATTCATATTTTCAAAAGTGATATATTCACACGTGAAGATATAAATGATATCTTCACGTGTGAGGATATCACTTTTTAGAAAGAAATATTCACTGGTATTTCATCGAAAATTATATATTAAAATAAATTCTCAGGATCCAAGAAAAGCTACTCGGTAACACCGCTTTGGTTCTCGTAATGAATGCTGAAGGTGGATCATAATAATAATTCTTTGGCCTATCTTTTACACAGACTTAAAGTGCTCGTGATTAGAAACACGAATTTATATTTCTAAAATAAGTAACCTTTATAGTCATTCACGTGTGACGACTTTCTTTAGCCAGTTTCTTCTCCTTCTTCGTTGATGATTTTTAAACCGGCACGCACTCGCAAGTACCTCTTCTATCATTTGTGTGTGAGATTTGCATAGCATGCAGGGATCGATAAAAAATACGAATCTCGTTATTCTAACTAGCATTTCACAACCTAAATAGCATGACTCAGATAGACATGAGTGAATTGTTTTTATTATTTTCTTTAATAAGATAAAACGTAAACGTTAACGCCGAAATATGGCGTAAACTGCGTTTCAATCGAAGAGCCCAAAGAGCTTTTACAAAGCGTTATAGTGTAGTAGTAGTAGTACTTTTAGTAGTAGTAGTAGTATATTTATTTACCCATAGAGCGAGTCTCTTCATACAATCATGCTCTTCCAGAGAGCCGTGTCTAATATACAGTCAAGTAATGTTGCAATATGGCTAGGAAATACTAATACCTATATCATTACTAAAAATCTTAATTATTCTAAATATTAAATACTTGTACTATAAAAAACAATAACATTGATGAAACTATAATAAATGATTCTATACGTATATACTATGCCTGATGGCAGCGATTTCACAAATTTTGCATAGGTCAACTGTGCACCTTCTTGCACGCCCGAGGCAGTGAATTCCACAGCACTGCACCCCTATAGGAAAAGCTCCTATTCTCTTTTCCTTGTGTTGAGTAAACTGCTAAAATAATGCGTAATCCTTTGGTAAACATAATGGATACTTCGCCAACAAATCTGCCTAAGCTGTCTTATTGCTTTCTCGTTAATGTTTCCTTAAGAAATATGTGCCAATTTGCTTTTGTCTACATGCTGGTGCCACGTCAGTTAAATATTAATCTTAGTATCTTAGAATTCTCTCAGCTTTATACTCGACTTCTAAGTTAATCATTCACAATATATTAAACTAACTGTAACAAGTTTCCTTTTTCAAAATAATGCCAGAGAACTTTCGGGAATTTCTTTAACACAAGCATTCATTTAAGAATGTAACTTGAAATGACAACTGAGAATTAATTAACATTTGGTTAGAAACCTGTTCAAACAATTAATCACCAAACTAGCCCAGTTTTATCAATATTTCCACAACGGTAGGTATCTAAGTGTACTTAAAACATAATTGGATTGAGTGATCTGTTTAACCTGTTTCATTTAATTAATTCAATTGAGTGTCAAAAGTAATAAGTGATTGCTTTTGGATTTGCGTTTGCTTAGCTTTTCTATTGGCTGTGGAAAATGTTTTGTAATTATCAGCCAATCGAGTTCTAAACTATAACCAAACATTGCTTTGGTCCGTCAGGCAATCAATTTTCGTTTTAGTGAGAGTTAGGCACGATTGTGTTGACTTTTCTTCGTGTTTGGTTGAAGTAAAACCAATTTCCAAGATTATGCGACAGTTCTCCAGATCCAGTGCTCTGTTTTCGAATTCTAGAAATGTATTCTTTTGCAATTGGGATACAGAAAAACAAAGCAAACATTACTCAAGGGTAGTAAGGTTAATCTGGATTGTAGCAATCATAAATTAGGGACTTTGTGCAATTTCAAACCATCCACGACCATCGCGCGGCCGGATACAGATTTTATCTTCTAGTTTTTGATGAAATATCTTACTACGAGTGAGCGCAGCGAACGAGTAATATATTTCATCAAGACGAGTAGATCAAATTCGCGGCCATGAAATGTCATTCTGTTTAATATATAATTAGCATTTTCAATCTCTTACTAAAAAGACTAGAAATCTTTGAAAGCCAGTCATATTTTCAAAAGTGATATCTTCACGTGTGAAGATATCATGCACTTTTTAGAAAGACATATTTACTGATATTTCATCGATAATTATATATTAAAATTTTGTTAAAATTTCTAATTCTAAAAGAACTAATCTTTATAGCCATTCACGTGTTACGACTGTCTTTCGCCTGCTTCTTTCTCCTTCTTGATTCTTTGACGAACGGGCACGTTACGAAGATCGAGAAAAAATTGTCCTAACTAGCATTTCACAACCCGTAAAATAGTATTCTGGTAGTCTTGGGTGAACTTTTCATATATTTTTTTCCTCTAAAATCTATACTGCACTAAGGATTAATTAACATTTGGTTGGAAACCTGTTCAAACAATTAATCCCCAAACTAGCTCACTTTATCAATATTTCCACAACGATAGATATCTAAGTGTACTTAAAACATAATTGGATTGAGGACCTGTTTCATTGTTTCATTTAATGTGTAATATATATCAGTAAGGAGAGATGATAATGGTCATTTTGTACTCGCTCATCCTCTCTGCTCACAAGGGACGCAGTTTTGAGGTAAGTCAATGCTTTTTCAAAAGTAAAAAATGGTTTTGTTTTGTATTTTTCATTTCGTATCAAAGAAATCATCTATACTGTTGATATTTGGGCCGCGTCAGACAAAAAGGGCCCGGACGACAGTCAAGTTAAATAATTCCTACAACGGTGTTCCTAATAATAGGTTGAAGATTGTATTGTATTCTTGACGAGAAGCGCTACATTTCATTCCTGGCAATAAGTGTCAGTTTCAAGAAATTGACAACAAAAATCAGGGGTGAAATTTACGTGATTTTGATGTAAAGTCCCGATTACAAATATGACCACAAAAAATAAGAATCCTGTCAGAGGGGATGATTTTGATTTTTCATTTATACCTGCTGGCATTAAAGAGTAAAAAATAAATAATGATCACTTTTTGGCCAAAAAATTCTTTTCTGCAGTCATTCTACTCCCAGTAGCTCATAATATGGTTTTAGCAATAGTACAAGTTACTGACCCTGAAACAATCGTCTCATGATAAGGAATCATTTGCGCCTGCTAAAATTGTGATCACACCCTCGTGTAAAAATATCGTAAATTTCGTCTTCGATTTCAGTGGTCAATTTCATGAAATCAACAGTACTATGTATGCGATGCATATTGTAATCGCACCATAAGTATAAAAAACATGGTACAATTTCAAAATACATTTACATATTATTTCGTCCGGGCCCTTTTTGCCTGACGCGGCCCAATTTTATCTTTATGTATTAGTGCTTGCTAAAAAGGACGATTTACGATACAATAATCCTAAAATTGAAAAATGTATTGCTTAAATTTATTTTTGAAAAGGCTTCGGTCAGTGCGCTTTAATTCCACGTCTTTCTAAGTAATGCTACGTACAATAAACCACACTGTTCAGTTCTACATGTATGCCACGAATCTATCTAATTTAGTTCCAAATGGATTGTTTCAGTCAGAAAAATGCCTTGGAAAGCGAAAACAGTAATTTCAAATTCCTGCGAAATTATTTTTTCTGTCTTAGTCACTGAACTTGAATATGTTCAATTTGCAGATTATCATTTTAGAGATATTTTAATAACAGACATCAGAAACAAAGTTAGGAATTTTACATTGCAATTGCATTATACATACTTACTGAGGTGCCTATCGTACATCGTGTAGCATATCGGTTTAAAATTATACTCTGGGTGTGGCCGTGTGGACGATTTTACTACTTTCCTCAAAAAACATTTATGTTGCTGTTATCGACTATTTATGGCTGTAATTAGCAATGTTAACAACAACAACAGTAATAATAACAATGATAACAATAACATCATGCTGTAGTCACACAAATGAATTATTTTTTGTTTCCATATTTAGATACTGTCCCATGCGGAACATTTCTTTTCAGTAAGCGATAGATTTGTTTTGTCGAGTGTTTTACTGACCGACCCCCCCCCCCCAACCCCTAAAAGAAACACGACCAAAATGTTTCAAAAATTACCATATTCTATTAATTTAATGTTATCTATGTTCTCCATAACTACTACCCCGTCCGCATACACATAAACCTACAACCACTGAATTTTAACGAGACCTGAAGTAGGCATAGGGGCCGAACAAAATCAGGACCCGGATAAACCAAATATCGAATTGGAATTTAGCGTATTGGTTTTTGTGGAGGAAGAAAAACCGGAGAACCCGGAGAAAAACTTTCGGAGCAAGGGCGAGATACCAACAACTCGCTCGACTCACATAAGACGCCGCGTCCGGGAATCGAACCTGGGCCACAGAGGTGAGAGGCGAAGCGCTTAACCACTGCGCCACCCCGGCTCCCTTCTCCCACATGAGTGTACACATGCGCAAACATAGAACCAATCAAACCGCTTCACGATTATTTGAATACAAACCTGTAAGTGCAAGTCGTATTGCTCCAAATGCATAATCGATAAAAAAAGGTTGCTAATAAGGAAGAACTTCACTTGAAATCCGCAGAGCTGACGTCTCTTAGCCTGGTAATATGTCACCTTTACAATGTGCTATTCTACTGGCTTGCCTACTGCTGTAAGTATTGGATATGTAAAGCTTAATATTCAGTATTTTATATCTCGTTCGCAATATTAACCTTACGCCAATAAGGTTCTTAAAGTTGTCTGAGATAGTTGTCTTCAAGTATTAAATATCACAAATTATAATACAAATCAGTACCTGAGCATTCTAAGAACTCACAGTTTTATTGGTTAAAACACCCATTGTGTTTTTTCTAAATAAATGCATGCACGTTGAGCAGTAGTGATCACAATCTAACTCACCAGTAATGAAACGTACTTTCTTCAGCATTACAATGCGGTAGTTTTGACTTAACTTTATCCAATCAGCAACGTTCTTAAACACCTTAAGCATGGCTTTTCTCTTGCTCGCGTCCGCCGTTTGCTTTTGGATTCTTGTCCCTCATCTTCAAAACAGGATCGGCCAGGGGTTTTGGGTTTTATTTTATTTAGCATAAGTATATTTGTAAATTGAAATATGGGTATTTAGTATATTTCAATTTTTGGATTGTCCGGTGTAATGTATACGGCAAGACATTTATATATGATATGAATGTTTTCTGGAGCTGTCTGAGAACTCTTAATTTGGGTATTTTGGGTAACTTATAAAAGGTATTTGGTATACTACCCCATGGCCGATGCTGTTCAAAGTCTGCCCGCTTAAATAAAATAGTTTGTTTTCATAGATCGAATTCTATATAATAAAACAAATCGAAGATGGTTTTCCTATGTCCTATAAAATAGATAATGCACTTTGGAGCCCTTCAAAAGTTGCTGAATATACTCGCATTCAGTTTAGTTCACTTTGAAAACCTCATTATCGGTTTTGATCTTTTAGAACATCTTCTGTTTTTAAACGAACATATTTTCTTATCTGTGTTCGAGTTTACATCACACCGATTTCAAGAACAAAAAAGGCGTTAATTTGACGTAATTGAGTAATTGAAAGAGAACAGAGAGTTGTATTAACTTTATTATTAAATTTAATGAATATCCAAGAACCAAGTATACGTAGTACATCGTAAAAACAAACATTCGTTATATTAAAGTTTCAATTCCCTTCATTTAAATCCTAATCAACTGCGCATGCATTATTGTGCAATTTATATTAGTAATACAGTGAAAATTTATTTATCACGGTGGGCATAAATGACCCCAAAATCGCCAGGGTTGGTTTATTTGTCTATATCTTCAAGACTTTCAAAAGTACAATAATGATTTTTTTTATGGAGAGGTTTAGAGCGCTAAACAAAATAAAATGTTGTGTTTATGTTAACGCGAACATCTTAATGACGTCACAATGACGTCATTTATCCATTTATAATAGGATTCTCCATATTTTCAAGTAGCCGTAAGATAATAAAATGTTAAATTTTTCAATTCTCCTCTTGTTGGGAACAAAGTAATCGAAAACCCTATTTCGATTGGTTAAGAGGGAGAAAAGTTATTTAATTTTTAATTTTCGTAATTTTCCCGCCAAATTTTGGCGGGAAATAAACAGCATAAAACCATTTATGAAACCTATTTCTTCAAATAACTTTTGGAGTCTTAAATATTATTACATGACAATCTAGAAACTTTAAGAAGACCTTAGTACCTAAAATCGTATGTTTTTTGAATTGTAATTTTTAATGGGTAAATGCTTTCAAGGTTACATTGAAAAAACGTAAACGTCACTATGACGTCATGAGTATTTGGAAACGCCCTCTAAATATAGGCGAGTGAGCATTGTATCTATATTTTTTTACCAATGCACTTCTAACGCACTAAGTAGTTGTAATATCGAGTTTTTGTTTTTCTTTTACAGTGGAAAGCCCCATTTATGTAAAACACATTACGTCACAGATATGACGTCATGAAAATATTAAATCCTTAATAACTTCGGGAATATTTATCATAGACACTTCAAAATTGTGCCAAATAAAAACGCACCGCCATATCTTCGTTATAGCGTACTTTACTTTAAACGACTATTTAAAAAGGATATGTAGTTATGATATTGAATCATGTTTGCCGCGTAGCACTAGTAAGTGTAAAGAATGTAATATATAAAGTGCTAAGTGTGCACGCCCTACGAGGGAAAGAGAAAAAATCTCTGACCCAAGTGGGACTCGAACCCAACGACCTCCAGGTTACATGTCTGGCGCTCTACCAACTGAGTTATCAAGTCAGATGAGAGCAATCGCGGGTATTGGTGCGTTATATGGGGTCACGGCGGTTATATATGTATATGTAGTTATGATATTGAATCATGTTTGCCGCGTAGCACTAGTAAGTGTAAAGAATGTAATATATAAAGTGCTAAGCTGTAGTGCTAAGTGTGCACGCCCTACGAGGGAAAGAGAAAAAATCTCTGACCCAAGTGGGACTCGAACCCAACGACCTCCAGGTTACATGTCTGGCGCTCTACCAACTGAGTTATCAAGTCAGATGAGAGCAATCGCGGGTATTGGTGCGTTATATGGGGTCACGGCGGTTATATATGTATATGTAGTTATGATATTGAATCATGTTTGCCGCGTAGCACAAGTAAGTGTAAAGAATGTAATATATAAAGTGCTAAGCTGTAGTGCTAAGTGTGCACGCCCTACGAGGGAAAGAGAAAAAATCTCTGACCAAAAAAGGAGCTTACTCTTATGACGTCACAATAATGTCATTATCTAAAACTAATTTAACCAGAACATTAAATTTTACTTGCATAGTAAACTGAAAATTTTATTCAATTTCAGAGAGAATTTAGGAAATTGTGCCATTTTATCTAATTTTGGTCACGCTCAACCCTGGCGATTTCGGGGTCATTTATGCCCACCGTGTATATTTCATCAACCCATTTCTCTTTTTACTTGCAGAGTGTTAAAAGTTACCCAAGGCCATGAAGGTAAGGAGTAACAATTAAAGATTTATATAGCAAGCTATGTTTTCAAGATTTAACTTCTGATTTATTATTCCTGATGAAACTCACAAGTGATTTGATACCGGTAAGGCACTGTTAACAATTAAAACTTCCCTGCATGCAAGCCTTTTTAACTCTTACATTCTTCCCTAAAGTATATAGCTCTCGTAATTATTTCATTAATGTTTAAAATGTTAATCAGTGGACTTTAATAATCGTTCTGCAATCTAGTTCCCATCAAACTTCCCTCTTTTGGTGTATTAAATGACGTGGTCTTTTAAACCACAATTCGAACCAATAGCTAGCAAGATCGGCTTCAGTAACATTCGTATTTTCTGATATCGCAAAAGAGTGCCGTACCTACACACCGTTGAACAACATTGACCGCGCCCAAGGGCAGCAAAGGCACATCGTTCCCAAGTGTGATCGTACAGACATCCCTAGGAAAGGATGGTACCGATTCTCTGGACCGGCAGGATCTGCTATGCCAACATCTTGTGTGCCCAAAAATCGTTGTGGAACCCATGCTCCTGGCTGGATGGAAGGCTCGCATCCCTCTGTGGCTCAGGGCGCTGTAAGTCGTAAAGTGTGCTTTCACTGGGGCAATAAGTGTTGTAACTGGAACAAGATGATCCGTGTGAGAAACTGTGGAGCGTTCTACGTTTACGAGTTGGACAGGACACCTGTTTGTCATCTTCGTTACTGTGGCAACGGAGGAGGCCTCGTACCTACAGGTAAGAGCAATAATTGTAGGAAATTATGTCCCCTGATCTTCCCAATTGATCAGCTTTCAGGTTTCGTACAAGTTGACGGTACCGTTACGAATGATTTAACTATTTATTGGCTCTTTAGCTACTTACAGCTATCGACATAAACTCAACAGTTACCAAATAAACCTTGGTCGCTCGTCGTAACTTCATGATCAATGCGAACGTCTCGCTCGCTTCAATCCTTACAACAACTGTCTATAGTCTAGTCAGTAAAATAACTGAGCACGTGAACACCGCGATGTGTTCACGTGATCGTGGGCAACACGTTAAGGCTGCTACACCCCACCTCATGCGCAACATCCATGAAGATTACTTGCTTCTTCCAGTAGGCACAGCTTCTGAATGGGCCGCACTCCGTCTTGATTTCCGCTGTCCTCGCTAGTCCATCTCTTCCTGAGGTGGCCTTCACTATACGGCCCAAGCGCCGTTATCCCCTTGGCAAGTGTTCATCTATTAGGAGAACCAGGTCTCCTACCTCTGTGTTGCGTGTGACCCTGTTCCATTTCTGTCGCTCTTGTAACGCGAGAACATACTCTCTGAGCCATCGCTTCCAGACATGGTTGGCGATAATCTGCGTCTTTATCCACTTCTTTCTGCTGTAGAGATCCTCAGGCGGAATTTCCCAGGCGGTTAGGTCCGGACTGTTCTCTGCAACAAAATGTGATTTGGCGTCAGCGGTTCGCAGTCATTGGGATCGGCGGACACTGCACATATAGGTCTCGAGTTGAGAATTAATTCCACTTCCATTAGGGCTGTTGCAACAACTTCTTCTGCCAGGCACTCTCCCAGTATCGCCTTAAGCGCTCTCTTGGTACTGCGTATCAACCTTTCCCAGACTCCACTGGCATGTGAAGCCTTTCGTGATTGGAACACCCACTGGCAGCCTTTCTGGAGGAGTTCGTTGCGGATTTGGTCTTGATTCCAATCCTTTATCGCCTCTCTGATCTCTCTCTCAGCACCGATAAAGTTTGTTCCGTTGTCTGTATATATGGCCTTCGGCGCTCCTCTTCTGTTAACGAATCTTCTTAGAACATTGATGAAGCAATCCGTCTCCAAGGAACTGGATAATTCTAGATGCACCGCTCTTGAGTTCAAACAGGTAAATGCGTCCTCTCTTGACGCTCAAGTGGGGCCGAAGTAGTCAATTCCTGTACGAGTAAAGCATGCCTCGTATGCTGTGGTGCGAAATGCTGGTAAAGGCGCCATCATCTGCTCCATACGAACTGCCCTTTGTCTCTTGCATAATAAGCAAGAGCGTACTACCTTGCGCACGGCAGATCTTCCTCTCGGTATCCAAAACTGTTCTCTCATCTGCGCTAGAACATGTTCTTGTCCAGCGTGGGCTAGTCTCTGGTGGAAGGACGTAATTAGTAACCGCGTGACATGATGCTTTGGCGGAACAATCATTTGAAATTTGGCTCCAGAGGAAATGGGAGCTTCCACAATGCGACCTCCGACCGTCATAATTCCACCAGCACTGGTGTGCGTACTAATAGCGATGTGACTGTGTGCTTACCCTAAGTGCTCTGACTGTGTACATAATAAAGAGATGTGACTTTTTTGCGTACTAATAATGATGTGACTGTTGGCGTACTCTAACAAACTATTTTGTCACAACGGACCACCACACATATGACCTTTGGTTTTCAGTCATTCTCTTTGAATTCTCATTGAGAGAGGACGTGTGACGCTAATTTCAACAAGATAAGACATTTTTTCGTTTATTTCACACTCCCTGTTGTGTACCATTATTGGTAGGAGGGACAATACAGCTTTCTATTCAATTATATCGCATTTTCTTCGATATAGTTGATTTCTATTTGCGATATTTTGATTCACGTGCGATCAGAGTTCACGACTAGATGGGTTTGTACGCCTACGGCACGCTATCACGCTTCCTTATTATGTTTTGAAGGAAGGGGGAAGGCATAAATAATGTTAATCTGTGGACTTTCAAAATCTTCCTGCAATCTGATTCCCATCAAACGTTCCTCTTTTGTTGTGTTGTATTATGCCCAGGCTTTAAAGCCACAGCCAGTACCAATAGCTGGCAAGATCGCCTTCAGCAACATACGTAGTTTCTGATATCGCAAAAGATCTAGAGTGCCGTACCTACAGAATGTTGGATACCCACGATCGTGCCCAAAGTGTCCCGAGAGGAAACGTACTCAAGTGTGATCAGAAAGACATTTCAACCAAGGGATGGTACCGTTTCAGCGGTGCTGCTGGATCTGCTGATGTTTGTGATGCCGCCTCCAACCCTTATCGCCTCCCTGGCGACTTGGTGTTTTTAATAGTGGGTGCTAATTTGGCCCCACTTTTTCACTGAATTACTGTAATTAATATTGAACATTTAAATGACATGTACAATGATATAACAAGGTTGGCCATTTTAATCCAACCACATGTCTATGTAATTATTCAGTGAAGTATTATTGCGGGTACCAAATCATGTCCTAAAACTGGTTAGATTCAGTAAGTGACCTTCATGTCTCAGAATAAAAGTTGTTAAGTAGATTAAGTCTGCGATAAAATGCTACGAAATTCAATAAGAAGATCCTTTAATTTGAGTAGCTGATTTTCGTTTATTAACTTCTTATTAACCGAGAGCGAGGTCTTTACGGGAAAATATCAGACCGAGGTCCTTACATAAAAGACCGAGGTCTCGGATATTTTCCCGTAAAGACCGAGTGGGTGAGGTTAATAAGTAGTTTATTATATGGCACTTTGTGATGAACAAAGAATGAGAAAATAAGTGACTCATGTGACTCGCGCCCCGTAACACAACGTGAGATACCTAATTTGCATAAATTTACATACCAAAGTAGTGGAAGCGGTTCAGAATTTATTGCGGGATCTATTTGACAGCTCTCCGTAAATCAATACAAAAGATGAATGGAAATACAATGTCAGGTGTCAGAATCAATTCAGAATTAGACAACTTTGCTAATTCAAAGTGCATGAAAGGTGGAGTTTGTAGAAAAAGCATCAGAAAAGAACATATTTTCCACTAAATCAACTCGAACAACAAACCATTCGCTCAACTGCCATGTTGTCGGCGAAAAAAATTCGAGATCTTCGTCGGATCACTATCGGCGATAACAGTTTCATGCTGTTTTTTTGTATCCTGGACAACTTTGCCTGGGACATGGAAAATCTGGAACTAACAATCCCTGATATTTGCTACTGATCGGCAAAATTGTTCGCTGTGGAATCAGAACTTCCCTGGTTTATAGTGAGGGATTGTAATTTGTAAACTGGATGCTGACTGACATTCAAGACAAATTTCTTAAAGCCAATAATTGTAGAAAGAAAGCCGGCTGCAGAGGAGAAGTTGTTGCTTGTTGAAATATGGACGACTATTACTTCTGGCTCTGGTGATAGTCGCTGGCAGAATTGTTGTCTTGTAGTTTTACTACTTCCACTGGACTGCACGGATCGAGGCTCCCGCACGATTCTCGTGTGAACACACAACAGAGCCACAAGGCTTTCAGGATCAGCGTTAGCAGGTTTATCTTTATTAAGTCAGATTGTTCAGTTATTTCGCTGCTGGAGTGTTTGATTCCTGCATTACCTGATACATTACTAAGCCATGTTCTAATTTCGTTTCTACCGAGTGGAGACTTCATGTGATGTCGCTATTATTCCAACTTTATTTAAAAACACGGAGAATTCTAACAGATACAATCTGATTTCCATAGAAGCCGTGTGGTAAAAAATATTCTAATTACAAAATTGCGATATATCTAGGCTAAGCTAATATATTATAATTATGTTTTATTTACAATTTTTCTGGGTCATAAATGATTTAAATAATTATAAAAGATATCCTATCAAATGATAACTACTAGATAAATAAATAAATAATTACATTAGTCACTAAGGAGAGTGGTGGTCGCAACTTGTTTCTTAAAAGAAACAAGAGACTTTGTTTCGCGTAGTTTGGCTGGAAGCCCATTCCATATTTTTGCACCATTGTATGATAAACTTTTTTTCAGGAATTCAGTTCTTGGTTGAGGGAGGCAAAGTTTTGTGTCAGATCCTCTTAAATTATAATGAGTCGAGTTTCCAACTGTTGTAAATAACTCGGTAAGGCCTGTTGGCGCGAAATTATTTCGGATTTTGTGCATAGTGACCGCTTTGCGTTTAGCCCTTCGTTCATCTAGTTTATCCCATCCTAGGGTATCTAAAAGTAACCTGGAGGTCGTATTATAGTCTGCTCTAAGAATTAGTCTAGCGGCTCTGTTTTGAAAAATTTGTAGTTTATCTGAGAGGAATTTTCCAAAATTGTCCCAAACTTCGCAACAATAATCCATGTGCGTCTGAATAAGGGAATCGTAAATTGTCATAAGTATATCTTGGGATACGAATGGTCTTATCCTTTTTAGAGCCCCTAGACCAGAAACTATCTTTTTTGTTATGTAATTAATGTGTTCTTCCCATCTTAGATTTTCGTCTACCACGACTCCAACTGTTTTACTTTCGGTTACTCTTTTTATTGGTCTATTTCCAATTTTTAATGTAGGCATCTTATCTAGATCAGATAAGCGTTGTCTCGAGCCGATTATCATGAATTCAGTTTTGGCGACATTTAAGTGTAATTTATTGGCTTTAAGCCAATGGTTAATATTTTGAAGTTCACGATTTGCTCTTGATTCGACATCACTTATATTCGAGCCACATATTGTTACATTTGTATCGTCGGCAAACAGACATGGTGTCGATGTTTCTAGACAATTTGGTAAGTCATTTATATAAATGAGAAACAACAGGGGGCCAAGGATTGTACCTTGAGGCACTCCAAATGTGACTAATCTCTCATTTGACTTAATATTTTGAACCGAACATGACTGCATTCTGTCTGATAAATAAGATTGTAATAAACTAATTGACCTATATTTGATTCCATAAAGTTTTAGTTTGTCTAGTAACAATCCGTGATCAACAGTATCGAATGCTTTTTTAAGGTCGAGGAAGATAACAATATTAAAAGACCTCGATCCATGTTTACGAACCACGAATTAGTGGAATTTAATAAGGCTGTCATTGTTGAATGCAGTCGTCTGAAACCAAATTGCTTGTTTGTTAATAAATTTTGCATAGTAAGATAATTGTATAATTGATCGTATAATATTCTTTCAAATACTTTACTCATTACAGGGAGAATTGATATGGGTCTATAGTTGTCCATGTCATTTCGTGGGCCATTTTTATGCAATGGGCTGACTCGGGCCCTTTTCCAGTCAGTGGGAAATAAACCTGATTCGATAACTACATTAAAGAGGAACGTCAGGGATTCAGAAATGATTGGTCCAGCAGCTTTGATAATTTTAGCAGATATTCCATCAAGACCCGTTGCCTTCTTAGAGGATAGTTTATTAATAAGCTTGAGTACTCTTGATTCACTTGTAAGACTAAACTCAAACGTACAAGGAGCTTGTTTAATGTAATATTTAAAGTCAGATGAATTAGTTTCAATAGTTTCTGCGAGTTTAGGACCAATTTCAACAAAGTGATTATTAAAGTGGTCGGCAATTTCGGCAGGAGATGTAATTGTTTCATTGTTGTACTTAATTTCGTTTACAACCCGATGTTGAACATGCCGTCCCATTAGGTTATTCACTGTTTTCCACGTGCCCTTGGGATCGCCTTTATTCTTTTCTATTTGTTCGCTAAAATAATCTCGCTTAGCATTTCTTAGTGTATTGTTCACTTTGTTTCTTAAGGCGGTATAAACATGCTCCCATGAAAACAAAACGAGTCAGAACAAATAACTTACCTTGGGTAACAAAAGAAATTTGTTGTTAGAAAGAAATCGCTGTTTGGAACTCGCTTGTACTGAGTTGACGGCCAGGGAAATGGTTCTTCCGTACATTGAACTCTGCTAGACGGCGACTTCTTAAACTTCTGTAGAACCTGACAGGACATCTATCTTGTCCCTGTAGCATAGAACTTTGGATGTGGAATTGTATTTCAACTAGTTCTTTCCTGTCCTTTTCTGGTTGACTTTGCGTACATCAATGATAATGTTTAACAACAAAGTTCGTTTTGGAGGTAAGCTTTGTAATTATATTTACAGGTCACATTTTTGATGGACTGGCTTTCTCTCTTTTAAAAATGAGATGTTTGTGCTTTTAACCTGCATCCCTAAGTGGCCTAGTTATCTCCATTTTACCCGGCTCGATTTTCAATTTCCTGAGCTAAAACCAAAATATGTGAATTGTGACCGTTATCATGGTAACGGTCCGTACGGCAAAATCCCGAACAAGCACCAGCCAATCAAAACACTCGATTTGACATTGAGAGTGGCTTGCCATATAATAATTAAGTTTAATTAGGTAAATCACATGTAATTTTAAAAAGCCTAAAATCTTTCATTCAAAGGTAATGTGACCACTTTACTTAACAGATTAGTAACATATAAAGCTGGTACACTGGTAAAACATTATTTGTAAACTCATACAATAACATAATAGCTGAGGACCGAATTCGAAAAGCGGCAACATTAAACCACAACAGTGGAAGAAAGTTGGTATCCAAGCTTAATAATTATTATAATTATTATTAATAATAATAATAATTATTATTATTATATTTCCGTCATGAGAGTGTAGAGGACAATATTACAAAAGAACTTTAAAGGAACCTCCACTGCCCCCACTGTTTGTTTGTTCTCTCTTATATATATATTGCTGTATTTCTCTCTTTTGTAATTTGTGCACTCTATGTCACTTATGGACCGATATTCCTGTTCATAAAACTCATTTAAATGTTCGCTGCGTCGCCATTTTGACTTTTAAGACGTCACACGGTTGCCCCTATTGTCAGAAAACAATAGCAGCAACCTTGTAACGTCATAAGATCCAACAAGGCAGACGGCGTCCTACCCATCCTAATTTCAACTGTTTGTGTCAGTATCAGTAGCTCAGGTTTTAAACCATACTATTCTTGATGATCTGAAAACGATCTATCGATTTGCTATTGGTACTTCCAAGGCAGCAAAACATGTGTCACATTCATGAACAATTGATAACACCATTGAAGAAAAACCAACCATCGAGTTTTCCCTAGAATGCCGTACGTACAAGACGTTGAATACAAGAGACCGTGCCCAAGGGGTACCGAGAGGAAACGTACTCAAGTGTGATCAGAATGAGATTACAACCAAGGGATGGTACCGTTTCAGCGGTGCTGCTGGATCTGCTATGCCAACATCTTGTGTGCCAAAAGAACGTTGTGGAACCCATGCTCCTGGCTGGATGGAAGGCTCGCATCCCTCTGTGGCTCAGGGCGCTGTCTAAATTATCTTTTTTTCCTTGCTACATCATATCAGACTATTTCACATACCTATCACGGAATAGCACACCTATTTATAGATTTTAATACATCGGTTGTCTTAATTTCTTAATTGTTTTCGTACAAAATGTTTTTTATCAAAGCTGACTAAAGATTATAAAACACTGTATCTTGTTTTAACAGCTTACCCGAAGAAGAAAATCAAAGTTAAAATATTAAAACACCGCATCCTTTTCATTTGATGAAGTTTCATTTTGTCCTTGTCGGGATTATTTGAACAATGTTCATCTTGAGCATTGGAGTTGCCGTTGCTCAGGTACCTTTATTTTGACTGGACTATCTTCATTATCAAATGTATTTATCTTCCAGCACCAGTCACACATGCACCTCCTATCCCAAGTGGTAAGTATGTTCAATACCATACACAACGTACGAAGAGTTCAGAATGAAGTAAGTTCGTGAAACGCATGCTTATATTAATACTTTTTAATATTATTGAATAGCTTGTGGTTTTGAACGCATCATGTAAGAAATATCATGAATTGGTTTGAATTACAGAATGTAAAAGTTACAGAAATCTGAATACCCGCGACCGTGCCCAAAGTGTACCGAGAGGAAACGTACTCAAGTGTGATCAGAAAGAGATTACAACCAAGGGATGGTACCGTTTCAGCGGTGCTGCTGGATCTGCTATGCCAACATCTTGTGTGCCAAAAGAACGTTGTGGAACCCATGCTCCTGGCTGGATGGAAGGCTCGCATCCCTCTGTGGCTCAGGGCGCTGTAAGTCGTAAAGTGTGCTTTCACTGGGGCAATAAGTGTTGTAACTGGAACAAGATGATCCGTGTGAGAAACTGTGGAGCGTTCTACGTGTACGAGTTTGACAAGACACCGGTCTGTCATCTTCGTTACTGTGGCAACGGCGGAGGTAATACATTGTTGTGATGCTTCTTGCATCGTTGCGGGGTACTGTATAATTGCAATAAAGTAAGGTTATGTATTGGTATATATAGTTACATATATTTTCAGACTTTAATCCCATAAATTAGATGTTTTACATATCCAATTCGGTCAAAAACGTGTTTGTTTGGTATATGACAGTACTTTTGGACGCTAGATCGTTTTAGTACAAGCATTAATTGATAATAGTTTGGCTTCTCTTTCCTTCTAGCACCAGCACCAACTTCAAAACAGTGCATTTTAAAGACGAAGCAAATGAGCGTACATTTCGTTGTTTCACTTACTTCTTACCAAATTTGCAAAATATAAAATGACATATGAAATGTTGCTTATTTTCTACCGCACATATCATGCCAGTACGAATTTCATCTGATTAAATAATAATTCTGAATGTAGGACATGCAAAATCCAATTTGATACGTGGAAGGTGTACAGAAACAGCTGTCTGAATTATCTTTTTTCCTTGCTACATCATATCAGACTATTTCACATACCTATCACGGAATAGCACACCTATTTATAGATTTTAATACATCGGTTGTCTTAATTTCTTAATTGTTTTCGTACAAAATGTTTTTTATCAAAGCTGACTAAAGATTATAAAACACTGTATCTTGTTTTAACAGCTTACCCGAAGAAGAAAATCAAAGTTAAAATATTAAAACACCGCATCCTTTTCATTTGATGAAGTTTCATTTTGTCCTTGTCGGGATTATTTGAACAATGTTCATCTTGAGCATTGGAGTTGCCGTTGCTCAGGTACCTTTATTTTGACTGGACTATCTTCATTATCAAATGTATTTATCTTCCAGCACCAGTCACACATGCACCTCCTATCCCAAGTGGTAAGTATGTTCAATACCATACACAACGTACGAAGAGTTCAGAATGAAGTAAGTTCGTGAAACGCATGCTTATATTAATACTTTTTAATATTATTGAATAGCTTGTGGTTTTGAACGCATCATGTAAGAAATATCATGAATTGGTTTGAATTACAGAATGTAAAAGTTACAGAAATCTGAATACCCGCGACCGTGCCCAAAGTGTACCGAGAGGAAACGTACTCAAGTGTGATCAGAAAGAGATTACAACCAAGGGATGGTACCGTTTCAGCGGTGCTGCTGGATCTGCTATGCCAACATCTTGTGTGCCAAAAGAACGTTGTGGAACCCATGCTCCTGGCTGGATGGAAGGCTCGCATCCCTCTGTGGCTCAGGGCGCTGTAAGTCGTAAAGTGTGCTTTCACTGGGGCAATAAGTGTTGTAACTGGAACAAGATGATCCGTGTGAGAAACTGTGGAGCGTTCTACGTGTACGAGTTTGACAAGACACCGGTCTGTCATCTTCGTTACTGTGGCAACGGCGGAGGTAATACATTGTTGTGATGCTTCTTGCATCGTTGCGGGGTACTGTATAATTGCAATAAAGTAAGGTTATGTATTGGTATATATAGTTACATATATTTTCAGACTTTAATCCCATAAATTAGATGTTTTACATATCCAATTCGGTCAAAAACGTGTTTGTTTGGTATATGACAGTACTTTTGGACGCTAGATCGTTTTAGTACAAGCATTAATTGATAATAGTTTGGCTTCTCTTTCCTTCTAGCACCAGCACCAACTTCAAAACAGTGCATTTTAAAGACGAAGCAAATGAGCGTACATTTCGTTGTTTCACTTACTTCTTACCAAATTTGCAAAATATAAAATGACATATGAAATGTTGCTTATTTTCTACCGCACATATCATGCCAGTACGAATTTCATCTGATTAAATAATAATTCTGAATGTAGGACATGCAAAATCCAATTTGATACGTGGAAGGTGTACAGAAACAGCTGTCTGAATTATCTTTTTTCCTTGCTACATCATATCAGACTATTTCACATACCTATCACGGAATAGCACACCTATTTATAGATTTTAATACATCGGTTGTCTTAATTTCTTAATTGTTTTCGTACAAAATGTTTTTTATCAAAGCTGACTAAAGATTATAAAACACTGTATCTTGTTTTAACAGCTTACCCGAAGAAGAAAATCAAAGTTAAAATATAAAACACCGCATCCTTTTCATTTGATGAAGTTTCATTTTGTCCTTGTCGGGATTATTTGAACAATGTTCATCTTGAGCATTGGAGTTGCCGTTGCTCAGGTACCTTTATTTTGACTGGACTATCTTCATTATCAAATGTATTTATCTTCCAGCACCAGTCACACATGCACCTCCTATCCCAAGTGGTAAGTATGTTCAATACCATACACAACGTACGAAGAGTTCAGAATGAAGTAAGTTCGTGAAACGCATGCTTATATCAATACTTTTTAATATTATTGAATAGCTTGTGGTTTTGAACGCATCATGTAAGAAATATCATGAATTGGTTTGAATTACAGAATGTAAAAGTTACAGAAATCTGAATACCCGCGACCGTGCCCAAAGTGTACCGAGAGGAAACGTACTCAAGTGTGATCAGAAAGAGATTACAACCAAGGGATGGTACCGTTTCAGCGGTGCTGCTGGATCTGCTATGCCAACATCTTGTGTGCCAAAAGAACGTTGTGGAACCCATGCTCCTGGCTGGATGGAAGGCTCGCATCCCTCTGTGGCTCAGGGCGCTGTAAGTCGTAAAGTGTGCTTTCACTGGAGCAATAAGTGTTGTAACTGGAACAAGATGATCCGTGTGAGAAACTGTGGAGGGTTCTACGTGTACGAGTTTGACAAGACACCGGTCTGTCATCTTCGTTACTGTGGCAACGCCGGAGGTAAGGCTTTCTATGAGAAATGGTTATAAACTTTAATCTCAATTACTTAGGTTGCTCGTTAGTTTTTTGAAATTATCCATATTTTATAATTACTACACACAAATGAATTATTTTTAGCACCAACTCTGCGACATACGACTATAAATAGTTCTGAAAGGAGAACTTAATTACTACCAGTTAGCGGCAGTTGTATTGTAAACAAATATTCAAATATTAGTATCTGAAAATGAGATTGTTCATCATCAGGATAAATAGCCAGGGACCCAATGTAGTTGATGAGGAACACCCGTTTAGATTGAAAGTTAATAATACAATGAATAGATATGCCTTTGCGATATCCAGTTGCTGTAATTTATATTAACAATAACCTATTTGTGGTGTCAAAATATGCCCTGATATTATCTGCTCCGAGAAAAGAACAGTTCTCGAGAGCGAAGCTTGAGGGAAACTGTACACTTCGAGGATCAGGTAACGACCAAGGACAAATATCACAGCATATTTCGATGCCACAATGAAGGTTATTGTTGTTATTATCCTGCAAATATTTCATTTGACGCGCGCTTATACGCTCACAGGGGGTGTATTCGCTGATATTTCCCACTCGCGGAGAGAAAATATCGGTTCACGTGATGCATTCAACCAATCACGCACGAGAGAGAAAATTTTGATGGGTTATAATCGCTCATATTTATCGTCTGGCGGAGAGAAAATATTAGTTCGCTTGACGCATTCCGCTAACCACGCGCGAGAGAAAATATAATAGAAATCCACTATTCCGGCAGCCCATAAAGTTCTAGTTTCTCTAATAATACTTCATGATTAATCGTGTCGAAGGCCTTTTTTAAGTCGATTTTTTTTTTTAATTTTAAATATTAGGCTTCGATCCATATTTATGAGCCATAAATTTGTGCAATCTAACAGAGCTGTAATTGTTGAATGAAGTTTCCTAAATCCGAATTGTTTATTTGATAGAAGATCATTTATGGAAAAATAGTTGTATAATTGGTCATATAATATCCTCTCCAAGAAGAAGAATTTTAAGATCCAGAGACCGCCCTCATTTTTCCAAAGCCATCACTTATCTCTTTTAATCTAGACAAGAACCTTCGGGAAACCCTGGTCAAAGGATCACTACAGTCCGCTCTTCAGCCAGGAACTTTTAAATGCCCCAGGAAACGATGTAACACATGTGCTTTCCCTTAAACTGCGACACTCATTTCAGGTCCCACAGGCTCTCTTACAGTTACTGACCATTTTGACTGTACCTGAGAAAATGGTCTATTCGCGTAATCATTCATACTTGAATCAGCATGTTTCATTACTTTAATCATCGACACTCTTTATTGTTTGCGGCTATCAGCATTTCTACTGTTGCCGCAATTTTCTATGATCCTAATTGATCCGAGAAAATCATTAACGTTAATTAAGAGGAGATATTTGATAAAACCGGGCTGAAGACTGGGTTTTGTACCGAGCTAAATGGTTTTAGCAAAGGTCTCACGATATCTGTGTTGCTTTTATGAATGGCGAAAGTTAAATTGAAGTGTTAATCCAAAGCATAAATTTAAAACAAAAACATCTCTCGCCAGGGCTATACCTGAATATGTAACACCAAACTTAAAGGCGCTGTGTCACGGTACTGCGCATGTGTGAAAATCTGATGATTTTAGAATTATGTTCTAGCCCGGAACGAAATTCTCAGACCGGTGAAATACCGATTTTTAAATCGACTTCTCATCAGTGTTCTTTTATAACTCATCCTTGCCTCCTTTGGTCATTTATGGAAATGTAAGATGTGCTCAAATACGTTTTAATTATTTGTTTATTCAAAATTAGTCGTTGCAAACTGCAACACAACTAAAACAAAAAAGCAAAGTAATGCTTACCGGCGGGGAAGACAGCAGCCGAAAAACGCAAGAAATTGGAAGTTTTGGCATTCCAACCAGAAGCGAAGAGGGTTTGGATGTCCAGTAGAGTTCACGAAACACATGGAAACTTTTCAAGTCATATTATAAATGATATGGCAGTTTTCAACAGCGATACGAAGAAACATATATCTTCGGCTTAGAAACGATCGAGGCTGAAATTATATGAACCGACCGGAGTGCAAAGACTCTACGAAAAGTTAGATAAAACCTTTCTTTGCTGGCAAAACAACCTCATGAACTCAAATACAATAGCCTTGTGAGCAATCGACGTACATATGAAGCTATAGAAGTTTATATTATCGACCACGTGAGAATCTGCAAACATCGACCTGCTATGAAACCGCTTGTCAGTATTCGCACTTTCGTGACAAGCGAACGTTTCTACTTTCAACACACGGTCGCTAAACTGTACGAAATCTCCAAGAATAAATCCCGAATGTCCAAACTAACGGGTAAAACTGAAAGAGGAAATGCTTCGAGGATCAGGTAATGAACGCGCTATTAGTTTCACGGACATTTGGTACTTAACTGAACTCGCGCTACAGCATAGCTTGAAATACTGTACGAAAACTCCTGTTTAAAAAATTCCTGATGCCGAAAGGACCGTAGCAACTTAAACAAGATATCCTTCTGACCAATCGACATACATATTAAGCTGTGAAAGTAAGTTTCCAGTCCATAACAGCCGATAGTGCAAACTAGTAAACTGCCACTAGACTGTAATTAACCTTGCGTACTTCCGCGAGTACTGAACTTTCTAGCGTCAAATGCATGTGTTACGTTTCCAAACTTTAGGACAAGAAATCTTCCATAGAATGTTCTATTTTTCTAACAGCAGAGAACTGTATTATTAAACATGTAGAAATAAAACAATGGTGCCACATTCATTGTCGCAACGTCTTTTTTTCTATCAGCAGCACCAGCCACACAGCCACCAAGTACTGCTCCTCCTCACAGCCCTAGCGGTAAGTATGTTCAACACGAAACACAACGTACATTTACGAACAGTTTAAAATTCAGTAAGGCCCTGAAATACACACTTATCAATACATCTTTATATCACTGAATAGCAAGTGGTTTATAACGCATCATGTAGAAATATTATGAATTGTTTTACAGAATGCAGAAGTTACAGGAATCTGAATACCCGCGACCGTGCCCAAAGTATACCGAGAGGAAACGTACTCAAGTGTGATCAGAAAGAGATTACAACCAAGGGATGGTACCGTTTCAGCGGTGCTGCTGGATCTGCTATGCCAACATCTTGTGTGCCAAAAGAACGTTGTGGAACCCATGCTCCTGGCTGGATGGAAGGCTCGCATCCCTCTGTGGCTCAGGGCGCTGTAAGTCGTAAAGTGTGCTTTCACTGGAGCAATAAGTGTTGTAACTGGAACAAGATGATCCGTGTGAGAAACTGTGGAGGGTTCTACGTTTACGAGTTGGACAGGACACCGGTCTGTCATCTTCGTTACTGTGGCAACGGCGGAGGTAATACATTGTTCTGATGCTTGTTGCATCGTTGCGGGGTACTGTATCATTGCAATAAAGTAAGGTTAGGTATTGGTATATATAGTTACATATATTTTCAGACTTTGATCCCTTAAATTAGATGTTTTACATATCCAATTTGTTCAAAAACGTGTTTGTTTGGTATATAACAGTACTTTTGGACGCCAGATCGTTTTAGTACAAGCATTAATTGATAATAGTTTTGCTTCTCTTTCCTTCTATCACCAGCACCAACATCAAAACAGTGTATTTTAAAGACGAAGAAAATAAGCGAATATTTCGTTGTTTCACTTATTTCTTACCAAATTTGCCAAATATAAAATGGCATATGAAATGATGCTTATTTTCTACCGCATATATCATGTCAGTACGAATTTTATCTGATTAAATAATAATTCCGAATGTAGGTGACGCAAAATCCAATTTGATACGTGGAAGGTGTACAGAAACAGCTGTCTAAATTATCTTTTTACCTTGCTACATCATATCAGACTATTTCACATACCTATCACGGAATAGCACACCTATTTATAGATTTTAATACATCGGTTGTCTTAATTTCTTAATTGTTTTCGTACAAAATTTTTTTTTTCCAAACCTGACTAAATAGTATAAAACACTGTATGTTGTTTTAACAGCTTACCTGAAGAAGAAAATCAAAGTTAAAATATAAAACACCGCATCCTTTTCATTTGATGAAGTTTCATTTTGTCCTTGTCGGGATTATTTGAACAATGTTCATCTTGAGCATTGGAGTTGCCGTTGCTCAGGTACCTTTATTTTGACTGGACTATCTTCATTATCAAATGTATTTATCTTCCAGCACCAGTCACACATGCACCTCCTATCCCAAGTGGTAAGTATGTTCAATACCATACACAACGTACGAAGAGTTCAGAATGAAGTAAGTTCGTGAAACGCATGCTTATATTAATACTTTTTAATATTATTGAATAGCTTGTGGTTTTGAACGCATCATGTAAGAAATATCATGAATTGGTTTGAATTACAGAATGTAAAAGTTACAGAAATCTGAATACCCGCGACCGTGCCCAAAGTGTACCGAGAGGAAACGTACTCAAGTGTGATCAGAAAGAGATTACAACCAAGGGATGGTACCGTTTCAGCGGTGCTGCTGGATCTGCTATGCCAACATCTTGTGTGCCAAAAGAACGTTGTGGAACCCATGCTCCTGGCTGGATGGAAGGCTCGCATCCCTCTGTGGCTCAGGGCGCTGTAAGTCGTAAAGTGTGCTTTCACTGGAGCAATAAGTGTTGTAACTGGAACAAGATGATCCGTGTGAGAAACTGTGGAGGGTTCTACGTTTACGAGTTGGACAGGACACCGGTCTGTCATCTTCGTTACTGTGGCAACGCCGGAGGTAAGGCTTTCTATGAGAAATGGTTATAAACTTTAATCTCAATTACTTAGGTTGCTCGTTAGTTTTTTGAAATTATCCATATTTTATAATTACTACACACAAATGAATTATTTTTAGCACCAACTCTGCGACATACGACTATAAATAGTTCTGAAAGGAGAACTTAATTACTACCAGTTAGCGGCAGTTGTATTGTAAACAAATATTCAAATATCAGTATCTGAAAATGAGATTGTTCATCATCAGGATAAATAGCCAGGGACCCAATGTAGTTGATGAGGAACACCCGTTTAGATTGAAAGTTAATAATACAATGAATAGATATGCCTTTGCGATATCCAGTTGCTGTAATTTATATTAACAATAACCTATTTGTGGCGTCAACATTGCCCTGATATTATCTGTTCCGAGAAAAGAACAGTTCTCGAGAGCGAAGCTTGAGTAAAACTGTACGCTTCGAGGATCAGGTAACGACCAAGGACAAATATCAGGGCATATTTCGATGCCACAATGTAGGTTATTGTTGTTATTATCCTTCAAATATTTCATTTGACGCGCGCTGATACGCTCACAGGGGGTGTATTCGCTGATATTTCTCACTCGCGGAGAGAAAATATCGGTTCACGTGATGCATTTAACCAATCACGCACGAGAGAAAATATTGATGGGTTATAATCGCTCATATTTGTCGTCTGGCGGACAGAAAATATTGGGTCGCTTCACGCATTCCGCTAATCACGCGCGAGAGAAAATATCATAGAAATCCACTGGCAGCCCATAAAGTTCTAGTTTCTCTAATGATACTTCATGATTAATCGCCTTTTTTGAAGTCGAATTTTTTTTTAATATTAAATATTAGGCTTCGATCCATGTTTATGAGCCATAAATTTGTGCAATCTAACAGAGCTGTCATTGTTGAATGAAGTTTCCTAAATCCGAATTGCTTATTTGATAGGAGATCATTTATGGAAAGATAGTTGTATAATTGGTCATATACTATCCTCTCGAAGAAGAAGAACTTCAAGATCCAGAGTCCGCCCTCATTTTTCCACAGCCATCAACTTATCTCATTTAAGCTAGACAAGAACCTTCGGGGTTTCCTGGTCAAAGGATCACTACAGTCCGCTCTTCAGCCAGGAACTTTTAAATGCTCCAGGAAACGATGTAACGCATGTGCTTTCCCTTAAACTGCGACACTCATTTCAGGACCCACAGGCTCTCTTAAAGTTACTGACCATTTTGACTGGAATTCTAGTAATGTTATTTATTGTATTACCTACATACTCTGTAACAAACTCTACATCGGAGAAACAGGGCGAAAATTAGGAGATCGATTCCGCGAACACTCGCTAAATGTTAGAACTAACAGCAAGGATCTCGCCAAACCAGTAGCTCGCCACTTTAATTTCCTGACCATTCTATTAATCACATCACTATATGCGGCATTTCTCTTCATCAAGGTACTACCGAAACCCGTAAACGCAAAGAAGAGAATTTTATTTTCAAATAATAATTAGGCACTTTGGCATCTAACGGCATTAGTGAACGCTTTTCGTTCATTTAATTTCAAAATTCGCGTAATCATTCATACTTGAATCAGCATGTTTCAATACTTTAATCATCGACACTGTTTATTGTTTGCGGCTATCAGCATTTCTATTGTTGCCGCAATTTCCTTTGATCCTAATTGATCCGAGTACATCATTAACGTTAATTAAGAGGAGATATTTGATAAAACCGGGCTGAAGACTGGGTTTTGTGCCGAGCTAAATGGTTTTAGCAAAGGTCTCACGATATCTGTGTTGCTTTTATGAATGGCGAAAGTTAAATTGAAGTGTTAATCCAAAGCATAAATTTAAAACAAAAACTTCTCTCGCCAGGGCTATACCTGAATATGTAACACCAAACTTAAAAGCGCTGTGTCACGGTACTGCGCTTGTGTGATTTTAGAATTATGTTCTAGCCCGGAACGAAATTCTCAGAGGGGTGAAATACCGATTTTTAAATCGACTTCCGTCAGTGTTCTTTTTTATCTCATCCTTGCCTCCTTTGGTCATTTATGGAAATGTACGATGTGCTTAAATACGTTTTAATTATTTGTTTATTCAAAATTAGTCGTTGCAGACTGCAACACAACTAAAACAAAAAAGGCAAAGTGATGCTTACCGGCGGGGAAGACCACCACTGAGTACTCTGAATACAGCAGCCGAAAAAGGCAAGAAATTGGAAGCTTTTGGCATTCCAACCAGAAGCGAAGAGGGTTTGGATGTCCAGTAGAGTTCACGAAACACATGGAAACTTTTCAAGTCATATTATAAATGATATGGCAGTTTTCAACAGCGATACGAAGAAATATATCTCTACGGCTTAGAAACGATCGAGGCTATGAACCGACCGGAGTGCAAAGACTCTACGAAAAGTTAGATAAAACCTTTCTTTGCTGGCAAAACAACCTCATGAACTCAAATACAATAGCCTTGTGAGCAATCGACGTACATATGAAGCTATAGAAGTCTTACTATATTATCGACTACGTGAGAGTCTGCAAACATCGACCTGCTATGAAACCGCTTGTCGGTATTCGCACTTTCGTGACAAGCAAACTTTTCTACTGTACGAAATCTCCAAGAATAAATCCCTAATGTCCAAACTAACGGGGGAAACTGAAAGAGGAAATCCTTGTGGGCAATCGACATACATATGAAGCTATATAAGTTATCATCGACTACATGAGAGTCAAACATCGAACTGCTCGGAAACCGCTTGTGACACTAGAGTTTACGCACTGTCGTGACAAGCGAACTTTGCTACTTTCGACACACGGTCGCTAAACTTTACGAAATCTCAAAGGATGTATCCCTAATGTCCAAACTAACGGAGAAAACTGAAAGAGTAAATCATTGTGACCAATCGACATACATATGAAACTCCAGAAGTAATTATTGAATACATGAGAACCCATAGAGCAAACTGATAATAATGAACGCGCTATTTAAGTTTCACGGACATTTGTGGCTTAACTGAACTCCACTCAAAGTTCATGTATGTATGTGTGTGCTGGTGTTAGTGATCTGATTGGTCGATCAAGGTTCGAAACTCCGTTCCGTATCTCAACTTGACTATTCCATGGTAGAGCGGATTTCGTATGAGTGTGCAAATTACGGCAATGACATACAGCACGGTTACTGCACGATATGCCGTGACGTTGTAATTGTTTCCCATTGATTTTTTTCTTTCTGATCCAATCAAATTACAGAGTTAGGCAACGGATATTGCTGTTCCACTCATACGAAATTCGATCTATAGATTTCCAACTTACGTCCTATCCGTAATAATAGCCGCTATGAAGTGAAGAATATCTCTTTATTTTCAGATTTGAACGAATGCCTCGTAAGCAAACCTTGTAAGAATGGTGCTACCTGCATTAAAACCATAGGCGGATACAGTTGCAGATGTCCGCCGGGATTTCAGGGAAAGAACTGCGACCAAGGTAGATTTAAAATGTGATTGATGCCCCAGTAATCTGTTTGTGCTTGACTTAGTATAAGACACTCACGATAACACTTTCAACTGAGAGCAATGATTTACAATGTTGTTTTCATTTTCACTTTAAAAATACACGAAAGTGAACACGAGTAAAATGAAAAAGTTCAGGTGAAAATATACTTCCTAAGTAAGTAAGTAAGTAACTTTATTTAAGTGTCAAATGTATTTAGCTTTGCAACTAATTGGGGACACTAGTCCTATGATTTTACGTCCTTATCCGAGAAGACGTGAAGGTCTAACCATTTGCAGTTGTTTCATAAAGGCAGCGCCTTCTACTCGGTTATTTTAAGACCCTGAGTGTTGGTCCGGCCGGGGTTTGAACCCGCGACCTCCCGTTCAACAGACCGGAGCTTAACCACTGAGCTAACCGGAAGGCGGTAAATACTCTATTTTCTCCATATTATTTCGTTTGGACTTCGTATTGGCGTTATAGCCTGCGACTGACGTTATTCAGCACATTGCGAGACCCCTGTTTTTAACTCGTGGATGCGCGCAAGCGCAGAAGCGAGTTATTGGTCATGGGAAATCGTGTCACTCACTCGCTCACTCAGTAAGGTGTGCACTAATCGATATTATCGATCTTCTCATGTGATGCCTCATTTTTTAATTGCTATTTCCCAAGTTCATATGCCTAAAATACTCACACCCAGCCGATTTCCATCGCCTGTTCTTTGTCAGTTACTACCTCAAGTGCTTGTTCGGAAAACTCTTGATTTCAAACTACAAACATTGCAGTCTGATGTGGAAGGCTGGTTTATTTTTTCAGAGGCCATGATTCAGGATACCTCTTTTCTGCTAATTAATATTTATGCACCGAATAAAATTACAGAACAACACGTTTTCTTTTGAAAAATATCTGAAATAATCAAAGTAAAGGGAAATGATAAAGAACAAAAGCTGTTGTTAGGGGGCGACCTAAATGTTACGCTAGACCCAGTATTAGATTGTTTGGTTGGGAATACAAAACTCAAAGAATCGGCTAAGGATGTAGAGGATATAATTATCGAAAATGATTTTATAGATATTTGGAGAATAAGAAATCCTGAAAATAAAAGGTTTACTTGGCGACAAAGATCCCCAGTGATCCAAAGACGGCTTGACTACTGTTTAGTTAGCAACTCACTCCAAGACGACATAGACAAGACAGACATTAAAACTGCTATAAAAACAGACCATTCAGCGGTAATAATTGATATAAATAGCTTAGATGAAAACAAATATGGCCCGTCGTTTTGGAAATTTAATAATTGATTTCTCTACTAGAAGATGAAAAATATACAAATAAAATAGAAGATAAATTCCACGAATGGTTCGTAGAGACAAATAATTTTAGCGATTTAAGAGTAAAATTGGATTCGGTGAAGTACAAAATCCGCCAAGAGACTATTACCTACAGCAAAAAGATGGTCGAACGCGAAAGCTGAGCACTGTATTGCTATCTACTTTAGTATTAAGGCTTGAATACTGATCAATCTAGGAGTATACGTAGGAGGCACAAATCAAGATTGTCTGCAGTTAGAAATCGTGGTAGAGAACCTTCAAGAATACCAGTGATAAGAATAATAAGCCTGTTAAGAAACGTTGTTTTCTTTGATCTTCCAGCCAGTTGACCTCCGGGTCATGCACTGTTTATATTTGATAAAACGTTTGCAAGTTACATTTGGCTAGCGTTAGATTCCCAAAAACTCAATTCTGCGCTCGTTTTAACCTCTTCGATATGTGATTTCAAAGTTCAGCGGGGCATTTTGATTTAAAGATCAATTTGATTTAGCTACACTAAATAATAACTTTGTCACACAATCCTTATTCAGATTGGAAGTTCCAGAACTACTTAGACTGCATTCATCAACACAAGTAGCAATTATCAAGCGAAGGTTCTAGACGTAATCGAGCTATGAATAGGTCGTTTATTCCACACACAATAGTAATTAAACTCGTGGATGCACGCATGTGCAGAACGAGTTATTGGGTTTAGGTGGATACAATATAAGTTATTCGTCGTTTTTTTCTGTGACTCGATGACTCGCCGTTGACTTTCCGAATGACCGTCCAAGGTTTGGAAAATATTTGGTCATGCTGGAGAAGATGTATTGATGGTGTCCATCTAAGCAAACCTTTGGCAAGAAAACTTTCAGTTTTAGCGCTGCTTCTCTATCGAACAAACTACCAACTGAACTAAAACAAGCAGCCTCAAAAGATTCATTCTTATTCAAGTTGAACTCATACTATGCAGGTTAGCCTCACTGCTTCCAATGATTATTGTAATTTGAAACTGCCTTTATTAGTGCTTAGTTGTTACTGTTATTATATTATATTATATATTTATTTATTTTCGTTATGTTGAGGGTCACGTGTATATTATCCGTATAATATCTTACGGATCCCAGTTAATTTCTCAAACCGATCATGAACACAATCATACCTATTGTCAAAAAAGTGCCAAAACTGACGGTCACAGGCAGCTCGAGTCGTGAATTGGTGTGACAAAAACAAATATGGTTGCCGAAAGAGCATTGATCGAAGAAGGAAAACGGAATAAAAACAATAATGAAAAGCCAAGTTATTTGAATGTCTCGTCGTAGTGAGTTTCTGGTCTGAAGAGCCTACGATAGTTGGGCGAGGAAACAGTTGTTTTTTATATCTAATTTAAGTCTAAGAACAGAGGAAACTACGGAGAACAGACATGGACAAAATAATTATGTTGCTCTTCGACATACCATAGAGTTGTAAGATAAAAAAATCAAAAGTCTTTTCCACGGACAACATTTCTAACTGTGTTTGAATACATGGTCTTACCTCGTTCGGTCTTTTGACTTCGGCCGCTTCACCTGGCGATAGGTTTTCCCCCAAAACATTCCCGTAAACTCGATGGCTTGCTCACCTAAGTTTTCCCTAAAAAAGATTCTCGTAAACTCGATGGCTTGCTCGCTCAGGTTTTCCCTAAAACAGATTCCCATAAATTCGATGGCTTGCTCGCCCAACTAAGTGTAGAGCTTGCGAAAACTAATTTCTTTTTGACATTATTTCCTCAAATGCAACCAAGACCGTACCAAGACAGAGTCAGAGAGCAACTTTTCGCATGATTCGTCGTCTTCGTTGGGATACCTGTGGTCGTCACTTTTTGGCGCCATTTTCGGGCGCGCGCGCGTCCTCCAAATTAGCATATTGATCGAGGGAGCCTGGGAAAGAGCGTTACACACACACTTAGCAGAACTTAGCATATTATTAGATAAGATGGGCCGCGTCAGGCAAAAAGGGCCCGGACGACATAATATGTAAATGTCTTTTGAAATTGTACCATGTTTTTTATACTTGTGGTGTAATTGCAATATGCATCGCGAGCGCCACATTGTGCTACTAACAAGTAGTGTTGATTTCATGAAATTGACAAGTGAAATCGAAGACGAAATTTACGATATTTTTACAGAAGGGTGTGATCACAATTTTAGCAGACGCAAATCATTCCCTATCATCAGACGATTGTTTCAAGGTGTAACTTGTACTATTGCTAAAATCATATTATGAGCTACGGGGAGCAGAACGACTGCAGAAAATCATACATTTCTGCCGTCGGAATGTAATGATAAAGGCAGAAATGTTTATTTTGACGGCACGCGTACGTGAGTAGCACGTGAGGATGAAGCAGTGTGTCAAGGGAGTGACTATATATAGTGTAATATAGCATGTGAAAAGCACTCTAGCCAGCTCCCAGTAGAACGCTTATTCAACGTTTGTGGATGTATTTTAGGGCGATCAAAGTATTTATTTCAATGTTCAGAGCTAGATGATACCATAATCTTTATTAGGCTCTTAACCTCCAAGAGCATTGCTGCAGCAAGGGTTGGAGAACACGTTCCAGAATTTTTCCCACAGGGTTTCCTGGTTTTCGTGTCCGGCTCAGCATGACGTATTGTAATTTAGGAAGTAGGAGACAGAATATAGAATGTCTGATTGTTAAATATGTGCAGTGGGCACTGCATGAGGAGCGCTGGCGACAAATCCAAAATAAACAGGAGTTCTCCTGAACTGGTTGAGTGTTTTGATACGAAGTGAAGGCAAAATGATTTTTTTTTGCCAAAAAGTGATCATCTGGTTCATCTTATTTATTTTTTACTCTTTAATGCCAGCAGGTATAAATGAATGTCATACATCAAAATCATCCCCTATGACAGGATTCCTAATTTTTGTGGTCATATTTGTAATCGGGCCCTTGCATCAAAATCACGTAAATTTCACCCCTGATTTTTGTCGTCAATTTCATGAAACTGACATTTATTGTTAGGAATGAAATGTAGCGCTCCTCGTCAAGATTACAATACAATCTTCAACCTGTTATTAGGAACACCGTTGTAGGAATTATTTAACTTGATTGTCGTCCGGGCCCTTTTTGCCTGACGCGGCCCAGATTATTATTATTACTATTAATGCCAGACACCAGGAACCCATCTAAACCTGGACAGACATGGTAGTGGGTCCCTATCGATCACTTAGTGGTGATGGCGTAACGATGACGTCATCGGTCACATGATTTTAAGTACATGCCCATATCTCCCTCATTTCTAATGCCAGACACTTCAAACCTGGACAGACATTGTAGTGAATCCCTATCAATCACTTAGTGGTGATGACGTATCGATGACGTAATCGGTCACGTGATTTTAAGTACATGCCCATATCTCCCTTATATCTACTGCCGGACAGTTCAAACTTGGACAGACATGGTAATGGTTCCCACAAATCACTTAGTGGTAAATCACTTAGTGGTGAAGATGTAACGATGACGTCATAGGTCACGTGATTTTAAGTACATGCCCATGTCTCCCTCATTTCTAATGCCAGCTGGCTCAAACCTGGACAGCCATGGAAGTGGGTTGCTATCAATCACTTAGTGGCGATGACGTAACGATGACGTCATCAATTACGTGTTTTAAGTAAATGCTAATATCTCCTTCATTTCTAATGCCAGACAGTTCAAACAAGGATAGGCATGGTATTGGGCTCCAACAAACTATTTAGTGGTGATGACGTAACGATGACGTCATCGGTCACATGATTTTAAGTACATGCCCATATATCCCTCATTTCCAAAGCCAGACAGTTCAAACTTGGACAGGTATGGCACTAATTTCCCACGATTCACTTAGTGGTGATGACGTCATTGGTCACATGCTTTTTAGTATATACAAAAATAGCTCATTGACCATCCACGAGTTGCCCTTAGGGCCCTATGTTTTGTGTATTGGTACTAACAAGCCGAAGCTCCATTCGTCTGGGGATTTTCCAAACTTCAATACGTTATTGAAAAACTCTAGAAGATAATTTCGTCCGCGGAGATATCATAATCCAGTACTCCATGTTTTTTCTTCGGAATTGTTGTCTGCGTATTACGGCGAAGTTCTGTACGCTTCTAATTTAGAGTTTTGAAGGAATTGTAAAATTATTTGAGTTCTATAGAGTTTTTGTTGCTCTTTCGTTTCGTGTTAAACAGATTATTGATTTGCTTCCACGCATTTTTCGGATTATTAAAATCTATTTTCTTATCTTTTCTTCAAAATGTGTGTTCTTTTTATATTTCCATAATCTTCTGAATTTTCGTTTCTTTCTATGTAACAGCGATCTCAATTGAGAGTTATCGTGCTGATGACACATTTGATTACCTAAAGAGTTTAAATTTTCTTTTTCGTTTTAAACTCGTCGATGCACGCATGTGCAGAACGAGTTATTGGGGTTATGTGGATGCGAGATATTTTAGTCATCGTTTTTAATTCGTAGATGCGCGCAAGCGCAGATCGAGTTCTTGGGATTAAGTGGATGCGAGATAATTTATTCATTTTTTTCTGTGGATCGACGACACGCCGTTGACTTTCCGAATATCGTTTGATTTTCCGAAGATATATTGACGGACGTTTATGGTACGCGTCCAAGGTTTCGAAAAGATTTGGTCATGCTGGAGAAGATGTATTGACGGTGCCCTTATAATGGATAGACATCGTAGTGGGTCCCTATCGATCACTTAGTGGTGATGACGTGCAATGACGTCATCGGTCACGTAATTTTAAGTACATGCCCATATCTCCCTCATTTCTAATGCTAGACACTTCAAACCTGGACAGACATGGCAGTGGGTCGCTAACAAAAGCTTATTGGTGATAACGTAATGATGACGTCATCGGTCACGTGATTTTAAGTACATGCGCATATCTCCCTCATTTATAATACGAGACAACTCAAACGCATGGTATTGGGTCCCCACAAATCACTTAGTGGTGATGACGTCACTGGTCAGTGATTTTAAGTACATGCCCATATCTCCCTCATTTCTAATGCCAGACAGTTCAAACCTGGACAAACATGGTAGTGAGTCCCTATCAAGCACTTTATGGTGATGAAGTAACGATGACGTCATCTGTTACGTGATATTATGTACATGCCATATCTACCTCATTTCTAATGCCAGACAGTTCAAACCTAGACAGGCATGGTATTAGGTCCCCACATAACACTTAGTGGTATTAACGTAACGGTCACGTGATGTTATGGTTAGATTTTAATACTTTGTATTGTATTTTACTTTGTCATTGCTTGTCAATAGCTGTCACCGTTACCCTAGTAGCCGCATCTTTTAATATTGTAAGATCCTTTACGTAATTTTATTCGACCAATAAAGATTATTATTATTATTATTTGAATTTTCGAGAAATCACTTATGGCTTGCGTGTCTTTCAGACGTGAACGAGTGTACCAGGAACCCGTGTAAGAACGGTGCCGCATGTACCAATACAAATGGTGGCTATACTTGTACTTGTCCATCAGGGTTCACTGGAAAGAACTGCGATCAGGGTAAGCCCTTATTGTGGTTAACTAAGAAAATGATGTCTTTCTGCTTAAGGTTACTGTACCTCTTTTTCAAATCATTCCCACTGGAGCTGAGGAGCTAGAGCTATAAACCTGCATATTTGCTTGGCTGCCATTTTCAAGGGTCCCTTTAAAGTGCCTATGAACTATATTTTTTTAATTTTAGATATCAATTCTAAATCAAGTGAATAGTAGAATGTTACAATATATATTGCTTTGAATGCTGTGCCACTGAGTTAAGGAGATTTTAATATCCAAAATGCTAATTACATGACGTCAGGGGAGGTATCTGCAATCACTTCTTAGTGGTTGTGAATGGGCGTTTCTACTGATATAGGAACATCAGTTTATTTCAACCATGGGTATAACACTGATAATTTGAACATTTTGTTTAATTGTAACAAAATATTTTGTATAATAATTGATACCTCCCCTGACGTCATGTAATTAGCATTTTGGATATTAAAACCTCCTTAACTCAGCGGCACAGCATTCAAAGCAAGATATATTGTACCTTTCTACTATTCGCTTGATGTAGAATTGATATCTAAATTAAAGAATAAGGTTCATAGGCACTTTAAGCTGTGGGTCGCTCTTGATCCATTTGTCCTTGTTAACCTGTAATACACGTCGCACGTCTTCGTTCAGGCAGGTGTAGTTAAAATAACATTTTGTTAAGTACATCATCACTTAAAATATGTGTTCATATCAGATGTTAATGAGTGTACAAGAAATCCCTGTCAAAATGGAGGATCTTGCACAAATACCAACGGCGACTACACTTGCTCCTGTGTAGCTGGGTTTACTGGAAAGAACTGTGGACAAGGTGCGCTCCAGTTATCATGCTAACAGTTTAACATCAATTAAGCAATTCAATTAATGATATCCTGAAAAGTATAAAGAGAATTAATATGAAATATAATCAAAAACAAATATACTTACTAGAAGACTATGCGCAATGGAAGGGGCTATGCCCCGGACGCGGCGCGGCGCATTCGTCCTTGTCATCCTGTAATACACGTCGTATGGGTTTGTTCAGGCAGATGTAGTCAAAATAACATTTTGTTAAGTACATTATCACTTAAAATATGTGTACATATCAGATGTTAATGAGTGTACAAGAAATCCCTGTTAAAATGGAAGATCTTGCACAAATACCAACGGCGACTACACTTGCTCCTGTCTAGCTGGGTTTACTGGAAAGAACTGTGGACAAGGTGCGCTCCAGTTATCATGCTAACAGTTTAACATCAATTAAGCAATTCAATTAATGATATCCTGAAAAGTATAAAGAGAATTAATAGGAAATAAAATCAAAAATAAATATACTTACTAGAAGACTATGCGCAATGGAAGGGGCTATGCCCTGGACGCGGCGCGGCGCATTCGTCCTTGTCATCCTATAATACACGTCGTATGTGTTTGTTCAGGCAGGTGTAGCCAAAATAACATTTTGTTAAGAACATTATCACTTAAAATATGTGTACATATCAGATGTTAATGAGTGTACAAGAAATCCCTGTTAAAATGGAAGATCTTGCACAAATACCAACGGCGACTACACTTGCTCCTGTCTAGCTGGGTTTACTGGAAAGAACTGTGGACAAGGTGCGCTCCAGTTATCATGCTAACAGTTTAACATCAATCAAACAATTCAATTAATGATATCCTGAAAAGTTGTGGATAATCCCTAGCTTCGTTCCCAGGCTTCTTCTCAGTCTTCCCATCCACGTACCGAAGCAGTGACGTCAAAACCTCCACCCGCATGTTTACGAGAAGCCTGGGGCTGAGGCTAGATAATCCTTGACACATGGCATATTCACTCTGCTTGAAAAACATGATATTTTTTTTTTAAATAAGATATTATCTTGTACTAATCATCCGTTAAGACCTTTGATGCCTGTGAAGAATTTAAGTCCTGTCACCTTCCAAAGATCGCCACTGAGCGTTTTAAGAACAACTTTGTAAATGGACTAATTTTTTTATATAAGTTATGGCTAGATTTTTAGACTTTTTATTGTATTTTACTTTGTCATTGCTTGTCCATAGCTGTCACCGTTTCCCCAGTAGCCTCATCTTTTAATATTGTAAGATCCTTTACGTAATTTTAATCGACCAATAAAGACATTACTATTATTATTATTATTATTATTTTAAGTTTACGAGAAATCACTTATGGCTTGCGTGTCTTTCAGACGTGAACGAATGTACCAGGAACCCGTGTAAGAACGGTGCCGCATGTACAAATACAAATGGTGGCTATACTTGTACTTGTCCATCAGGGTTCACTGGAAAGAACTGCGATCAGGGTAAGCCCTTATTGTGGTTAACTAAGAAAAGGATGTATTTCTGCTTAAGGTTACTGTACCTCTTTTTCAAATCATTCTCACTGGAGCTGAGGAGCTAGAGCTATAAACCTGCATATTTGCTTGGCTGCCATTTTCAAGTGTCCCTTTAAAGTGCCTATGAACTATATTTTTTTAATTTTAGATATCAATTCTAAATCAAGTGAATAGTAGAATGTTACAATATATATTGCTTTGAATGCTGTGCCACTGAGTTAAGGAGGTTTTAATATCCAAAATGCTAATTACATGACGTCAGGGGAGGTATCTGCAATCACTTCTTAGTGGTTGTGAATGGGCGTTTCTACTGATATAGGAAAACAAATTTCTAACATCAGTTTATTTCAACCATGGGTATAACACTGATAATTTGAACATTTTGTTTAATTGTAACAAAATATTTTGTATAATAATTGATACCTCCCCTGACGTCATGTAATTAGCATTTTGGATATTAAAACCTCCTTAACTCAGCGGCACAGCATTCAAAGCAAGATATATTGTACCATTCTACTATTCGCTTGATGTAGAATTGATATCTAAATTAAAGAATAAGGTTCATAGGCACTTTAAGCTGTGGGTCGCTCTTGATCCATTTGTCCTTGTTAACCTGTAATACACGTCGCACGTCTTTGTTCAGGCAGGTGTAGTCAAAATAACATTTTGTTAAGTACATTATCACTTAAAATATGTGTTCATATCAGATGTTAATGAGTGTACAAGAAATCCCTGTCAAAATGGAGGATCTTGCACAAATACCAACGGCGACTACACTTGCTCCTGTCTAGCTGGGTTTACTGGAAAGAACTGTGGACAAGGTGCGCTCCAGTTATTCTAACAGTTTAACATCAATCAAGCAATCAATGATATCCTGAAAATATGTGGATAATCTTTAGCTTCGTTCCCAGGCTTCTACTCAGCTTTCCCATCCACGTCCCAATGCAGTGACGTCAAAACCTCCACCCGCACGTTTACGAGAAGCCTGGGGCTGAGGCTAGATAATCCTCAACACATTATAGCATGTTCGGTCTGTTAGAAAATCATGATATCATTTTATATATATTTTTATATTATCCTGTACTAATCATCCGTTAAGACCTTTGATGCCTGTGAAGAATTTAAGTCCTGTCACCTTCCAAAGATCGCCACTGAGCGTTTTAAGAACAACTTTGTAAATTGGCTAATTTTTTAATATAAGTTATGGCTAGATTTTTAGTTTATTGTATTTTACTTTATCATTGTTTGTCAATAGCTGTCACATTTTCCTAGTAGCCTCATCTTCTAATATTGTAAGACCTTTACGTAATTTTTTTTCGACCAATAAAGATTATTACTAGTATTAGTATTTGCATATGCATTTGCATTTGCATTTGCATTTGCATTAGTATTATTTGAATTTTCGAGAAATCACTTATGGCTTGCGTGTCTTTCAGACGTGAACGAGTGTACCAGGAACCCGTGTAAGAACGGTGCCGCATGTACCAATACAAATGGTGGCTATACTTGTACTTGTCCATCAGGGTTCACTGGAAAGAACTGCGATCAGGGTAAGCCCTTATTGTGGTTAACTAAGAAAAGGATGTCTTTCTGCTTAAGGTTACTTTACCTCTTTTTCAAATCATTCTCACTGGAGCTGAGGAGCTAGAGCTATAAATCTGCATGTTTGCTTGGTGGCCATTTTCAAGGGTTCCTTTAAGCTGTGGGTCACACTTAATGCATTACAATACAATACAATACAATACAATATTCTTTATTTACAGAGGGAAGACACATTAACCTTACATAGTTATCTAATATGCGGCCCTCTATGTTACGAATAAAACGTAATGGAAAGGAAAGGAAGTATGGGAAAAAAATAACGCACTAGCTACAAAATTACAAGATATAATGAGTAATTGGAATCAATATAAAGAGGATTAATATGAAATATAATCAAAAACAAATATACTTACTAGAAGACTATGCGCAATGGAAGGGGCTATGCCCCGGACGCGGCGCGGCGCATTCGTCCTTGTCATCCTGTAATACACGTCGTATGTGTTTGTTCAGGCAGATGTAGTCAAAATAACATTTTGTTAAGTACATTATCACTTAAAATATGTGTACATATCAGATGTTAATGAGTGTACAAGAAATCCCTGTTAAAATGGAAGATCTTGCACAAATACCAACTTGCTCCTGTCTAGCTGGGTTTACTGGAAAGAACTGTGGACAAGGTGCGCTCCAGTTATCATGCTAACAGTTTAACATCAATTAAGCAATTCAATTAATGATATCCTGAAAAGTATAAAGAGAATTAATAGGAAATAAAATCAAAAATAAATATACTTACTAGAAGACTATGCGCAATGGAAGGGGCTATGCCCTGGACGCGGCGCGGCGCATTCGTCCTTGTCATCCTATAATACACGTCGTATGTGTTTGTTCAGGCAGGTGTAGTCAAAATAACATTTTGTTAAGTACATTATCACTTAAAATATGTGTACATATCAGATGTTAATGAGTGTACAAGAAATCCCTGTTAAAATGGAAGATCTTGCACAAATACCAACGGCGACTACACTTGCTCCTGTCTAGCTGGGTTTACTGGAAAGAACTGTGGACAAGGTGCGCTCCAGTTATCATGCTAACAGTTTAACATCAATCAAGCAATTCAATTAATGATATCCTGAAAAGTTGTGGATAATCCCTAGCTTCGTTCCCAGGCTTCTTCTCAGTCTTCCCATCCACGTACCGAAGCAGTGACGTCAAAACCTCCACCCGCATGTTTACGAGAAGCCTGGGGCTGAGGCTAGATAATCCTTGACACATGGCATATTCACTCTGCTTGAAAAACATGATATTTTTTTTTTAAATAAGATATTATCTTGTACTAATCATCCGTTAAGACCTTTGATGCCTGTGAAGAATTTAAGTCCTGTCACCTTCCAAAGATCGCCACTGAGCGTTTTAAGAACAACTTTGTAAATGGGCTAATTTTTTGATATAAGTTATGGCTAGATTTTTAGACTTTTTATTGTATTTTACTTTGTCATTGCTTGTCCATAGCTGTCACCGTTTCCCCAGTAGCCTCATCTTTTAATATTGTAAGATCCTTTACGTAATTTTATTCGACCAATAAAGACATTACTATTATTATTATTATTATTTTAAGTATACGAGAAATCACTTATGGCTTGCGTGTCTTTCAGACGTGAACGAGTGTACCAGGAACCCGTGTAAGAACGGTGCCGCATGTACCAATACAAATGGTGGCTATACTTGTACTTGTCCATCAGGGTTCACTGGAAAGAACTGCGATCAGGGTAAGCCCTTATTGTGGTTAACTTAGAAAATGATGTTTTCTGCTTAAGGTTACTGTACCTCTTTTTCAAATCATTCTCACTGGAGCTGAGGAGCTTGAGCTATAAACCTGCATATCTGCTTGGCTGCCATTTTCAAGTGTCCCTTTAAAGTGCCTATGAACTATATTTTTTAAGAAAAGGTGTCTTTCTGCTTGCTTGTATTCCTGCCCCTCTAGCTAGCTCTAAGGCTGTTACTTGTGTATTTGAATAGGATTAAGTGAATACTCGTTCTACTTTTTTCTAGATGTTGATGAGTGTACAAGTGCAAACCCATGTCAGAATGGCGCAACTTGCAAGAATACCGTCGGGAGCTACACGTGCGCGTGTGCAACTGGGTTTTCAGGAATCCACTGCGAACAAGGTAAGTTTTGGCAAAAGAGCATAAGTAAGAGAGAGAATCTCGTAGCGCGCGGTGTGCGATGATAATGTCTAATAAAATCTATTTTTAGTAACCGGAAAAAACTGAAGCAATGTGCGCGCGCGCGACAACAATCTCATGGCGCAAAAATATTTTGCCGCCATGAGATTGTCGCGCGCTCGCGCACTTCTCAGCTGCTTCCGGTTACTAAAAATAGATTTTATTAGATATTACAAGCGCACGTATTGGAGATTTCCTCTCTTACTTACATGTATGCTCGCTTGGTCATGAACTGCATTATGTTCAGAGTATACATGTTACTTAGACAGGTTTCTTGTGTATCAATCTAGTGCATCCTCAAAAGACTTTACTCTTTTTTTCGACGAAGTATATGGATTTTAGGGAGTTGTTAAACGTTTCATATTTTTTGTGTTCGACAAAAGATGGCTATTAATTCAATATTAATCACAATTTTAAGCAGGTGGAGTATAATCTTCTCCAGCGGTATCATCACTTATCCTACATTGTCTCTTCTTGTTTATTCACATGTAACGTTCTTTATTCCCTTTATGAGTATGAATTATGTAACTTGTCAAATTAGAGGAGGAACACCACACGAAGAAATATTATCAAACATATTTTGCAACAGATACTTTTACTATCACATTATATGGACCTGCGTTAGATGGCGATTACACATGGTACGCCTGCAGTGTGTATCCAACATGCACGTGACTTTCATCTTTACTTTACTTTGCTTTCAGATATCGATGAATGTGTTGTCAGCAACCCATGTAACAATGGAGCAACTTGTGTGAATAATAATGGAGGTTATAGCTGTAGTTGTGTACCTGGATTCACAGGGAAGGACTGCGAGCGAGGTGATACATCACACAAGTAAAGTTATTGCAGTCATAAAGGTTTATATTGTTATCGCCTCGAGGAAACAGAAGAATTGCCAAATAATGATTTTTTTTGCGCTGTTAGATGAGCAGCCAATGGACCTTTTGTAGGATACGATCACGTGGTTGTACTGGACGACAAAAAATATGACTTCATTTATTTAAAGGCACTTGTATGAGATCGGGAGTGTTATTAGCAAAAACCTGTTTGTAAATGCTAGTATATTCCACCTCCAATCTATTGTCGATCTTTCTAAAAACCACATTTTTGAAGTTTGTTTGTCATGCAGTAAAGCCTTTCCCATGGAATCACGAGTGTAATTCATTGGTTATTGAATAGTATTAGTATATTAAATAGTATTATTAATCTTAAATACAAATTAATCATATCTTAATCATTATTTATTTATATCTTAGTATTAGTCGAGCGTTTTTAACATGAGCCTCTGGCTCGAATGTAACGGGCAACCGTATTCCACGTTTTGACTCAAATAAATTGTATTGTATTGTATTGTATCGTAAGTAATAGCACGTGACTGTTTCCTGCAAAAGGCCTATTACTGCAGAGAATCTAAGGGGAAGTTATTTTGAGACGGTAATCGTGTTGTTGTGAGACCTATTTCGTTTTCGAAATGAACAGAATGAACAAAACAGGCGTTCGTTTGGAAATGTGTTGCGGGAAACCTGTGGCGCGCACTCGTCCGGCCTACGCTTCCTTCGAATTTTACGTTAGTTCTGAGCTCACCTCCGTCAAGATCATTCCGTTATTAGAAGATTTGTTCTTTTGGTAATTAGTATTCCGCTTATTCTGTTATTCCTATACTGGAATAGGAATAGCCGGTGAGAATAGTCCTAAAACAACGCTCTCTAATAGTTAAAGATTACTAAACTATTTTATAAGCCGCTCTAAAGGTTTATCTCTCTATCGCATAGTAGCTAGAATGTTACATATCTTTATCATTATTACACATAAGCCTAATGCTATTCCTTTCTTATCATACTAGATGTCGATGAGTGCCAGACAAGTCCTTGTCAGAATGGAGCTTCTTGTCTGAACGCTATAGGCAGCTACCAGTGCGAGTGTAAGCCGGGTTACACAGGGAAGAACTGCGAACATGGTAAGAACGAAAAACTGTCGAGTGGCAATAATAAATGTTGTTGTTTAAGGTGTCTCGATACTCGAAATAATCTTGATGCCAAATAAAATTGTGCTCACAAAAACAGGAAAAAAAAGTTCTGAATATTTCTTTTGAGAAAGTAAAAAGTCGATCTAAGGGCACCAACTAAAATGTTGTTGTTTAAGGTGTCTCGATACTCGAAATAATCTTGATGCCAAATAAAATTGTGCTCACAAAAACAGGAAAAAAAAGTTCTGAATATTTCTTTTGAGAAAGTAAAAAGTCGAAAAATGGTTTCAAGTTTTGTAATAAACCGCTCCAGTATTTTTTTTTTAAGTTTTTGAGCATTAAATTCAATCTTTCATAAGAATAATGCACCAAATCCTTTCGCTGAAAAATGTTTACAATTGGATTTTTCAAAGAAGAGCACGGAATTGCTGGTTTGTAATCAATTCCCAGAGATTCAAATAACAAAGACGTGGCGGCCATGTTGGTTGAATCAAACAAAGAAATGTTTTGGTTTCATGGTTGATCGAACGAGGAATCTTTTGTTAACGGCAACCAAGATGGCGGCGATGACGTCGATGACGTCGCGTGAAAACGAGCAATGGGCACGTGCATTCAAAATGGAGAGAAATTATCATATTGGCCAGGGGGTACAGGGGATAACTAATTTCTGTAAAAGAAACTGGTTGTGCATTGTACACCCTGGAACTATAGCCAAACTGATTTAAAAGCCTTCCAAATCCTTTCCCATATTTTAGTTAATACAATTACTTAGTTAAACGAGACTTACCTGTAAGTTGAAGTTTGACTTCAATTCTATCTCATAAAAAGTCGTAACCAAGGACTGACATGAAGAATGAACAAAGCCTACCGGGAGTGACGTCACAATCATTCCTTCAAAACCTACTCATAGTGGAGGAACACAATAGAAAACATCTCATATAAAGAATATTAGCAACCAAGGTGACTGAGGACCACACAGGGAGAGGGAGGTGGGCATGTCAGTCCTTGGTTACGACTTTTTATGAGATAGAATTGAAGTCAAACTTCAACTTACAGGTAAGTCTCGTTTAACTAAGTAATTCTATCTCATAAACCGTAACCAGCGGTCTGCCATGAAGTCTTCAAAGCGTGTGAGGACACTATGACTACCTCCCAAAAAATAAATGAACAAACCAAAATCTTGGTCATGCCACAAAATTACAATTATATTTATAACCCAAAGCCTAGTCAAAATACATAAAGTAGTGGATAAATTATGAAAGACATGTTTCATAAATAACTTTCAAAAAGAAACAAAACCTGTAATGCCTCTTCAAATACAGCTGCATGGGCCCTTATAATATAATGTGAGCAAACTAGCTCCTGATGAAGTTATAACCTAATGTTCCAACTAACTGATCACGTGTTTGTAATAGAACCTCTTAAAGGTATTAGCATTGCTCCAACCTGCCTTCTTAAGAATCTCATCCATTGGAATGGCAGCTTGATAAGCAGCTGTTGATGCAGCATGCCTCGTAGAATGTGGCTTAAAAAGATTAATGTCGATACCCGACATCTGTAGTACTGTCCTAATCCATCGAGCTAACGTTTGAGTGCCGATAGCCTGGTGAGGCTTTATCGTAGAAATGAACAGCACATCCACATGTCGTAAACTCTTTGTTCGCTCAATATAATCCTCTAAACAAACATATGGGCATATGTCAGCATCCACACTGTACCTGGGAATAATCACAGGTGGAACTGGGTAATTAGGTCTACTTTGCTTTACATGCTTACTGAGGATAAACACAAACTCATCCTGAGATTTCTTCAAATATTCCTGGCTAATATTAAGGTGTAGTAAGGTTTGCTTTCTTTGAATGCTGACCAAGGCCAATAACATAGCTAATTTCAAGGTAATTTCCTTCAGAGTCAAAGATCTGTTAGGACTCATAGTCTTCAAAAACTGCAGCACTTGCTGGACGTCCCAAATGCCATAATACTTATGAGATGGTGGCTTTCTCTCAAAGGCACCTTTCAAGAAACGACAAATGACTGGATGTTGGCCTACTGGTGTTCTGTCGACTGAAATAATACATGACAAAGCTGACCTGGCAGTGTTCATAGCAGAATAGGATAAATGAAGCTGTGTATACAAGAATTCTAACACATCTGTCAAATCTGGGGAATATGGAGCAATTTTCCTTTCACTACAGAATAAAGACCATTTCTTAAGATAAACTGCATATTGTTTTTGTGTAGCAGGTCTCCATGAGTCGAGGAGTACACTGGTAACGTGCTCAGAAAAACCCCTCTCTTGATAATGTCCCCTGATAAAGGACATGCCATCAACTTGAGTTTGCCCTGCATGCTGTGGATTTTTCTGCCTGACGGATGTGTCAGAAGCTCCATTTCTCGAGTCCACACCATGAGTTTGGGCTGCTGAGCTAACATCTGTAAAATTCGTGTGTATCATGTCTGGGTGGCCCAAGCTGGGACAACCAGAACACCCTCCGCTTGCTCGGCCTCTATCTTGTCCAAGCATTTGTGAATTAAGCTGAAAGGTGGGAATGCATAAAAGTATTCATTGCTCCATGGCACACTAAATACATCAACAAAGGCAGCATGTGGATCAGGTCTCCACGATGCATACCTTGGCAACTGTGTATTGAGCATTGTTGCAAAAAGATCAATGCTAAAGCTGGGGAATAGATTACATAGCTTCTGAAACAACTCCTGATTCAGCATCCATTCATGATCAGAATGGTGCTTTCTAGACAAGGAGTCCGCAACTACATTGGTGGAGCCTGGGATATGAGAGGCACTTAACCATATGTTCCTTGGAATACACCAATTCCAAATCTTCTTTGCCACTGTGTCACAGGCTATTGACTTGCTACCTCCCCCCCCCCCCCATATGATTAATGTAGGTAACAGCTGTCATATTGTCCAGTTCAAATTTTAGATGGATCCCAACCATATTGTTGCAAAAGGTAGTCAAACAAATAAATACTACATAGAGTTCTCTCACATTAATATGCAGGGATCCTTGCACCCGAGACCATAGACCCTTAGACTGTAAGAGAACCATCAGTTGTACAGGTAATGCCCCAGCCACTGTCGCTGGCATCAGTCTGAAAAACATAAGCATGACCAATTCTGCGATAGGCATGCATCACATTTTCAAGCCACCAACGTAGCTCCTTTTTAGCTAACTCAGATAGATGTAAATGTCCATCATAATCACCACCATTATGAGCCAGCGCCCTAATTTTATCACGTTCAATATTAAGATAATGCAGCCTGCCAAATTCAACTCCAGGCAGAGATGACACAATCTTTCCAATAACCTGAGCTATGAATCTAATTGTAAAAACTTCTCCATTCAAAACCTGTAAGCAAAGCGATCTCAACTTTTCTTTCTTTTGTTGAGATAGTGTTGCTGTCATCAAACTTGTATTCAAAATAAAGCCTAAAAATGTTAACTCCTTTGTAGGTGTCAAGACACATTTGTCTGGGTGCAAAGTAAACCCCAACCTCAGAAAAAGCGTTTATGTTTCCTTTATATTGTTGGAACATTCCTGAAAATCATCCCCTAGATACCCACTATTAGTGTACCCCTTCTGTCTAAGCGTAGCTAGGGGTGGCTTCATGACCTTAGTAAAAATCCGAGGGGAACTGGAGAAACCCATAGGCAATGCCCTAAACTCATATAGATGTCCATTCCAAAAAAAAAAAAAAAACTTTCTATGCTCTACAGCAACAGGAATGGTATAATAGGCATCCTTAAGGTCTAAGGAGGCCATATATGCACCCGGAGTGATCAAATTTATGACTGTATACAAAGTGTCCATCTTAAAATGTCTAAAAAGGGCAGCTTCATTACAATTCTTGAAGTTGAAAATCAACCTGTGTGAGCCATCTGGTTTGGGTACAACAAAGATCGGAGATAAACATTCATCTAACTCATGCACTGACCTTCCTA